>VZSR01000598.1:6463824-6508821 GCA_013398615.1 Brachypodius melanocephalos
TGAACTAAAACTTACGATTCGTGATGCAGAGAAGGAATGAGCAAAAGGTCTTGAATTTGCCATGAAATTGTTGTTCAGGAACACTCAAGTTTAAAACTACTACTTACACACTTCCAGCCTTTACTTTTTCCCCCAAAAAACACTGTCTTAGTTGATTAAAAGATACCCAACTTTGATTTGTTTCTTATCCCCTTCCCACCCACTCCCCCTGATACAAATGATTTTAAGCAACATTACTCTAGACAGCAGATGTTTTGTTTCAGCTGAAATATAATAATCCAATGCTTAAAAACCCCAAAGAAAGCAATCAACTCAATTTGATTGGGAATGCTGATAAAGTAAGAACAATGACCCCACTTCTGACTGATAAATACACTTATAGTCCTTGACATTGGGACATACAGATCACACAAATCTCAGTTCTGGTTGGTATCAAAGTGCAATAAAAGGGAGTTGCATCGACTTGGAATTTCTACCAACAGCAGAAAATAATAAAAAAATCAGCACGTGGTTAATGAAGATGAATAGACGCAGGGAAAACGGAATTTTCGCGTTTCCAGGGGATTTAAAACAACAGTGAGTAAAATCTTCCTAACAACATGATTTTAAAAAATAGCATGTGGATGTGAAATTAATCTGGGCTGCCACTACATTAATTTCAGCTGGCTTCAGTCTGAGAATTTCCTTCAGAGAGGAGTAAAGACCACGGACAGAAGAAAGTGACCCTGAAAAATCTGTGTTTGCTTTGGCATGGGGTGAAAGCAGCATCCCTCTGCGAGCTCTGCTCCCACATCCAGGGCGTGGATGTGACATCCTGCAGTGGGACACCCAGGGACACTGAGTTCTGGGGTTCCAAGGGCCTTCCTGGGGTGCATCGATGAGATGGTGGAGAAGCCATAATCTTGGCTTCCCCAGATTATGGAAATTCCCTGTACAGAGGGATCTCTACATCCTCCACTTGGTGTTTTCTGCTTTCTCCAAGGTTGTGTCTGTGACAGTAGGAAAGAGGAGCTGAAGGAACATGGAGACAGCCATGGGCATGGTGTAATCCTAGAATTGTGGATATGTAGGATGGTAGAAATGCAGGATACGGCTGTTTGTGTCCTGCCCCAAGCCTGCAACTCTTTTGCTGTGCAAACATGAGGGAATCACCTCAATTCATCTTCCCTAGCTATAAAACTGAGAAGTAGACAGTCACCTTCACTTTTTGGCATCTATGGATTAAAGAACTTGTGTGGGTTATTTTATCAGCAAGACCATTTTAGTTCTACAGAGAAGTGAAGCCATTCTGCTAGCCAAAAGATCAGTGTGCCTGCTCGAGGCAAAAATTCGGGCACCAGCCCTCTGGCTGCTGCGGGGCTCCATGAACACAACTCCTGAGCTCAGCAGCATGTGGTGCCTCTCTCAGTGAGGGGAAGGAGCTTGAAAATGCAGTTTTGGTCGTGGTTTGCTCCAGTTTGTGGCAGCAGCGGGCTCTCTGAAGCACCTCTCCATCTTCCTGAGGGATTGGCTGAGTACAGGCAGTGCTCACTGTAGCCTGACACAGCAGTCACATAAGGTCAAGCTCACAAGATAAACAGCCCTGTGTGTGTGTGTGGGGCTCAGCTTCCCCAGCATTATGGCACAGGAACCACTCTTCCATTACGTGGAGATCTATAAGGAATCGCTGCCATTAACGGACTCCATTAAAAGCAATACATGTGGGAAAAATTGCACTTTGATTTAGTTTCGCAATGTGGAGATATTGGCAAGATAATCACATAAAAGTGACACCTTTTATAGCCTAGCTCTTTGATTTTATGTCAGTGAGTTTCAATTTCTCACATTTTTATGTTCATATATAGGTCCTTGTTCTAATGTATGCATTAGCTAGCGTAAAGGTTAAATAGATTGTTTTAGCATTTTGGGATACACATTGTGGATATGCACAAATCTTCAATGAGCTGGGTGAATTATTTTGGGTAGGCAGGAACTGTGAGAAGGGAGCAGGGATTATTCCTTTGACTTGGTCCCATCTGGAAAAGGGAAAAAAAAAAAGAACAATGAGAAAAAAATTAATTCTATATATGTAATTTGATTTGAAAAACAAATCTGCAGGCTTCCCAAGAGCTGTCAGAAGGAACAGATGGTGTGGGTCACCCTACTCCATGAAATGCTCTGAATCTGAATATTTATTTTAAAATGCAGAAAAATATCTATTCCTCGTGAGACAGATTGTAATCTCCCTTACATCAGCAAAACTGTCTGGAGCTGGGATTGGCACTGGATTGATGCTGGGAGTCACAGGGGGCTGCTGAAGCTGAGGCCATAACCTGACCCCCATGGAGAAAGTCAGTTTCAAGGTCTGGTTACACGGTTAAGCAGTTGAGACTAAACTCCTGTCTTGTTCCAGTGATTGCACAACCAGAATATTCTTGATGCAAAAAATCCTAGTGGTAAAGGTACTCAGTGCAGGTGCTGAGTCTCCTGTAGGAATCACAGGTAAATCAGGAATGGTGTCATTAGTGTGACTTTTAAAAGAATTACAGGTAAATCAGGAATGATGTCATTAGTGTGACTTTTAAAAACGTTTCACACTTGCCCATGGTGTGAGGCAGGACAGGAGTTTGCTCCAACCATTCCTTATCATCACATTTGGGCTGGGCCAAACACACCTCAGGGAAGTCATATTTCAACAGCCCGTAAACCACCCAGGTGTATTTAATTTCTCAATTCATCTTTTCTCTCTCTATCCTCAATCTCTGTTCTGCAAACCCTTCTCCCCATTTCCCTGCTACTTTTCTAAGGAGTCTTTGAAAGACTGGTATTACAAATCTGGGTTCTAACAGGTGATAGATTTCTCTCTCTCTTGTTTTTTTCCCCCTTTTTAGTTATTTCTGAAAGTCTTTTGCCTCTATCAGTTCCTGAATCTGGATAGATTGCTCTTCAACTCATGTAGGGAATTCAAGTTGTCTTTTTAAATCTTCCTTTAGTCCCTGCCCTTCGCATACTCCCGACACCTCCTTGTCTTTCCATTTCACCTCATTTAAATATTCAGCCCAATTTCAAGGCTTAATAATGATTAATAAGATTGAGATTAGGATTTAATAAGAGTGTTAAAGAAAGATTTGTCATTCCAGTGGCTGTGGGTCTTGGCTGAAATTGAGCTGGCATCTGGCCTCTGGGCATGCGCCAAGGGGAGCTCTTGGCTGGCTCCAATTATGGATTTCTCCAGAAGAGCAGGAAAGGTTTCCTTCACTCAGCTCTGGCATGCAGGGATGACTTACTCCTGGCTGATTGTCTTCTCACAATCCACTTGCTGCAGTAAAGGCAGTTTGACTCAAGGACTGGAAAGCCTGGGAGCTCCCCGTTGATTGGAGCCTTTTAGGTACTAGGTATAACTGTCTTCATTAGTGCATTTCATATCCAGGTAAGACTCAGGGAGCTGAATCAGTGCATTTCCAGGGTCTAAATTCCCCTCCTGAAACTGAGATGAATTGCAGTGACAAAGCCTATATCCATGCCTAAGTCCCAGACTGATTTATAACAAGGCTGAGTTGAGCTTGGCCTCCATGGAGGTGCAGCTGTCAGATCAAAGCTCAAGGAGAAAATGTGTGCTGGGCACTCTAAATTCCATTATTGTTTTGCAGACATCTACTAATGCCATTAGTTGCGTGCAGGATGAGCTGAGTATCTCCTCTGGGAGCTGCATATGGGGAGCTGAGCAAAACCCCCTGGACCTGCAAGTGCAGGAGTAGCTTGATGCCGAAGCAGAGTGTGCTGAGAGCTGAGAACACACAGTGTGATGCGCCTGCATACCAATGTGGAAAGTGGTATTGAGGGGATGGGAGCATGCCAGAATTTCTTGGAGAAGCTGCCTCCAAGCTGAGCTGATCTTCTGTCACTTGGTGCCCTGAATGGGAGAGTCAGACTGCAGGAAGTCATTTGATATAAAATACAGCGTGTGGAACATGGCAAGCCTCACATTTGAGATGTACCCCACAGTACCCAAACCTCTCTGCAGCCCCCAGTGCCTCTTTTTTTTCTCCAAGAGACACCCTTTGGGCTGTGCCAGGCTCAGCCCTGTGCATTAAGCTCCTGAGGCAGGTTGAACACTTGTAAAACCTTGTTGATGTCCGTCATGCTCAGGCTGAAGATGTTGAACCAGGAACGTTGGCTCAAACTGCTTTGACAAGGGCTTGTGCTGGAGTGTCTGAAACCTTGTGCACACACAGCCCAAAGAGGCTTAAGGATTCTCAAGATTTAGGGACAGATTCCCAGTGCAGGGAAAGCACCAAAGCTTCTAAAATCAGGGGGTTTGTGCCGCTTTAGTCCAGCAAGGTGGGATCTCAGGGGTGCTCGCACTGCTCAAATTGCTCTGCAGTTTTAGAGAGTTTACAGTAAGCCTCTTAAACTGCTCTAAGGACTTACAGTATCTTAAGCCTCTTAAATTATATTTTTTAAAAAGTACAGTATTTTTGGCAGAATCTACTGTTTGGAAGGATTCAAGGTTAGGAGAAATCAAACTTGGCTTGCTTGATGAATTTTATTGAGAATTAAATACATTTGATGAAATATGGTTTTAATAATTGAAAAATTATAAACTGAAATAATTATTTTGCCAGTCTACATTAATGGAATTGCTCGTGAACATAGATTAAAATATTCAAACTGGAAGAAAATGCCATAATTTTTAAACTCACAATTTCCTGGTGTAGGTGTTATTAATTTTTCAACCACTCATCCCATTTTCTTCAAGCTTGACTTAATTTTTATGTCTACTATTACCTCTACAAAATAAGACAGTTTGGCAAGTCCACCCCAACCTACTTTTAAGAAATCAAAATGTGAAATGTCTGATGAGAGTATAAGAGGAAAATACTTTTTTTTCCAAATAAGCCAAAGAAAGGTCTTCTGGTATTCTTGAAAATTAAATAACAAAAAAGTACCCCAAAGCTCTCAGGATGAGACTAAATTTAACAGATCTTTTCATGCACAATTGAAAGGAGAGATTAAAAGGAAAGAAATTGGAAAGTTAATGTGACTGCAGAGGTGGTGACAGGTCTTTCCCATCAAACTCATTAACTACTCAATTTTAGTGACTCTTTGAGCATGATTTTCTTTTTGTGACACAAGACAAAAATATTGATCTTTCCTATGTTCTGTCGTAACTAAAGTGCATTTAGAATATGCCAGCAGAAGTTCCACATAACTGGCCTTACATACACACACACACACACACACACACACACACACACACAAAGGAATTTTAGGCTTTCCTTCAAATTTCGTCAATAAGCTGCATCTCTCCTCCTCTCCACCTGCCTGTCATAAAAATGGTCAAAGAAAAGGCAGCAAGGCTTTAGTGGTCATGGGAAAGACAGCAGGACTTTCCCATGGAAATCTTGTGCCACCTACAAGAAGGAGCTTTAACAGCTCTGGTGCAATGTCTGGAGTCCATCCACATGAACAAATGGGCACCATATGTGGTTGACAGCCAGTTCTTTCAACTCCAGCAACGCCAATTGATTTGAGTACACCAATTTCATAGAGGTCTGTTGGGAGCCATCAGATGAGCCTCGATTTTGACAACTCAATCAGCAAGAATGTTCTGTTCCTACAAGGCGAGGGAGAAAGTAACTGCTAACCAAAATCTTCAAGCCAGACTTGCATCAGATCTGAACTGCATCTTTTCTAAATCTCCATAAACTGATTATTTTAAAAAGTGAACATGTTCTGATTGTTTTACAATCCAATGCTCGGCTACAGAAGTTGTCAACATGGTTAAAACCTGAAGGGATCCTGGAAAATGTTTATTTGAAAGAAACCAAGGCACTCCTTTGCCAAAAGAGAATGAGAGGCAGTTTGCACAATTCCACTCTGTACCCAAAGGAGAGGTGGGGACAACTTTCCTGATACTCTTTGCACTTGAATATTCCAGCTGATTTTCACTGATTAGCAAATCAATTTCAGCATTTTTGAGTTAAGTATCTGAATGCCCAAAATGCTGCTGGACACTGACATAAACATCTAAAACCATGATTTGCCTTTGGAAAGTTAGTGATTCTGCTGCTGGTTCTTACAGAAGAAAATCCTGCCCGATGCAGTTATTATGGAGAAATATTTTTTTTTATTTTTTGTTGTTTCACTATCTCACCTCTGCCTTTGGAGTTAGGAGCTTTAGCACATCTTTGACACGTCTGAAAGTCAGGGGACCATCAGAAGCTCTGGGCATCTCTTACAGAGGTATTGGGACACATTCTGGTTTGATTCTTGAATTATTTCCACCTCTGTCCCTGCAGTCAGGCCTTGCCTATCCACCACTTGAGCTTCAGCAGTCCTAAACATTTTATTATTGTTTCAATGCTCATCTACCAACAAGACCTTGGCACATCTGAACCCCAGCCTCCTTTTCCCTAGGAAATGATTGAAAATAGCAGCAATTATGGAGGAATGGAGGGGAGGGAAGAGGAGAATTGTTTTGTGTTTATCATTATTATTTAGTGGATATTTTTGTAACATCTTTTAGAGATTAAGTTCAATTAGGAAACAGATGGCACCAAAATATCATCAAACATTTTTGATGGGCAGCAAATTACTGACTTAATTATGTAAATAATTAAAATTTATGTTTACACCTGATCATCCAAATGAGGGTGAAAATACCAATTTCAGGGTTTGTAATGATTGCTGGCAGGGTGTCAACCTGTGAACAAGTCACTTCCTTTCTTCAGCTTTAGATGTCTCCCTTAGATCCTGGAACAGTCAAAAAAACCCTGGAAAAAGGAAAAAAGAGAAAATGAATGAAGGTTTCTGACTAAGTTTCTGTCATGTCAATGATCTCCTGAGTTTAAATGGAATCCCTGTGTTGGTTGAGAGGATTTTGTTATGAGCAGGCTCTCACTGCACCCAGAGCTGAACCCAAGCTGGTTTTGTGCACTTGGTTATACAAAGGTGTTGTGAGGGGCAGTTCTTGCACTGAAAAGTTTAAAGGCCAAACAAACAGGGCTGACATGTAGCAAAAAAAAAAAAAAAACCCTAAAAAGCCGAAGAGCAAGGCAAGAGGGAGTCAGACAGTTTTATTAACTTCTGTATTACAGATGCAGAACTGAGGCACAGAAAGATAAAATGTGTGATTCTCATTTGCACTAAATTTGCTTTCCACTACTCTGACAGCATAAACGGGCCATGAAGTGGGTATATATTACATTTACACTCTCTTTTCATTTCTCCCATGATGTTAAAATGCTTCAGTGTTAGTGAATATCAGACCCAAAATGATTTCTCTAAGATCACAGAGGAAATTGATGCCATTGAACCCACATTTCCTCGGAGCCACTTCAGTGCCTCAGTCACACGACATTCTGTCACCCCTCACTCGGCAGGAGCCTTGTGTACCTAGCCACAGGTTACTAAACGTGATTTAAAGGTCAGCTTTGTGAGGAATATGTAAGGAACCAGGAAAACTAGTCAGCTTTTCTTTGTCTTCTCTTGCCTTTGCTTATACCTGTAGATCATGGCGGCAGGAGAACAAAGAAATTAAAGAAAAAGCTCTAAAGCAGAGGTAGAGAGCAGTGTGGTGACCTCTAACCTCAGCTTTCTTGTCTGTACATCCCAGGTTAATTTCTATACATCCCAGGTTAATTTTTTTCCCAGACAGAGATGGAGCTGCTAAAATCTGTCAGGAATCACAATTTGTATTGTTTCCAGTATCCTATTTCCTAGGAAAGATATTAGAGCTGTATGTGCCTGCAAAAATGAAAACTCCTTAGGATATGGGTTTCCTTCATCTGCTTCAGAGTTGGGATAGGTAAAATATCAGATAAAGCCCTGTGGGTTTGATTCTGAGCCATCTTTGAAGGTCAAAAGTAGGGTTTTGTGGTTCTTTCTATTTTCTGTGTCACAGGTTCTGCAATATTAAGATTTTTATCTTAGCCCTATTTTATCAGCACTCTTCTTCCGTCCCTAATTTGGAGCCAGTGGGGGTGGGGAGGGGAGAGGCGATAGGGACAAATGCCTCTATTGATATCCCTGTAATAAAAAGAGCTTTACTTTCCTTTCTGCTGATAGCAGTCAAAGGAGCTTTGCTTTTGATAAAATTTACCTTGGAGCCAGAAACAACAGAAGCTGCTCTGATTTCATCAGCCCTTCTCTCTGAGGAGACATGAGCACTTAGCAGCAATGAAAGAGGATGGAAGAGGGCAAATTCCTCCCCTCAGCTCAGCTGAGTGGATCTCACCTCTGATACCCTGTGCCCAGTTTCAGTGCCCTGTCCCACCATGGAGATGGAGAGAGAAGCAGAAAACATGGATAGAACTTCACACCTTCATACGCCTTCACATGGACATGCTCAGACCTCACCCTGCATGGAGTAGGTTTGTTTTGCATGAGCTTTGTAACTGTAAATTTGCTTGAAGTCATGTCCTACAGTCACTCCCAGGCAGAGATGTTCACCTGGATGAGGATATTTCCTCAGGAGGACACTGGCTGGAATGATATTGGAAGGATGACAGCCTTGTCTCTCCATTAATTCCCACCGTGTGAATGACATTGAGAGGATGATAATAGCCTTGTCCCTCCAACCATCCTCAGCACTGCTTCAAAGTCAGGGAGGAGCCTGTCTTCCAGGGCTTGCAGCCTTGTTATCACAAGCGGATTTTATGGTTTAAGCGCTCCCCCAAACAGCCATTTATCAAATGCTGTCTGGCTCTTAATTCCTTATTTAATGTGTTAGTAACCACTTCTAAAAAGTACCTGTGCCCCATAATGCCCAAGTGCTTCATCATAAAAAGTAATGATTATGATTATGGTCTGCATAAGCAAAGGCCATTGCCTGGTCTGTGCTGGCAGTGTAAAGGGATTTCCTTGCCTTCTCCCTCCTCTCCAAAATGTTCTTCCGTGCCCCCACAGCTGTTAGTACTGCTCAGAGCAGGAGCCACACGTGGCTGAAATGACTCAGAGGCACAGCCCTTGTTCAAGGATGGAAATTAAACCTTTTAATTCTTGCTTCCCTGCAAGGTCTGGGCTCTATACTGATGTAGTGACGTGGAGCTGGGACTGAACACAGGAGGATAAAGGAGGATTTTGTAGCCTTTGTCTGTGTCTGTAGGGAGTGATGGATCAAGCGATAGAGGGGTTGAGCTGTGATATCCAGCTACTTTTGGGCTCTCATCTAAGGAAGTTTTAGTGGAGGAAGGCTTCAGCTCAAGCAGAGTCCTCAACAGACAGGACAGATCCTTGCACCACATCAGCCTTGACAGAAAATTCCCACCATCCCTTTGCTCTGCCTAGACCTCTCCATTTCAGTGCAGCCAGGACAAAGATCATCCATCCCAAGGAACTGTCTTATCATCACGCAGGACTGCACACTGCTTTGGAAAAATGGGCAAAATGACAACCATCAGCCTGAAAATGCTCTCTTTTCCCCTCTTCCTTTCTCCTGAAGCAGGGAATAAAAGCAATATTTTTATTCTCTGTGGCAAGGAGATCTGCAAAGCACTGCTGCAGAAGGATTCCAAGTGGCTTCTAGAGGAAATCTCTGCCAACCTACCTCACTGTCGATTAGCACAGTGGTTTAAGCAGCTCAGAGTAATATTTCTCAGCAGACAGCTGTAAATGCTCATTGTCAATATGTACAAATAAATATTTCAGGTGGAACAGACAAAGAATGGTTCATGTCTCCTCTCAAATACACCATGGGATTTTCCCTTCTGTTTTCTTTCTTCTTTTTAAAAATACATTAGTATAATTCCAAGAAAGCCCTGAAGCGAGGGACATGAGGATGTAAATGGGCAAAGCAATTCTGATTTCCCCCTGCTCTTCTGCCCTCTCCAGGTTTTGCTGCATGGCAGCATTGTCCAGTGAGGAGAGCAGGTGTAAGAAGAAATGGTTCCCACTCCTGCCCTTGGAATGTGACCTCAAGCAAGCTGCATTTACACTCTGCCTCTTTCTTTCTTCCCTCCTATAGCTTCTTTCTTTGGGATTTTTTTTTGTCTATTTTTTGTGAAAAATACCATCCATATTGGATGCATTTGAACAGAAATCCACGTCTAGTGAGCATGCTGGAAGCTATTGTAAGAAAATTAGAGTTTTTAAGCCCCACATGGCCAATTGCCTCCTTACACCACTGAGCAGCGTGACTGTACAGTTTGTCCTACTAACTCAGCAGGGGGAGTTGGAGATTCTCAAATTTTCTTTCATTTTTTTCCTATTCATTTTCAAAGGTGAAAGCAAAAGATGGTTGGTTTTCTTTTCCTGTACGAGTGAAAAAAAAAAAAAAAGTTAATATCTTATTTGGTCTTATTTTCCTACACAACTGAGGATTGAAATATGCAGCCACTTCACTGGTTTTAGAATCAAAGCATTCCCTGCATTACGGAGTTGTGTGAGAGGGAATTGAAATTGCTACACGCCCATTCACCACCTAATTGATTTCTCTAACTGTAATGCAATTTTTTCCCCTGTATCTTTTGGACAAAGCATTTACAGTGATATTGTCTTGCTGTAAGCCCACACTGGCACTGTTGAGTCGTTTATAGAGAGAAGTTTGTTGGAAAAATGACAGCAATAACTTCATGCTGGCTGTGAGTGGCATTCCGGAGTAAGCAAAAGCCTGATTGGAGGTGTCTGGCCTCTTTGGCTTACCAGTATTTGGAGAAATATATGAAGTCCTCAAAAATCCCTTGGCCAATTTTTTTTTTTTTTTTGCAACAGAGAAGATGTCATCTCCAAGAAAACCATGATATATGGCAGCCTTCTTTGTAGGGTTACAGCACAGTATTTTAGGACTGTCACTTGCACTTGCAATAACTCGTGTCTCCCTAAAAATATCAAGCTTGCAAAGAGATAGCTTTCCTGAGAAGCCACAACCCAGGTAAACCCACATTTTTATATAAGATGTGCAAAATCAGAGGAGGAGGAGGCAGGTGAAAGTGGGGGAGTTTTGGGGAAGAGGCAGCAGAATGTGGGATAGGAGGGTTCAGGGAGGCAGCACAGCACTGTTTGCCCAGCAGACTGCAGCAAATTATGCAATTTTGGTTGGGTGGTGGGATTAACAAGTGACCTACAGTTGTGCTGGAAGAATATATTTAAAAGCTGTGGGCTACTCTGGAAGAGGCTTTTTCATATGGTTCTGACTCTGGGAGTGCTGTGTTACTCATTAATTCAAAACCCAACTTCTATTAATATACAATACACATGTTTCTTTCCATATCCAAACAGCTTAGTAATGAGTTTGATAAGAAAATACCTGAGTCAGTTAAGATTTATTGGTGAGGCTGCAGAATTGTCCCACTTTGTCTAAACTGCTTTTTGAGCCTATTACGATTTTCACCTATATTTTAACAGCTTGCCTGAAATAAATATGGCCTGATTTCCACCCTGGCTGTTTTCTGTGCACAGCTCTGGTCTTTGATGCATACACAAGATAGTAATTAATTTGCAGTTTCATTCACTGAGAGAGACGTGCAATGGGAGCGTCTCTGGGTAGATGGCAATTACTGCTTTACAGCACACCACAAGATTTCTAAATGGAGCCCCATCCCCTTACACAAACTCTTTTCCTTAAAGATCAGAGCTGGCCCCACCACCTCACTATCTCCTTCTCTGGAGTTTGCCTGGAAAATCTCCTGTGTGGTGGGAAGAGGAGGGTCCATGGAACAACAATCCGTGTCTGACTGCACTTGCAGCATTTGTAAACAGCTCACAGTGTTTGCTCAGAGGGATTTTTTTTCTTTTTTTTTTTTCCTGCTTTATTTCTGATGAATGCAATGAAATGTGTGGGAAATTAAGGTCTCCTAAGTACATTTTAATTTAGATGAAAAATTATACATTATTACAACATCCTGGTGATTGTTCTGACATAATTGATTGGGAGGGCCATCAGCAAAGAACAGCAGGAAAGCTTGACTTTGAGGAGAATGCAGAAACAGTTTTAACTGTTTAGAAATGTGATGGAAAGCAGTGTGACAGAGTGGAAAACTTGGATTTTGGGTTCCATTTTGCTATTCTTTAGGGGAATCAGCTCCTCTTCCTCTGCCTCTCTTCTTCCTCAACACAATGGCGACGCACAAAATGGGGTTGGGGCCAGGGCTGGGGTCAAGATGGGGTAGGAGATGATGTTCCTGCCACAAGTAAGAGACTTATGTGTTGGAAAGGGGTTTTTTACTTCAGTGATGGCATAGAATGGGGAAAATTCAGATCCCATGCAGTGCCACAACTACCAGGCACTGTAGTGAAAACAAAACAAACAACCTGTAAGTGCCTCAATCCACCATTCCTTAGGGAACTGATATTGTGTTCCCCCAAAGATACTCCACACAATATATGGCAAATAATTTTCCACTCTCCTCTAGGTTTTTGGGGTTTTCACAGATGTAATTACAGTTATTTTCATCTTTCTTGGAGAGGTCATTTTACATTATAAAGATAGTGTGAAATGGGAGATACTACATGAAATGTTATGATTACAGTAAAGTAGCTCTGCTGCTGTTAATTCCCAGTGACAATGTGAGGACAGACTCTGGTATATTCTGTTTCTTAGATTTTTAACTGTGAAATACCAGTGAATGAGCAATAAGGGTGACTGAACCCCTGTCTGCAACACCTGAATTGCTGGGATTATGAATTGCAGGGGGCACCCAGGAGGCAAAGTTCATCTTTAGTGACTGTACATAGAAAACTCAATTCAAAAGGCAAAAGTGAGCAGAGAAGGGGAGAAGAGAGGGGAAAAACTTGGTTTGGGTGAAACCGCAGGAACCAGGACTTCACCTCCTAACTCTCACTGTGGGCATCTGCATCCTGCCTGGTTGTCCTGGCCCCCTTTGGTAGCAGCTGGAAGGAATATCCCATCCCAAACAAACTTCATCTGACCCTTTAGGGATGGGACAAGACAATCTTGAGATGAGAAGATTTTCAGCCACCCTAGCACATGCTTTGGTGCATGGTGAGTTGGAGAGGTCTCGCTGTGGGCACACACCATGGGTAGAAGGCTCCAGGGATCTCTGTTGCTCATAAATTCACATGTTGAAAACAAAATTTTCAAGAAGAATATGGGGCTTTTCTCAGTAATTTGTGAGATTTTTCCAAGACTTTTTCATCTCTCAGTGAGGATTAAAGCCCCAAAAGAATGAATCTCCATGGAATGGCTTGAGAGATCTGTGCCATCAATGAAGAAGATACTGGTGGGAATTGCAGAGATAGAGGCAAAAGCTGAAAATAATGGGAAATTAAGATAAAGAGTTGGCTTTGGGAAGAGTTTTGGACAAGCCATTGAGATTACTGAGAAACTGCTTTCCCTGTTCTGCAGAAAAACTCAATGCCTTATCTGCCTCCAGGAAAACCTCTTATCCAGAGGATGCTGTGAAATCAAAATGCTTCTCCTAAGTGTTTATCAGGAGCCGAGGGGATATATCTCACCTGGATTTGTGCAATCCCAGGTTACAGACAGCTTTGGTTTATTCAGAACCTTATGAAATTATTGCCACAAATCTTCCCTGAACTGACTTAGAGAGTGCCTGTGTCTGCCTGAATAGATTTATGTTATCTCCAGAGAGAACCAGCTGAAAGTTCACACCCTACATGGTCCTCGTGGGGAGGAAGAGCAGGCAGCTCTTGGAGAACATATTTTGAAGCACTTTTGAAGAGGCCATTGCTGATTTCTGCCTGGTACAAGTTTCACCACATGCTCAATGGGGCTCAAAGCCCTTGAGTCTAAAGGCAGCAGCAGCAAAACCTGAATGAAAATGTCCCATCTTGACACAAAGTGAAGGGGTTTTCTCTGTGCTGTCAATAAAAACAGCCAGCAAAAAGGCTGTGCGTGTCTCACATCATCAGGAGACTTCAGAGATCTTTATCTGATGCACAGGATGTGAGCTGCTTGCTTTTCCCTGGGCTAAATGTCATTCCCAGGAGAACAAGTGCTCTGCCTCACCTCTGCATTTCAGAACTCAGTATGTGTATAACAATTATTTCTACTCAGGGTTTTACTTCAAGTGTTCTTAGGCTCTCCTCATCGACATCACTCTCCTAAACCTTTTTACATATGAGTTCCTACGAGCTGCTTCTCTGTTCCCTCACCCCATTTTCATCTTCTTTTATGTTTTTAATATATATGTGTGTGTATAATAAGGCACTGAACCCAAACTGAACACTTTCTTCCAATTAAGGCCCTACCACTGCACAGCTGAGTGGAATAATCGCCTCACTTGTTTTACACAGAATACTCTATTAGTGGTTTGATCTGGGACTCAACATTCACCCAGAATGTTTGGTATTTTAATTTTTTTTTCTCTTTTTATCCCTCAGCAGCACATGAAAAGACAGGTGTAGACTCTGCCAGGCCAGCCCTGAGAATCCAACAAGCTGCTGGTAACAAGCAGTGCCATTTCTCTGTTTCATCTTTTCCATTCCTCTTGTTTTTGGAAGGATTTTGCATCTGCTCTTTTTATTTGTTACCTTGACATGTTTATACTCATGGAAGCTGCATTTTTTTTTCCTTGAGCCTTCCACTTAGTTGCACCCTGTGTAATGCAGTGCACAGGATGAAAGCCGTTATCTGATTTGAGTTTAATGTTCAAAAGTCCTCAAGCTGCTTTATCTAAAGATCTTCCCTGTATAATTGTATACTTAGAATTCAGCTGCAGTGTAACAGGGCAAGAGCCCTGTGTTCTGTCTGGAATTACAGAAAAGATACTATTTTTATTTGTTTATTTTTAAGCAAATAGGAATGGGAAAAAAGGAGAGGAAATTGCCAACATAAGAAAATGTATTCAGCAAAGTTTCAGGAAAAACCTACCCCGGGGTTTGATGTATTCTGGAATTAGATTGGATTTAAAGGCAGTGAATAGGAGAAAAATCAGCTGTCTGGAGAAAGGAGGATTCAAATTCAAAAGTAAGAGAAAGACTTCAGGCAGCTCTAGTCAAGGAATCAACCCTTTTGGGCCAGGTCCTGTACAACATCATACAAAGTTTGTAAGTGATTCTGGGATTTGAACCCAGCTCCTGCATGTATTTCCCTTTCCATGCATTTTCATTGACTTTATTAATATAATGAAAGCAAATCACTTAAATGAGAAAATGAGTTACCTGATTGCAGACAATTTAAGTCAATCGGTTCCTAACTGGAAGTTGTTGTTTAACCCCAGCTCATCCCTGCTCTCCCACACCCCCGTGCTGGGAGGGGAAAGGGGAGGAATCTCACTCGTGACAGAGAGTTTAACAGGGAGAGCAAAAGCCATGCGGACAAGGAAAGCAAAACAAGGAATTCATTGCCACCAGGAGGGCTCAGCCATCCTCAGGACAGCAGGGTTGTCACCCAGAGCTGTGGGATCAGATGGGATCAGCACCCTCAGTCTGTGCCTTGCTGCAGGGAGGAACAGAAGACACCTTGGTAATGCCAGCACTGCTCACAAAAATACCCCTGTGTCACCTGCCATGCCTCCAGCACAAACCCAGAACACAGCCCTGTACCAGCTTCTGTGGGGAAAAAAATTAACTCTACCCCAGCCGAGCTCATGCCCAGAAGTGTCCCCTGTGGTCCTTCGGGGTCTGTTAATGTGATCCTCACATCTGAGATTGAATATATTGCTGTTATGAAAAGTATTTACAGCCTCCAGCTCCAGTGCGCAGTGAAAACATGGCAGAAAAGTAAAACAAATAAATCATAAAGACAAAGAAAGAGGAGGAAGGAAGCTTGACTATGTCATTTTATTGGGGAAATAGGAACACAGGGAGATTAATGGTTTCATTTGAAGTTACAGCACAGTCTGTGACAGGATCAGGAGCAGAATCCAGGTCTTTGGTTGAAAATTGGATTTTTGATGAAAACTCCATGCACTTTCTAAAATTAGGAAATTTTCACCTTGCCTCAGCCAGGAGCACCTTCCAAGAGAAGTGAGAACCTGGAGGCAGAGAGAAGAGGTCTCTGAACTCCCATCAGTTTCTGTCTGGACTCATTCTGGCTTTGAATTCAGTGGCTTGCTGAGAAAGCTGATGTTCAGCAGCCAAGGAAGGGTGCCAGGCCAGGAGGTACCTCACAGAAATTTTGTTAAAGATGTGCTACATTAAACTGCTGTGAAATTTTATGCATTTTTACTAGAAAATATCAGCCCTTGCTAAAATGATACTTTAAAAATTCTGAGATTTAGCATTCTCATTGATGCAGATCACTTCTCCTATAAAACTGTGAAACTCCCTTAATTTTACACCTGTCAATGCTAAACCACCATCTTGTGAAGATTTTACCAGAGGGAAAAAAAAAAAGAAATTCAGTAAAGCTTTTGCAGCATTTCTCAAGCAATCTTGAAATGTTCTGGGGCATGATTAAGAAAAAACAAAACAAAACAAAACAAAACCAAAACAAACAAACAAATAAAACAAAACAAAAAACCACCAAACCATCATGACATTTTGGTGGGGAATATATATTCAACTCTGCCCACAGAATTCCAGAAAGGAAATTAATTCCACATAAAATGGCAGCCTCCTTAGACTAAGTAATGAGAACAACTGTGTGCTACAGAAAGATTGAAATAATCAGAGTTAGTGTGGGTTTAATAACTAGTCTCTCCCTGCTCCTCTGATACAGAGAGAGGAGTCAGAGGAGGGGATGAAGGAGGCCACAGGAACCCCCTGCGTGGTTCATGGAGACCTTCACCCTCCCTGTGATGGCAGAAACGATGAGCAGACACAGAATCACAGGATCATTGGGTTTGGGAAAGATCTCCAGGTTCCCAAAGTCCAACTTTTGACTGAGCACCCCAACAGCCACTGAACCCAGAACCGTGAGGGCCGTGTCCAGTGATTCTTTGGACATTTCCAGGTATGGGGACACTACCGCTTCCCTGAGCAGCCCTTTTCAAGCTGAACTACGCTTCCAGGGAAAAAATTCTTCCTAAAACCTAACCTGAACCTCCCCTGGCACAGTCTGAGGCTGTTTCCTCTTGTCCTGTCACTTGCCACCTGGGAGAAGAGACCAAGGACCTCCTCACCAAGGACCTCTTCACTCCCACTGTCAGGGAGTGAAGAGAGCAGTAAGGTCTCCCATGAGATGTCTCTTTTCCAGACTAAACAACCCCAGTGCCTTCAGCTGTTCCTTGTAGGATTTATGGGGCAGGTCTCCACAGGATTTTTGTTCCAGACCTCTCAGCACTGCTGTCCTTCTCAGGACGTGCTCCAACTCTCCAATGTCCTTTTTGTTGTGAGGGTTGCTCTAACCCCATATCTGGCACAGCAGCGTGCAACCAAATGGCATAAAGTTGTGGGCAAGATGGCATCAGGGCTTAGGGTGTGATTATAAATCAATGATTAAAGGTGTGTGCTGAGCTGGCATGGCCCAGGCTGGGCCCCAGGAGTTACAGCAGGGCACTGATCTTCCCCCAGCCCAGCTCAGTTGATACCCAGGCACCAGGGAATTGTGTGAGGACAGCCTCCAGCAGAACCTCAGAGCAAGGCTTGAGCTCACCCTGATGCCTTGGAGCAGCTACATAGAACAGAGGCTAGACAGAGAGAGAAGAATAAAGCAGGTATTTATTAAAGGCCTTCAATAGCTACACCTTGGGCAGTCAAAAGCCTCCCAGAGGCTACACCCAAGCTAGATGATGGTCATGAGTTTTTCAGACAAATGTAAGTTTGGTCTATTTGCATATCAGGGGTTAATCCTCCAATTATAGCTTCTGGTAATGGAGTCATATTCTCCCAGTTTGCTCCCCGCGCCGCCCAATTCTCTTTTGTTTATACTTTTGGGGTCTGAGGCTGTGGTGTGTCTTTGGAACACAGCCCCAGATGGATTGTTGTGTCTGACCAAAATGGGAAAGCAGCTAACACTCTATATGGAGCTTAGAGTTATACACTAATGCAGTACAGGGTTTGAAAAATATCAAAGCTAAAATTCTAAGGCATCAACCCCTCTGAATGCTAAGACATCCCTGCCACCAAACCCCACTATCACACTCCCATCTGTATTTCCCTGCCTTCCCATGCATCCCTGCTACAGGAAAACCCTGCACATGGGCACCCAGTGCACAGCAGTGCCCACCCTGACACTTGTTCTCAGATATATTTGCTGTGTTGTTTTGTCATTCTGTTTCTGTTTTTTCTTCTTTTCCCCCTGCAGAAATCACTTGACTGCTGAAAAGTCACCAGAGTTTTTCCTCCACTTCCCCCTTGCAGCAGCAAGGGCACAGTGACGCTGATGGAAAATTGCTTTGGTACCTTGAACTGTAAATGATGCTGTTTTCATGATTCATCAAACCCATCTGAAGCAGAGGTGGCGTGTCAGGGAGGCTAGGCAAAGTTTAGACCATAATAGGGCCCAAGAGGTGAGAGACTTGTCTTTCATTGAAGTGGTGCATCTTTGAAGTGACTGCTGGAAATAATTAGGTTCCTTGATTTCCATTGCAATTTGGTGCTCTTCACACTAATCAGAGGAACAGCACATTTGCATCAACTGGAGGGAATAAAAGGGTTTTTTTATTAGAATGAGCCTGTAACAAAGAGAAAAGTCTCTTGGCTTCAGAATTCGTTGTCCCTGCAGTTCTAGACTGCACTTCATGTCTGGCCAAAAATGAGGTGAAAAATGTACATTTAGTATTTATTAAAGAGCCTCAGATCTTTATAATCTTTAAATTTTGGTCCTGCTAAATATTCCAAACTCTTTTTATTTGTTAATAAACGTTTTAGTATTTTCCAAAACCTGAATGAAGCTCTCAGGTCACACGGCCTGGGAGATGATTCACAGAGGGGAAATTGAATAAAATCTGATTTCTAATCACTTTGTAGATTTTTTTCAGGGCTTTAGGGGTCCAGTGTTTAAAGAAGGTAGTGGGAGTTGTGATGTCTGACCTTTCCCATCCAAACTCATCATTAATTTATAGTTCTTTTATGATCCTGAGCACATCGGCTTCACCTCTCTGTATCTCATTTTATCTATATGTAAAATTAGAAGAGTTAAAATATGACCCTATTCTACAAAGGTGTAACAGGTCTTAATAAATTCCTGATATTAAATTGCTGTGAAGGCTTTGCTTTATGAAATGCAGGCAGTGTTTTCAAAAGAGCTCAACTCCTATTGAGACACCTCTGCAAGAACCTGGGGCACTGAGGGTGTTTTATGTCCTGAATCTTTGCAAATATGTGGTTATGAGAACCTCAGTGTTCTCTGTGGGACCCTGAGCTCTTAAAGCAATCCAGGTTTTACTTAGATGTCAAAATTGAATGAAGGTTTTTTGCAAGGGGGCTCATGCCTCCCCTCCAGGTCTCCTTCTCCCTTCGTCACACTTTGGTGTTGCTGTGAATATGGATTGAGGGAAAAAATATCCATATCTGTGGACACAGATACTTAATGATGGAAATCTAGGGCATCTCCACTGGAATTCATTTTTTGAATGAATGCAGAATGTTTTCTGCAGATTTTTATTGAACTAATGGAGGCGGTATCTACCTTCACTTGTTTTACAAGGCGAAGGAAACTCTTCCAATGATCTGTAAGTGTGTATTGCAGGATGGAGAGGGGAAAGCAGAGAGAGGGGTTAGAGCTCAGAGCTTTAGAAACACTCATGAATATGAAGAATAAAGGGTAAAATGTTATTTTTCAGATGACCAATGTAAGAAGATGTTTTAAACCAAGAAATGCCATGTCAACATGTTGTATGAGCTATGACAAGTGTGTGTTTGCCCTTGTGGAACCATGAGACACATGAGCATAGAGTAGACTCAAAACAGAACCAAACATGACACTGTTTGAACATTAAATTCATCTCCCCTTGCTTTACTGATGTAAAAATTTGCTGTTTCACCTCGCCCAGTTTCCTCAGCTTCCACAATAGCCTAGGGAGGGGAGGCAGCTTCTCTGGGAGAGGTTTATAAAACAGGATGAGCAACAGTTTAGAGATGTCTATCCATCTTTATGTTAGTAATAAAACGAGCCTGGAAGCTACCTTTAGCAATTCACATAAATTCAGATTACTGAGGTGAAACACGTTGCATGTTAACTGTAGCAATTGTCATCCTGGGGACAGGCAGAATTACAGCAGCTGCTGTCACCAAATCCGTGTACTACAGCTTGCTCTGAGTGGCCGAGTTTAAGTTCATTTAAACCTTATTCTGTGATGTTTCTTTAAAAAAATAATTTAAAACCCCTTTCTGTGTCCACAGTTAATTTCTTATCAGGTTTACAGGTAATTGTCTAGTCTCCAGACCAATTAAATGGAGTGATGGCTGGAGGGGAGCCTGTTTGGCTGCCTGAAATCCCCTGCTTGTGACTTAAGATATGTCCTTGCAAATGCAACTCCATCCACAGCTGACCCAAAGATAATGCATCACTCACAGCTCCGACTCTCCTGCTGCAGATGGATTTCAGGGAGAATAAGTTCAGCCCAGACTGGGGTCATTTTTCTGTGTTTCACTGTGGGAATTCAGAGAATTTTTCCTTCCTTCACTCTTGTTTTTGAGGAATGGAATCTCTGTGCAGAGGCTGTTGCTTTCTGCTTGTAATGAAGATGTGCTCGAGTATGAATTTCTGTGCTCTTCTGGGTGTTCCTCACAACTTGTCCATTCTTCACAGGAGTGACACATCCCCTCCCAAATCTTCTAAAGAACAAGTGTGCCTTGCCCCAAGAGCCACATTAGAAGAACAGTTAATTCACTTTAGAAATCTATCCAGAGTAATCATCATCATCATCATCATCATCATCACCATCATCATTACCATCATTCAAGAGGCGAAAATCCTATACAAAACACAAGCTCCTCTTTCCCTGTGCTGGGAGTAAAAAAAGGGCATTGGTCCAAACCTTATTTCACAGAGATTTGTTTTACTTCTGTCCCGAGTTGCCAGACTCATGCAGTGCCACTGAAATTTTAGGAGCATTGAAGTTGTTGCTGGTGAACTGCATGGGGCTGTCTTGAAAACAAGGTCCATTCCCTGAGCAGCCTGAGGCAGGGAGGAAGCCCTCTCCTGCTAATTTTTTTTTTTCTCTGAAGGCAGAAAATGAAAAGAGAACAAAGCTCATGTGAAGATGCCTCTGCATTTTTGTTCGGAAACAAAGCATTTGTAAACTTTTGCTTTAACTCCCTTAGATCTTAGTTATAATTTTTTATTTTACAACTTTTTAAATGCAGCACATGTAGCTAAATTCAAAGGCACAGTGGGAAAGAGCCATGAATCCTAGGGGTTGCAGATTCCAGTAAACATTTCTTTTCCTGCCGTCAGTGGAAGGCTTCCATGGCAGGATTTAACCTGGGGGTTCCTCACTGCAATTACAAATTTTTGGTCTCTGTAAGTCAATTCCCCAATGCTTCCATTTAGGATTGAAGAGGGGAAAACAGAATAATTTTCTTAATTAAGCAGGCAAACCCTCATGACATGGGCAGGTGCTGGGATGGTTCTTTAGAACAGCTGCAGGATGTCTTCAGTAGATTTATGAGTTACAAACATGACTTCCGGCCATTAAAGAATGCAGTTGGATTTATCAAAGTGGATGATTCCCTTATCCCAAGGAATCTCATTTTCTTACAAGTGGATTTTTCTCTTTACTGGTAATGGTTTTTTGCTTTAAGATAAATTGTTGAAGACTATGTTATACATCCCAGGGGAGAAAGGCATTGTCAAAGTGGGCTGAAAAATCATTCCAAGATTCTCAATATCTCCATCAGGCTCTGAACCTGTCCCAGGTAACAGCAAACTATGGTTGACAGCAAAAGAGATTTTGACTCCTTATGAATAAAAGCTGACTTTCTATTTCCTCTGTTAGAATCATGGAATCCCAGAATGGTTTGGATTGGAAGAGACCTTAAGGTTCATCTTATTCCATCCCCTGCCATAGGCAGGGACACCTTCCACTAACGCAGGTTGCTCCAAGACCCTTCCAACCTGGCCTCAGACACTGCCAGGGATCCAGGGGCAGCCACAGTTTTTCTGGGCACCCTGTACTAGGGTCTCAGCATCCTCACAGGGAAAAAATCCTTCTCTGTATCCAACCCAAATATTCCCTCTGTCAGTCTGAAGACACTTCTGTGAGGTCTCCACAACTCTTCTCCAGGCTGAACAGCCCCAGCTTACTCAGCCTATCCATGCTGATGATTTAGTTCTGGTTGCTAAAAAATAGAGGCTCAAAAATGAAGTTCTGACTCAACTCTTTGCCAAGTTCAGCTTTCTGAACAAGCCAGGGTTTATGGACACATGCTGGTGTAGGGATTTTGGACTAAATGCTCTGCTTCTTTGCAATACTGAAGGTGCTCCAATGAGGTTTGAATTTGGGATGTCTCCTGTTTCAGTGAAACAGAAGAAACAAAGGCAAATCTCTGGTCACCACTAAAGGATCTAAGGCTCTTTTCTGCCTCTCAACTATTTTGGAGGGGAAATCTGGATCCAAGCTGTTGCATATAGTTTCCATACATTCCAAAATCAGAGAATCCAGCTGTTTCTAAATGATGTGGAATACTTAAAGGCAGCAAGGAAATTGTGCAGAGTGCTTTCCTCAGGGAGAACAAGGGGTCACTCCCTCCTGTGACCTCACTGAGGTTTCCCAGCCGAGGTTTCCCCATTCCTTAGGGCTGTGAGAGTGTCCAGCATGGAACATGGAGAGCTGAAAGACAGTGGACTCCTTTAGCCAGAAATGTGGTCAGCTGAGGGCAGGCTCTGAATGTGACCTGTGTGTCCTCCTCCCCTCAGCTCTGAATTTCCTCCCTGGGAATGTGCAGCGCTCCTGCCACTGCTCCCCAGTGGGGAAATGGAGGCGTGGAGGCACTGCTTGCCTTGCATAAAATCCTAATTGTGGCTCGAGGGGCACTGGAGGTGGCAGCAGCTGAACGAGGACTTGATCACAAGGTTTCTGATAGCACCCTGATGATTAGAATAGCTGGCTTTATCTGCAAATAGGTGTGATTCCCTTCTTTTTACCCAGATTTTTGTCTGCCTCGCCTTCTGAGACAGCAGGCTCTTTTGAAGAGGTACCATCTGATATTTTATATAGCACTTAGCAAAATACAGTCCCAATCTCACTGAGCCTCTGGGCATTACCATAATCAGTGCATTAGGGGTCATTTTTTCAGGCAGAGATTTGAAAATAACTTTGAGGAGTCTCTTCTAATGAAAGTTTTTTGTTTGCTACTCTCTAGAGAGGAGATGGAGAGGGGGATTTCTCTTCTCTCTCTCTCTCCCACACACAGCTGCACATTTATATTAAATCTTGAACAAGATGTAAGTCCCCAGCTCCCCCAAAAGAAGTGGAGCATTCTGGGTGTTTTGGAGGAGAAAAAAAAATGTTTTGAAAGAGCCAAGATATTTAGCTTTGAAAATTAGCTGCTCAGCAGGCCAGCATTAAAATTAATTTAATGGAGTGTAAATTAACATACTTGACACTTTTTTGATCATTTTTCATAGACAGTGCTGACCAATGGAAATAAAAGCTTTTTCTCCCATGAGATCAGGACAGGAAAAATCACAAATTTGCCATTGCCCCCCCATGGGGTCCTTTTCTCTTCAGGAGTCAAAGTAGTTCATCGAGAGTAAGCCTTTAAATATTAAGTATTGGCCTTTGCTTTTGCATGCGATCAACTGATGGTTTAGTGGGGGACTTGGCAGTGATGCTTAATGGATGGACTTGATGATCTTAAAGGGCTTTTCCAACCTAAATGATTCTGTGACTTTAAAAAATAGTTTCACTCACTAACAATCAAATGTGTAAAAAAATTCCCTTTCAAATAATCTGTGAAAGTTAATTAAGTTCACTATGAGTTTATGCAAGGATTCTCTAAAAAGTATGGGGGGCATATTTATAACCTTGCCCAAAAATGCCACATAGTGAAACTTTTGATATGTTGATAAGTGATAAGAATGTCATTTGAGGTTCATTTTTTAAAATAATATTTTAATTGTCATTATAAAATGCCTCGTAGTTGGGACAGATTAAATTACCACAAAACCCATTACTGAAATTCATAACCCCCCATAAATGTAAAGTGTTTGCTGCTGTGCCATAAATAACCACTCTCATTCCAGGAAAATGAGGTGCAGGAAATAAATTAACAAAATCCAAACACGCAGGACATTAGGTTACAACAATTTGCTGTAGAGGAGGCTGATGGGAACACAGCAGAGCCCAGAGGAGAGGCAAATTCAATGTTTAATTATGGCCTCAGCAAATCATGCCCCTTCTGTGTGTTTTGCCATATTGACGTGTTTCAAAGATTATTTCACAGTCCAGTTCAATAGCTCTGGTAAAGCATGTGCATTTCAGATGTCATTATACTTGAAAAGGTCTGAAGAGCCCAATATTTCTCCAAAGATGTGGAGGATCCACTCATGGTTAAATGAAAGGAGGTAAATCAATTTTTGTTAGTCTCACTCAAAATGCTCTGGATCTCATTTTCCATCCTTTGCACCCTTGGTGATCAGTTCACCTTGTGTTTTGTGGGAGAGAAAACACAGTGAATATTTCAGAACTTTCCATCAGCTGAAATGGCCACAACAAGGTTCTGACTTCTGGCAGGTTTGATCTTTTAGCTGGAGCATGGCATCAGCCTGGAAAAGGAACCAGGCTGCAACAATTCCTGTTGGAAAAAGATGGGGAAGCTGGGAGGGACATAGTTGGTGGGAAAAGGAGATTTTAAATAACTTAATTGCGATACAGAAATGGCATCTGTAGTCAACATATTGAACTGATAAACAATGCAGCTGCTACAGATTTCACACAGAGAAGTAAATGCCATGGCCATATGCAATTCATTACCTGGGATAATTGGGGAATTACAAGGGGAAAAAAAATGGAAAGAAATGGTAGGAAAAGGCGACAAATTGGGTCACCAGAGAGAATCTGTGTCTGTGAGCTGCACATCTGACCTGTCCCAGCCCTCACAAGAGACCCCCAGCTCTCACTTCTGGCTAAGGCAAGAAGGTACCACCAGCACCTTTCCTGACCCAGGATAATGCACTGAGCACTGGTGATAACTTGTTAATGTTTTCTGGGGACAAAATAACCAACACACACACAAAAAAGGAGAAAGATAAGAAAATTATGGGAAATTAATTGTCAAATGCCAGCTGTGAATGCGTGTCCTCACCCCAATTTTCCAGCCAGGTCCCTCTCTGTTGACCTGCAGTGAAATCCCACCATTTTAAAGCAATATTAGGCCCCTCTACGTGAACATTTTGATTATAATGCATCCCCCAAAATGCAGCTGGTGCCTGTTTTGAAGCTGGAATAGTCTCCAGAGCCGATTACAGGCACTGAAGGCACTGTGGAGGATGGAGGGGTTCAGGGATGGGAGATTTTTGCTCCACAGCCAATTACCACCTGAACTCACCAAGATGGTCTCCCTTACACATTTAACAAAACCAGCAGGAAATCACCTTGAAGGCACTCCAGGTACACTCCTGCAGACATGAAATAAAACTAAAGACTCCTTATTAATTGGCTGGAAACCCAGCGACAGCTGCTGAAAAATAAAAAATTAGGAAAACTCTCAGCTTTTCAATGGGGTTTCATGTTAGTACTGTAAATTATTGTAAATGTCACTTTAAAAGAGAATACAGAATAGAATCCTAATAAAGCAGCACAGCTCTGCAGGGGTGGTGAGTAAATTGAGGGAATATATGATTAGATTTCAAATGCTGCTCTTTAATTTGTATGCTCTCACTTATTTCCCCCCACCCTCCCCACACTTTTCTCATCTATTGTATCTGCTGGCACACAGTAAATTTTGCAAGGGTACCTAATCTCTCTTTGCTGGATGATAACCCACATTAGCTTGGACCCATGTGGATATGGCTTCCTCCAGCCTGTGCTGCTGCAGCAGCAGCTGGGGAGTCATGAACAGCCCCTCCCAGAGTGCTGTGCCTGTGACACCAGCAACGGGATCCTGGTCACCCCCACTCCCCTCATGAGCTGAAAAGAAAAGGATTGCAGCCCAAACAGCCTTGAGTCACATCCCAGATGGAAAGGCAGCTCCTTCTTTTGGCTCCCTCTGTGGAGCAGAGCCATGCTAAATCAAGTAAATTGTGAGCTCTAGGGGTGAGCTGTGTTGGCAGAGAACTGCACTGCCAGGAAGAGATGTTTTTGGATTAAATCAGAGAGTTTCAGTGAAATGGAATCAAGAGATTTGGTGAAAACTCCCATTGTTGTTTCTAACTCGCAGTGCAGGTACCCAGCGAGTCAGGAGTTGGAATCCCTTCCAACCCTGGATATTCCATAAATCCCTGGCTCTAATGGCACCAGGAACCAAAACAGTCTGCAGCTCATCTCCACAGTGAGTCAACTGCACAGGCTCAGGAGATCCCCTGGTCTCTTTTCTTGACCATCCAAACTTTCCAGTGATTTGGGACCCACTGGGATAACAGTGCCAAGATATGACTGGAAGGCACAACCCCTGGTACAGGTACATTTTCCTGCTTTTAAAAGCTCATGTCCTGGCAGAAAGCTCTGCTCTGATTTAGGAACAGCCCCTGTGTAGCAGAGATAATGGTCTGAAATCTCTGTGGCCTTTATCTACTTCTCTTTCCCTCAGTGAAGTGCTGTTGTGGACTGGCTCAAGACTGGTCACCTCTGAGCTGATGGGGCTGTTATCTTCTTTCCCTGAGCTTTGGCCAGACTAGCAGAAGAAACATGCTCAAAGGCTCTTCTGTCTCAGCCAGAGAGTTATCCTGGCATTGCTGGGCCTTTGCTGCTCTTTTCTTAGGTGGCATCAGTCGTGTCCTTGCGGTTTGAAGGCAGAAGCAAGCTCCTTCATCCTTACACGTATTATTCTTTGAGTTGAGCAAAGATTGACCTCTCCATGTCCTTTCTATTCCCCTGCTGCTTAAGAGACTGGCAGGAAGTGCTGGACTCTGTGCTTTGCTCTTGGAGATCTGAGGGCTGGTCCTGGCGTGTCTGTCAGCCTGAGCTCTCTCTGTTCAGAGAAGAATGCTGACAGCAACAAGCTTGTGTTCCTCAGTTCCCCAACTTGTAACATTTTCCAGCACTTTCAAACCTATCTCTTCCAGGAAGCAGGGGGACAGTGGAGGTGAGGCTAGGCAAAGTGAGGATTGTAGCAGTATTTCATTATTCCTTACTAATTTTTGCAGGCACCACAAAGCAGTGAAGCAGCCAGGAAGAGCTCAAAATCGGGAGTCTGGAGGAGCTAAAGGTGCATCCCGATGAGTGGAAAATCACAGGAGAGGGGAACTCCCATTAGCGAAATGCCCAGCCTGAATGAGGGAATTCACTCCCCTCCCTCTCTGCAGGGCAGTGCCTCTGAGCATGACCATGTGGGATTTTAGCTTTAGTGTTTGCTCCTGTTGCTGTCTGCAGTGCCTTGGGACAGATAAGAGTGACAAGCAACTTAAATTAATGAAGCACAGGCTCTGTTCTACTTGAGTGGGAGCAGGGCTGGGAGCAGGGGACGGGGCTGCTGCTGCAATGCGAAGTTTGGCCACATGACACATCAGTTTTGCCTTATCAGGCTGCTCTAAGAGCTGTGATAAGGCAGGGATTCAGCTGAAGAAAGATGAGGCTGACACTTTCCTTATGTCCTTACCCACATAAAGGAAGTCAGAATTATTGGACATTGCCAGATGATCTGGCTTTGCCCAGATATTCCCAAAATTGCTAAAATGGCCAGTTCCCTGCTAAAACCCTTCCTGTGAGTGCTAGACCTCCTTCCCCCAGTGGTTTGTGGATTTGGTGGTGTAGCCCTTTGGCCATGAATCACTGTCTCACAGATCCTTTTGCAAAGCTAAATTTATAGCAAATGAGAAAAGGTCAGGGCTTTCAGCAGAAACAGACCGAAGGGAAAACTTCTAATGAGTTTTTCTTGGAGATCATCAAACTGCCAAAGGAAACCTCCCAAAAATATCAACCAGAAAGGCAAAACTTGGATTTCCTTTGATGTTCTCCTCTACACAGTCATTTTGAGCAGTACCAAAATCTAAAAGGGACGATCACAGGAATAACAGTATTCTGCTCGTCTTCTCTCCCATCTCAAAGGATGGAGATGCCTTTGAAGGACACCTGCACCCTTGCCAAGAGTTTGTAGAAAACACAGTGTGGGGCAAAAGTGTAAATACCTGCCCAGCTTGGCACTGTGATGGCAGAGAAGGACTTTGGGAAGGCTCCTGAAGCCCCAGGAGACTCTCCTTGATGATTCTCTGGTGCAATTTTGTGGCACCAGAGTGCCTGGGTCCTCTTTTATGGCTCTTGATTCGTTTAAATTTCCTAACCCTGGCCACGAAGAACCACACTTACATTGTGAATAAAGTCACAGCCTCTACTTTACCTCTTCCAACATTCCTGGGGCCCTTTTCTCCCACACTGAAGATGATCTCTGCTCCCTTCTCCCCCAGCTATTATTTCCAAGGGCTGGACACTCCTTCTCTTATCTCCTTCTCCTCCCTCTCTTCTCCAAAACTCATCAATCAATCCCAATTGTTGCAACAACCAGTGAGAAGCCTCTAACCTTGTTGTCATTGAGTTGAATAATGCAAATATTAATGAATGGAAAACTCATTAGGAGCATTCTCACTGACAACCCACCTCTGCTGTAATACCAGGTGGTTCCTGCTACAAGAAAGAGAAAAATGAGGGAGATTTTAATTCTGGCTCCACTGGAAAGCTTACATCAGCTTCACAGCCCTGGGACTGTGTCATCCATGTGACCATATTTTTAAGAGTGATGTTCTGCTTGCATGTTCCAGACAATATGTTTTGAAACTTATTAATCAGGAAATGTCCAATCTCTTTATGCTGAAGCATCAGTAAAACAATTAGTTCAAGGCTAAATGAGGTCCACTGAAGAATCACTTGATTAAAGTGAGAATTTGCAATAAATAAATACATCAAATATTTCATTATTGATGCTCCAGGGGGAAAACAACTCTGATTAAGTCAAAGAAGGGGAAAAATATTTAAATTTGAGTAAGTGTGATAAACTGGCTACTGTCTTGGTGTGAATCAACATAACTCAAATGAATTCCCTGGGTCTGTGACAGCTTGGGTGAGCTGAGTCTCATATAGAGTGTATCGCTTCTCAGTGGGGATGTTGTCTGAAAGGAATTGGGAGGAAAATTCTTGTGTGTCATCCATTGCTCTGATATTCCTGTCCTGTGCTCCTTTCTGGAGAATCCCTCCACATTCCTCTTGTTCAGGTGGGTACCTTTAATCTAGGGCTAATGAGGTTACAGGTACCACAAGATGGCTGGGAACCCTAATGAACAACAGTCAGGAAATGTAATTTCTTAAAAGTTGATGCCCAGGTGCCCAAACAGCAGAAGGATATTCAATTTTTATTAACACTGTAAGGAAGAGATAAGGAGAAATCACAAAGCGCAAACATTTATTTAAGTGAGGAGTTGAGGTAGATACTGTAAACACAAAAATCCAGAACATTTCACAAGGTGAAAGATCTACATTTCCAACCTTGGAAGTTTTAAGTCTCTGAATCCAGAGACCAAATACATTGTGATTCAAATAAAACAATGCCAGAGTTGAGCACCCACATTCTCCCTTTCTGGTAGTTTTACTGCTTCTCACACATGTGGAATTCAGAGTTCTACAGTATCAGAGAGAGGTAGAACTTACAGAGTTCAATGGTTTGCTTATATTCTGCCAAAAAAAAAAAAAAAAAAAAAAAAAAAGAAAAGTAAAGTAAAGGAGTCGCACTGTCTCTGCAGCTCTTGGTTGCCTTCTAGCTCTGTCTGCTTTTGGGGACAAGGACTGGGTCTTACAGGGTTTTGTGTTGTGTCTGGCACAGTGGGGTCTTGATCTTGATTGGAACCTCTTGTCACAGGTCATGCAGAAGCAGCAAAAATACAGGCAGGAAAAATTGGGGGGATGTGTTTATAGGATATAACAGCACAGGGAATCCTAATGCAAGGCAGCAGGGCATCTGTGGGTTGGGAGAGCAGCACTTTCAGGCTGTATTTCTGCAGTCAGCAAATCTGGGATCTGTTTTTTTCACCTTTCTTTGTCGTGGAAGTGTATCATTGTCCAAAAAATTGTGCTAAATTGAAGTCTTTGGCCTTCCTACAGCAATACTGCAGCATAAAAGTGTGTCTTAAGCCACTAAATGTATGAAAATCAAGCAGTGTTCTCAGTTACCAATAAAAAAACCCACAAAACATCACAAGAGTGTCTCAATGCCTGAACAAATTCAGCTTTTCATTTCACACAGAGCTAACCTCAAAGCGGTTTCTCAAATACCCACAAACTTGTTAAGACAGGGGTTTTTTCCCCCACCAAAAAAAAAAAAAAAAAAAAAAAAAAAAAAAAAAAAAAAAAAAAAAAGAGAAAATCCCATCATTTTCTGGGAAGAATCCTGAAAAATTTTACTGGTAAAAGTATTTACGTAGAAAATGTTTCAATCTTTTATAACTAGGGAATAGAATGAGAATGCCTCTTCCACCATAATTAAAAGCAGTGTTCTCCATGGCAGAAAAACTTAGAGTGCAATACTGATGTCCCCTATAAGGTACCTATGGCACATAAATAAGCCTTGGAGTCACTGCTCACCAACTGAACTGATTTTTTTTTTTTTTGTATTTTTTCATGAAATAGAGGTGTATTTCATTTGTACTTTTGGTTGGAAGCAATTCCATTTTTTTCTAGTTACATGGTGGGGAGAAGCAGCCAGGTAACTCAGACTGGAGGTGCCATGTGAAAAGGAGTAATGGCTTAAAGTTTTTTCCCATGATTTTTCCCTTAGGAGGATATGTATATAATTCAGAACTTCTGATGGGGTGTGTTGAGAGTTTTCAGATAAACAGGTTTCAGTTCAGGAAAAGGAAGCTGGTATAAATTAGTACCTGAATTTCTTCCCTGGAGAAAAGAGGAAATCTTAAAAGATCACTAGGAGTTTCCATTGCTGTTTCAGCTTAAAAATCAAATAGAAACAATTAAATTCTCTGTATACTTAATAGAATCGCAGAACAAAACCTGAACCCCCCCCAGCATTTCCTTTAAAATTAGAACAAAAGTATTTTAAAAATAAGGCAAAAGACCTTCCATTTATGCTCAGAAAAATCAGTAAAAGAATATTTTTTAGTCTAACAGAAGAGACTTCACACAGCTGGTAACTGACACAGAAACAAATTGAGTGGATTTTTTAAAAAAAAGTATTAATTAATTACTAGAACATCTACCATGGGATTTGGAGAATTTACTACTTCTCTCCAGCCTGGGTGTCTGTCTCAGAGCTGGCCCAGCAGCACTGAGTTGTTTCAATCCCTATCACTGGAGCAATCTTTACTCAATCCCTTCCTATCAATGGGAACCATGAATCTTGGACATTTCCTTTCTCAGGCAAATAAGGGCAGAGTCTGTGGTTTGGAACATCACATCTGATGTCAGATCCAGTGGCTTGAGATACACTGAGACGTCTCATGAGGATAATGATTTTATATAGAAGTAAATTAGTCTGACAGCTGGTGCGTTGTCACCATAATGGCTCACAGCCAATTATATATATTTTTCTCTGTGTAAGCAGTACTTGTGTTAGCCAAGGAAGAAAACATACAATCATGCAGAGGCAATTATATGCAGTGCTTTATTTGGGCACCCGAGACACAGGGGGGCAGTCCCCCAAATCATATGTCCCCCGATTACACAGGTGTTCATGATTTTTATAGTATTTGCTGTTAATGTATTCCTCCCCTTACTCCGCCCTTGTAACTACCTAACACTGACTATCCCTCCCCTAGTTACTAACCCCCCGATTTTGGTTAAAACAATACTACTCCAACCCTTGTCTACTTTGAACAATCTATTTTGATTTATTACCCAGGCAAAGCCACACTTGAGTCAACTAACACAATGAGTATGCTAACGTTCGATTCTTGAGATATTCCTGGCCAGCAGTCAATATCCCTTCCAATCGCCCCTTCTAACCCACCACCATCCTTATGATTCTGGAAGACAATCATTATAACCTCTATACTATAATTAAAATAAACTTTTATAATTATAATTTCATTGATCCTCATTTAAACAATAATCATATACTGCTTATAGATACATTTCTACTCAAACTTCCTTGCCAAGCTAAGTCACACGTGAATTACTTTAGATAATAGAACTACATTCCTCTCTGTGTCTAAGGCTCAGTTGTCTTGGCCACCTTGCCTCACCCATTCCACCTTCCCGATTTCAGTTTAGAATTTTATTAACCCTTATATCATCACTTGCATACCATCAGTAAAATGCCACACTAATGAAATAAAGCAGGAAAGAACAAAAAGTAGCCCAGTCTCCAAAGTATGTGGTCCTGCCATGAAATGCTCATTCCCTGTCCCCCGTCCATTCCAAGCAGAGCATGGAAGTCACATCCAGTGATTTTCAGTGCTGGTGCTTCATCCTGGGCCTTCCTTATCAGAATGTGAGTAGAGAACAGATAGAGATCCTGTCCCATGGCAGGAGATTAGAATTCAGAGTAGGACTGAACTGCCCCTGATTCAACCATGGCTTTATTCCAAAGGCTGTTTGCCAAGACACTCAGGAGTTCCAGATCTTCCCTCTGCCCCTTTGACAGGGCTGAGCTTTCCAGAGCTCTGTGGCTGTCGCCCCAGGCTGTGTTTCTGTTTTATTTGTAATCCTTTGAAAGCAATAGCCATTCTGGCAGATGAATTTTATTCTGTCGAGAAGCAGCAGGGGATGGCTGGGACCGTCTCTCTCTCCCTCTCTCCCTGAATTCTAATTTAAAAAGAGGAAACAAGATTTCATTGAATTTTAACAAATTAACCATTAATCACTTATGAAAACCTCCTGATGAGGACATGGATTGCCTGGGTTATGAATGGGAACAGCTTCATTTTGCTGCGATTGTTCGACCGAGTTAATCCCCAGCTCTCCTCTTTTACCTCCTTCATGCTCCTCACCTTGTTCCTGCTCTTGTCTTCTCTCCCCCATCTCCACCCAGTACAGAAACCTTGCTCCCTCTTGTCCCCTTCCCTGGATGCACAGCCTCTGCTGAACTCATGTCTGAAGCACTTTTTGATGTCATGCTAAATATGGAAATTAAGGGAGAAAACAAAATCTTCCGCTGGCTGTGTGGTGTGAATATTTATGAGGAAGCCAGCAAGGAAGCGAAATAGGAGCTGTGAGGGAGCCAGGCAGTGAGGATGGCAGGGGATGGCAGCTGACAAGGGCTCATTCAGCAGCACATCCCAGAGAGTGGGGCCTGTGTGAGTGACACAGCCACAGCATCCTTGCCTGGGCAACACAAAAAAACCCCAAACCCTAAGGTGCAGCTGCTTCTCTGCTTCCCCTTTATTCCTCCCTTCTCCAGCTGATCAATTCCAGCTACAAAAATAATAATAAAAAAATCTTGGATGTCATTCAGCTGCAGCAGACGATTAGGCTTTAAAAATCAATGTTTATGTTCAACAGGACTATAAAACCCAATGCTTCCCTCTGCTTATCAGATCAGGACTGGAATCAGCAAAAGCCTCTTGGCTGCTCTCACAAGGGGTCAGGGATGGTGGCATAGGGGTTGGAATTCTAATTCAGGGCTCTCTCCTGTGCTGTTTCTCCTGCTGCTGCCATAATCCCACATTCAATAGCAGAGTCTTCCCCACAGGGAGACATCACTGAGCCAGAACCACACAGGGGCCCAGGGCACAGGTGGGTACCAGAGACCTGGTGGGGGTAGAGATCCTGTGAGTGTGTCCATAGGAGCCAGACTCTGATGGAGATATGAAAAATACCACCTTTGTAGTGTTTTCTGGCCTTAAGGACAAAGCAGACCTGGGAAGGAAACCAATCAGAAACTCTGTTGGGCATGAGTAAAACAAAAGTCCTGATGGATTCTTTTGTTTGCTTCGGGTCTGGCAGAGCCCCTGCAAGGTGATTATCCTGATAGCTGGGCCGTAGGGACAGGGTTATTCCTGCTGTCCAGCACAGGAGCCATGTGGAGCAAAGAGAGAAACTCTGCCTCTTCAAACCACAGCCTTTTGTGTAATAAATCCTAATACTGCCACAGAGATGCTAATGGTTTCTTAATAACCTGGTGTCTGAATTTCATAGAAAATAAAGCAACTTTATGATTGTGGGGTCAAATAGATTGTGCAAACCCCACATGTGACCGAGCTGTGCTGTTTTCCTGAATAACATCATAATTCTTCTACCTTGGCTGCATGGCATCACTTTTGAATGTCCTGAGCATGGCAGGTCCTCCCAGAAATCATGCTTTAAATGATCTAGCAATCAACTGCCCAAAAAATGGGTGGCCATGAGAATCAGTGGCCCAGAAGGCATCATGTCCAAATTGTATTGAAACCATACCCAAATACAGGCCAGGCTGTTAAATGTTTGCACTGCTGGACCACTCAGCCACCACCTCAATGCAGCCACACAGAACTGTCTTCTTCCTTAGTGAATTTTCCTAGCCCACACCCAGAATTTTACCCATCAAGTATTTTTTGTCAGTTCCCCTTCAGAGTGGTCTGCACTGACCCTTCTTGTGTCAGCTTGCAAACTGAGGCACGCAAATTTTTGTAAAGATGTAGGACTGGGAGGCTCCTTCCTTAATTAGAACCTCTTCCCAATGGTCTATAACCTTTTCTGACAGAGCTGGGAATGCTTTTCCCTTCTGGATGTGGGTTGTATGTATGGCTGGGCTGGAAATTGCCTGCTCCATCTGGGTAATCCTGTTAACTCTTCTCCCTGCACACACAACATTTCTGGTTGTAAAGTTGGTGTTTTCTGCTCCTTTGCATCCTTTCCCCACCAAACCTTCCAGAGAGGAACTCAAAACCCACAACAAGCCACAGGCCAACAGATGGACTTGGTGGCAGTAAACTGGAACAGGAAATAAAAGGGCAAGAGGGTGAATTTAATGATGTGGATGAAAATACCGATGCATAAATCCCATGGGAAAGTTTGCTGGAATAAATCATCAGAGCCATAAGAAAAAGGGGTTCTTCTGCCTGGAATTGTAGCAAATAAGATGTCTGGGACATGCAATATAGGAGGCTTTTAAATTAAAATTGATTAGGTCATCCATCTCTATTGATAAATGGCACTGAATTCCTATAGGCAACTGCGGCAAAATCATCCTAAGGACACTCCTAAATTTTGTGTCTTTGCTCATCCTCCAGTTCCTATGAGCATTTATATGACTTGTATGGAAAACAAACAAACAAACAAACAACAACAACAAACAACAACAAACAACAAAAAAACCAACTCCCCCCAAAAAATCAGTTTTTTTCTTATTTCCAGGAGAGCTCAGATATGGCTGCAACATCAGATAAAAGAACCAAAAATCTCAGTGTTCTCAGATGTAGTGCTTGGTTATTAGTCAAGATTAGTCATTCTCTCAGTCATCAAGTCACTTTAAAGATCTTTCCTCCATCAAAGATTGTATTAAATCTCCACTTATTTACTCATTGCAATCCATCAGTCGTTTCAATAGTGAGAAGTTCAAAAAACTTCGGAGAGCAGAATGTTTGTTCCAGGTTTGTATTCAGTTAAATGAGTAAACGTACACCAAAAATATTTTACATGACATGTTCAATAAGTTAATGCACATTGTTTACATGTCCAGAAGAGCAAAGTTCCATTGAAAAAGATTTCTGGGGAAACTACAGCCACGTGAGATGACCACTAATGTACAAAGTAATTTAAAACTCAGTGTTTTACTTCATTATTACTGATGAATAAATACAAAGAGCAGACTCTAAAACATTTTTAATCCTGCAGGAGAAAGCAGCAGGCAATGAATAGAGGCTTTCTTATGATCATTTGTGAAACTACAGAAAAATAGGCAGGCAGCTTCCCAGGTAGATCATGTCACTAAAAAATATATTAATGACTTCTCCACACAGCTGCAGAAATGGTGCAACACCCTGACAGTTCTCCTGGACATCTCTGCAGCAGAAAGCCCAAACACCCAGCTCAGAAGAGGCCATTATTTAAATAGCTGTCTGTTTCGTGTAATTTCAAGTTCAATGGTGCAGTAATTCTGCAGTATTAGATGTGCTGAATGATTATTAAAATCACACCTATAAGATTAACCATTAATTAATTATGGGAGGGATTCAGAAATTCAAATACCTTCTGAGATAGACTCAGGGGCAAGGGTAGGGTAAGTGTTAAAATCTGGCACAGGCTTAACCTGATATAAATCTTTCAAAGCATGGGTGCCTCTTCAGCTCAGCAGCTCTGCAGGACGGGTGATTTTTTGTACCCCACATGCAGCAAGGCAGAGGAGTCCTGCCCTGGGGGTGTTATTTCTCTCCCGTGATGAGGAAGGGTGTCCTGCTTAGCTGGGATGCAGAGAACAACACCTCTACGGAGTCGCAGTGAGTCCCCATGAGGGAAATCTGAAATCCAATCCCTGAAAGACCTAACAAGCTCACTGTGAGGCAGAGACCCCAATGTCCCATCAAACCCGAATTTGCAGGGTGAATTGCAGAGAATTTGGTGAGAGTTCAGATGTTGAGCTGTAATTCACAGATGTGCCCCAGAGAGGCCTCAGCAGCCTGGCATTGTACTGCAACCAGCTCATCCAGGCTCCCTCTGCTCCTCCTTCCCTTCATCCCCCAAGTCTGCTGGGACCCCTTTTCTGCTGCCAGCTCCACGCAGGTGTCACTCAGGCACTGTGGCAGGGGAAGGCAGAGGGACACAGGCAAAGGGTGAAACAGCTCCAAGTGTGCCTGTGCACAGCGAAGAAAGAAAACAAACCACTCATCTTTGTCTACGGAAAGCTATAAGAAGCCAAACATCAGACAGCCTGGCTCAGAGAGGGGCCTCTGCTGGTCTCTGCAAAGTGAGGGACATCAGTCATTTCTCATCAAGGAAAAGCTCCTTGGTGGCTCTGCTCTGTGCTCTGGAGTCTGGGGAGGGAAAGGAGAGCTGCAAGTGTTTGTGACATTTTGGTCACAGTTTCCTTGGCTGCTTGCAATAATTCAGCCCTGCAGCTCCTCATGGGCAGTGAGATCTCTGCTGTGTCTCCATTCTCTCCCAGTTTCTTAGCAGGATAAAGGATGGAGGGAGCTCTGACAAGCAAAGGATGGCAGGTTAGAAGATGCTGGTGACTCCTACCAGTGGCATCTAAGCAACTCTGGAGACATCTAAAGTGACGAAACCCTTTTTATGTTGACTTCTTCCCCAAAGTAATTTCTGAAGTTGCAAGATCTTGTGGAGAGGAGGGTCACATTGTCAAAAAATGCAAAGGATTGAAGCTGAATCCTTTCCTTTGCCAAGAAAGCTCAGTGGCAGGGCTGTTAAAATCTGGGTCTGCATTTCCTTGCTCTATTATGTGAGCCAAGAAAGAAAACCCACATTTTTCAAAACCCAGAGAATTTAATTTTTTAAGCCCACAGCCTGAAAACCACAGCATGGGCGAGAACTACCAACAAGGGTGGGCAGTGCTCTGTGTTTGGTCCCTTCTCTGCCTGCCACAGGTTGTGAACATTTCATTCACCCCAGTGACAATCACAGAGACATGGAAGAAACAAGGGCAGGGTGAGCACTCAGAGTCCTCATCTTGCCTCTTCAGGGATGTTTCTGAGCACCTCTGGAGCCAGCTGTGATGTGCAGGTGTTCCCCAGGCAGGGTACAGCTGGCTGCAGCACAGCCTGTCCACCCCTGCAACCACAGAGTCCTCTTTACCCCAAACCTGTTGTACTTCATGAATGAACATCTCTGAATGCCCACAGATACACCAGAGCCAGGCCAGACCCTGTCCATTAAAAATCATCTGTCAGCTGGCAGGAATTTAGGCTTAGACCCAGTGTGTGGCCACCTGATATCCCCATCCTCACCATGGGTGACCTCAGGAGAATCCAGCTGAGTTTTTCCATTGATGTCCTTCTTCTTGCCACCCTGCTCCTCCTCAGCCCCTTGGGAGTGTGGGGAGATCTGTAGCACACAGAGGATGTGCAAATCCACTGCAGTGGCAGCAGGATGGAGAGCAAATATGATTAGGACACCTACACATGGCATTTAAAGGAAAATGGGCTGTACTGAGGGCCTGGCCCTAAGCAAAGGCCATACACTGGAGACATGCAGGAATTCAAATTGCGATCACTACTATTTTTTCAGGATTTTTTTTTCCTTCTCCACTTGTGAAATGGCACTGAAAGAAGCCCAGCTGGAGATGCATATACTGTATTTTCTCATTAGAGTTTGGCTGTCCCCTCCATCTCCTCCTCACAGTTTCAAACTGTCTCCTAAGCAAAATGTGAAGCCACCAGTGTTCGAGGGAGTTCAGCGTTTGGCAGAATGAGTTTGTCCATTGCTAATTAAAATAAAAGATTTCTGAGGTGCTTTGCACTTTGGTTTATTAGTTTTCCTGTGTAATAGCAAATAGGAGCCCTTGTTACACTGTCAGCAGAACTATTATTATTATTATTATTATTATTATTATTATTATTTACAATACAACTTGTGACTCACTTCCTATGTTGGTGGATCTTTCTCCATCTGTTAAAAAAATAATAGCAGTCATTTTCTGAAATATTATTCTAATCCAAATGTTAAAATAGAACCATAAGAAGCCAAATAAATAGATTGTATGTTGTTAATCTGAGTTACTTCAGCTCAGCTAAAGAAAAAGGAAAAAAAGTAAAAGGATTAAGATTGTAAAGCTAAGATGCAGATTTCAGAAATCTGCTGAGATTCTGCCAGCATTCTCCTGGAATTTTAAATTTCAAGTGGAAAAAAATTGCAAAAATATCATCTTCCAAGCTAAGTTTAGGAGCCATATATGGCTCCAAATCTGGATGTAAGATTGCAACTCCAGGCCAGGCTTTACGTGAACCCTTAAAAGATCAGAAAATTTCGGTTTTAATCCCTTTAATATTTAGTGCTCTTAGCTGTTTTGTTCTTACTCAGAGTGAAATCAAAAATGCTTGATCTGGTTTGGTTGCCTCCACCTGAGAGTTTTATGTCCACTTTCGCCTAATTACCATGGACTTCCCAGGTGGTGCTTTTGAGGATGCTGCTCCTGCCTGCAGGAGCCAAGGAGAGATGAAGCAAAGCCATGCACACAGTGGTGGCCAGGCTGGCAGTGCTGTCCCTGGGCTTGGGGATCAGTGGCAGCTCCACTTCAAAGACCTTGGATCTCTAAGCCCAGCTCCAAGCTGATTTCAAACAGGATGAGTTTTTACCTGATTTCATGCTAACTCCCTTTTTAGTTTGTGATACTGCTGAGCAGGGTGTGCACTGCAGGTTTTGTTTAACTCAGTTTGGGCGCAACTTTGCACATGCTGAGCCTGGAGGAGAGAGACGGAAGCTTGAGGGATGTTAGGTGAGGGTTTCTCTGTTTAATGAGGTGATCTCTCCTCACCCCACCCATCCTGTGTACTAGAGGGAGTCAGCTCCCTCACAGGTAAATGAGACCACTGACAAACTGAATCACTTTCTGAAAGAGGGACATTCAGGTTAGGTGTTGGGAAGAAATCCTTCTCTGTGAGGGTGGGCAGGTCCTGGCACAGAGTGCCCAGGGAAGCTGTGGCTGCACCTGGATCCGTGGAAATGTTCAAGACCCGGTTGGATGGGGCTTGGAGCAACCTGGAATAGTGACAGGTGTCCCTGCCCTTGGCAGGAGGGGGGAACAAGGTGATATTAAATGTTCTTCCCAGCCCAAACCATTCTGGGATTCTCTGTTTGCCTTTCTCTGCCAACACCTAGAGAAAACCCCAACAGCTACAACCCAAACCACAGCACCTCCCCAAAAGGCTTGGCATCATGGATGCAGGAAAACTGAGCTCTTTTAAAAGGCTTTTCCATGGTTTTTCAGGTCAGGATGAAAAGGCTCCTTGAAAACCAGCCTGCAGTGCTCCATCCTTGGCTTCTTGACCTGAGGACTGAGGCAGAAGAGGCTGGGATGCAGAAGCATCTTCCATTTCAGGGGATGGATCCAAGCTGTGCCCCAGCCTTGCAGCAGCAGCTGGGGGAAGCTGCTGAGCAGCACTGCTGGCTGCAGTTATTGATATTCCCTGAACACGGTTGTTTACACAGACTGCATGAATGCAAATCAAGGTGAGGAAGTTCTGGAGCCAGTGAGGTGTGCAGCAGGAGCAGGCTCCCGGGATTGGTTTTAGTAATGTGGTGTTAACACAGCCACACATGGCTACACACACTTTCAAACCCAAGTGAGGGAGGGAGAGGGCAAGGCAGCACTCATTACCTGGGACGCTGGCCGAGTCCTTGTACCTTGACAAGAGATAAAAAATAAAAATGGACTTCATTATCACAGCCTGCCTGTCAATCACCCAGCCTGCCTCGAATTCCTCCACTGAGAAGTTCCCATCACTGCTAGCTGGGAGAAGAGGTGGATGTGTGGAAGGAGACAGAGCGGGGAACACGAGGAGCAGCACCAGGCTGCTGGCTGGATGCCCTAGTTCCCTGCAGCACATACAGTTTGTGTGTTCTGATCCAGCCTGCTGGGAGAGGCTGGATATGGGAAATGAGCTCCAGACAGAGAGGATGTGGGGGTCTTCTCCTTCCTCTGGGCAAGGGATGCCCTGTGGGTGACACCTGGGTGGCACCTGGGTCCCTCAGACCCTGTGAGTGGTCTCAGAGGGTGGCATCAATGACCTGTGGTCTCTGCAAAGTGAGGGACATCAGTCATTTCTCATCAAGGAAAAGCTCCTTGGTGGCTCTGCTCTGTGCTCTGGAGTCTGGGGAGGTAAAGGGGAGCTGCAAGGGTTTGTGACATTTTGGTCACATAATTAATGACAACCTTTGACTGCCCTGGGTTTTCTTTTCTTTACCAGATAAGATGACTGGATGTTACAACTCTAATCCAAAGCCCCCTAACATTCACCATCTGAACCCACACTTCCAGTTTGCAGTTTGAGCCATAGTTTTCTGATATTTGGGTACCAAATATCCCCCACCTAGGAATCCCAGGTAGTCTCTTTGGAGATCTTTAGGGGTACTCCCTGTTTGGTGATTTGTTTTGTTTTGGTTTGGGTTTTTTTCTGTCAGTAAAATGGGGTTAATGATGCTTCAAAGCAGGTTTACCAATGTGCTGCCAAAATCTCTTGAGTGGCAGTGACCTTTTATTTAACTCATCAGAATCAAACTGTCTTTCATTCCATCACCATGTACTCTCAGGAGGCTTTGCTGCCAATTCCATCTTTCTTTTCCACAGTACAAGAAAAATAGTAATAAAAAATATTTTTAAAAAGTTCCTTGCTAGTATATGGTAATTAAAAGCAATAAATATTTCTGCATGCAATACCACAGACCTTGACTCACTGGTGGGTCAATACTACTTTCCTGTCGAGGCTGGGTAATAAATCTTTATTCCTTTTTGAATTGAAATAAGGATGGGGTTTTATTCATGAATTCTGTGACCCGTTGAAGTGACATTTTCAAAACAAACACTCCAGAAATGAGGAGTTTTCTCTGCAGTGTGGGTTAATCTGCTCTCTTCTCAGTGTGTCTTTCATAGTGATGATTTGCCTGATGCCTTTTTAATCCCAGCAGCAACTTCTCAGCAAGAAGGAAGAAAACTGAAATAAAACAAAGTAGCTTGGTGAGAGATGAGATGCGTATGCTGGGCGGGGCTGGAGGGATGGTCTGGAGTTAATTGGAGCCATTTATTATACTTAGGTCTGAGTTAAGTTATATTTTAGTATTCTGTTAATATTAAGTTCTTTTTAGATTAATTTTTGTTAAATTTAAGTATTACTCAATTAAATGATGCTATTTTAAGTTTTATTAAGTTTAGGCCCTGTTAGGTTTAGGTTAAATTTAAGCTTAAGTTTTATAAAGTTTAAGTGATGTTAGATTTATATCCTATTAATTTAAAGTTCTATAATGAGTAAGTTTTATTAAGTTAACATAATTTAAGATTCTTTTGCCAAAATTTATTCATATTGAGTTTTTTGTTTGAAGCATCCCAGGTTTTGTTGAAATATTCTTATCTAACTCGCAAAGTTGAGTTATTTTTTTTTCTTAGAAATCAGATGGGTTATTTGTAAGAAATAACATGACAGTGGTGAAACACTGGTAAAAGCTTGTTTGTGGATGGAAGACGATGGAGTTTGTTGGACTCCAGATTTCATGAATCGAGGTGTGGGAGGGCTCTGTGAAGCTGTGGCTGGCTGAGCACAGCTGGTGCTGCAGAACCACGGGGTCCAGCCATGCTCTGGCATTGAAGTGCCAGCCTTGCATGGCTGCATTGCTGCTGCTGCAGCTCCTGGCACTGAGTGCAGGGTGTTGCTCCGAGCCCAAATCCAACTGCAGCTCTTGGTGCTCTCTGCAGTCACCTTCACTTGAAATCCAAACACCTTGGGGGGCTCTGTGGAGAGGGGTTTATAAAAGAATTCCCACAGAGCCCTGCACAGCACCAGGCAGGCACTGGGATGGGGGCTCTGGGGGTTTTTCTCTCTTTAGGAGGCTGCTCTTTCTTTGGAGGAGCCTGAGCATAGCAAGAGGGCTCTTCTCCAGCAGAAAGGAGGGGTTGGCAGCTGAGCCTCTGTTCGGCATTTAATATGGAGTGACAGGACAAGGGGGAAAGGTTTGAAACTGTCAGAGGGCAGGGTTAGGTGCGATATTGGGAAGAAATGTTTCCCTGTGAGGGTGGGGATGCCCTGGCTAAGAGTGCCCAGAGAAGCCGTGGCTGGCCCTGGATCCCTGGGAGTGTCCAAGGCCAGGATTGATGGGTGGAGAGAGGATGTGTGAGGCATTTTGGCCTTGTGCAGTGGCTGGAAGGATGCAGAGCTGCAGTGACCAGCCAAGCCTCTGTTCCCTGGGACAGGCCTGATGTCTGCTGGTGCTTATTTGAGCTGCCATTTGAAACAAAAGAGACTCGACTGGATCAACACTTCCTCCCTTCATTCAGAGCACTGAAGTGGTAGGAGCACTCACCAAAATTAATTTGAGTTATTTTAATTATGATTCTCTCCTCTCTCTCCTTTTCCCTCCTCCTCTCTCACATACACTGTCTGGACAGGGGACTGCAGGTTTTCTTCCACTTAGGATTAATTAAAAAGGAAAAGTCAATAAGTTTCTCAGCAATTACTGTCTTTTCTATCTGGTCATTTGAGACAGTAAGGGGCTCAGAAATTGAATTTCAAGACAAGAAAATCATGGATCCTAGCACAAGGATTTTGGGGGGAGGAACATCTTCATTTTCCTCAGCCTGCCACCTCACATGGGAGAGAGCAAGAGGCAACACAGGTGGGAGACTGGAGGTGATAATGACAAACTTTGACTGCCCCGGGTTTCACTGATGTTTTCTTTACCAGATAAGGTGACTGCATGTTATCACAATTCTAATCCAATGCCCCCATCCACAGTCCTTGTAAGTCAATGAGAATCTTTCTACTGGCATCAGTGGTCTTTAGATCAGACTTCACCTGATGCCTGCAAGGGCAACGAGCTGAATTCAGCTGTGAGGTACAGCTGCTTCCCAGATTTCTACTGTGAATCTCAGCTCTTGTTCCTTTGGTTTGAGACTGTGTAAGGACAGTAAAACACACCATGGGTTTTAATTTCTCGTTTCTTAGAATATACCAGAGCTATAAAAGAAGAAGAGTGCAAATCCAGAAAGTGGGGAAAAGAATCAAAATAAGCAAAGGTTTAAAGATAGTGACAGGGGAGGGAAAAATTAGAAATGAAAATAAGCATCCACCTCACTTGATTTTGTTTTGCAGTGGAGCTACACCGTACAGCAGTGAGTGCAGATTCATTCCCCCTCCTTTCAGCTTAAACTCAGCAGAAGCAGAACTTCAGCTTTGTTTTCACATTCCTGTGGAGTTGTTTTTTGCAAGTATTTCTTGGAATGAAAAAGCAGAAAAATGAGAAAAAAAAACCCAAAACAAACCCAAAACAACCCAACCTCCCAAACTCCATGCGTGCTCTTTTGCTAACAAACCCAGTTTGCCCCAGAGGTCCTGCTGGGTGTGAGCGATGCTCCCTGCAGCTTTGTTTAAGAAAGTTCCATTTGCTTCTCCCTCAGCGAGGCCGTTAACAGCCTTTTCCCAGAAGTGCAGAGCCTCCTTTTGTTTACCTGAAATTGCTGGGCATCGAAATAAATCTCCATTCAACGAGTAAATAAATAAATGAGTAGATAAAAGGGGGAGAATCAGAGAGAGAATTCTGCTGGAAACAAACAAACAAACAAACAAACAAAAAAACCCCAAACCAAACCAACCAAACCAACCAAAAAAAACACACGCAAAAAAAACCCAACAACAACAACAACAACAACAACAACAACAAAAAACAAACCACCAAAACCAAAAAACAACAAAAAAAACCCACAACAAAAAACCAAAAAAACCCACAAGCTAAAAGCTGGGAGGCTGGAGGCCTCACACAGTGCTCTCTGCAGCTTCTGGCCCATGTGAGCCTGGCTCCCAGCAAGACTGATTACACTGTCACCACAAACAGCATGTAAAAAATTGTGCCTTGTTTTATTAGCTGGAAAATAGTGTTTAATGCTTCTGGAGCTGCAGCTCAGGGTAAACGGTGGAGGTTTCCTCTTGGGAAACTGTGGGGACTGGTGATGACATCATTCCTCCAGGAGCTGGATCCACAAAAGGCTCTGGCTCTCAGAGCTGATTGTCAGTTTTCCCTCTCCTGCCTTCCACATATCCCATCCTCAGAGACTTCCAGAGCTTTAGGGCTGCTCTGAGCCAGGGGAATGCCTGGCAGCCACCAGCCCTGGTTGAGGATTTTCCTCATGGCACAGCAAATCCAGATAGAGATTTGACACTGAGAACTGGGATTGATCCTCACCTGATAATAGAGCAGCAATGGTTAGCAGCTGTCCCTGCACCCTGTCACTGTGGTATGACCCGCCGGTGCCTTCTCCAAATTGCCCGACTGACCCTGGCACCGGGGCAAATCAGAAGGTCCCATCTGTAGCTTCACCATTGCTTCGGGGCACCTGTGGGTTCTTCTCACTGAGAAACCTTCAGAGACACCGAAAGAGAGGGAGAAAGAAGACTCTGCTGCTTTGCTCGAGTTTATTGTTTATTGTATTCAGCCAGTAAATTGACCAGCTCCTCCGAAGTTTCTCGAAGGAGGGAAAAGGCTTTAAGGTGAGTGACAAGGCCCCAGGGCGTGGGGGCTTTGACTGACACTAAAA
>VZSR01000598.1:6508921-6531738 GCA_013398615.1 Brachypodius melanocephalos
CTAAAAACATATAAAAGCTAAAAAACAAACCACCACAACTAAACAATCACTAAGAACATACAAAAGCTAAAAACACACCACCACACTGTGGGATGTGGAGGAGCTCCAACCTTCCCTGAGTGGCATCTTTCAACTCAAGGATGCTGGAGCCTCCTCTGCAGCTGGAAAGGGTGTCAGTGGATCTGTGCTCACCAATATTTCATTTCCACCCGTTAGATTTGTCTTACAGCATCTATAATTTTAATATCCTAATTTCTATGGTTTCTAGGTGTGACAGTAAAGCACACAGCATCTGCAGCCCAAGGGATGGAGAGGAGATCTGAGGAGTGAGATATGCCAGCATTGGAAACCATTTCCCAATTCCTGTGTGCCCATGCAGCCCGTGGCAGCAGATTTAGGGTGAAGTCACAACAGCCACATGGGAAGGTTGTCTGCTTAGTTCAGTGATTCGTGGGGGGCTCTTTCTCTCCAGGAAAGGTTGCAGGGTGAGTCCTCCACTGCAGATGGGTAAATCTCTGCACTTGCTAATCCACAGCACACAGTGAACATGGATTTTCAGCTGAGTTCAGTGGAAAAATGGGACTCACTGCTGGTTTTCTGTCTATAGAGCTGGAGTATTGAGCTTCCTGACAGATACCCAATGATTCATCACAAAAATCCAGTCTCTCTCTCCTCCTGCGACTTGGCCACTTGCTAATTGCAAAATTCCCAACTGCTGTCATTGCTAAAAATGCCTATTTATGAATGTTTTCAGAGAATGGAAGTCAAGGCTGCTGAGCTGTTCACAAACAGCTCATTGAAAATATCCAAAATTCCAAGCCTGAAATCCAGGCTCCATGGATGGTTACATGAGCTGCATTGTGTTATTTCTGATCCCTGGCTGGGCAAGTTGTGTAACTAATCACATCAGAACCAGCATCCATTCTGAACTGCATGTTCACGTGTGTAATTTGGAATATGCTTTTGGAAAATATTAAGCTATTTGAGTTCCAAATTGACTTTTGATGAGTATTCGCACTAGTAAAGCTCATTTGCTGGAATGTTTGTGGAAAGCAGCCATAGAAACAGACCAGGAGATTCAAAGCAAATTTGTTCAGGACTTCAAATGAATATACACAGACATCTTTCTGCAGTGTTCACTGCCTATTAGTCAAGTTGCAGTAATACCTGCACTACACACTTACAACTGAGTTACCCTTCCCACTGCAAGGCTGGGGCTGGGAGATTTATTAGCTCAGTGCCTCCAGAAGGGATTTGACTGAGATTTTTAATACCAAGTTCCCAGCTTGGAGGGACACTTTTTAATTCCACCCCCTCATGCCCCTCTCCCCCTTCCCTCTGCCAACCATTACAATAATTTAAGCAATTGATCACTTCTATAGCTCAAAACCTGGGCACAGAAGAAAAGGAGAGGGAAGTGGTGGTTGGGGAGACAGTGAGGGAATTTTAAACACTGCAGCACAGAAGCTCCACGTTCTCTCTGAGCTGACTTTCTCATGCTCAGTGAGAATGCCCAGAAGTGTGAGTAATCAAAGAAAATGCTCCAGAGGTAAAAATTAAAGGACAGTATGTGAAATCTCATTTAAGAAGTGGAAAGCAAATGAGGCAAGATGCAAGTGCTATATAGCCAAGCAGGCTCTAAATCAGCATTTATAGCAGTGACTTGGCAGGTGGGTTTTACCTCTCACTAAGCACTCTCTGTGTTAGTCAACAGGCCAAAATGTGTCCTTTGTTGCATTCAAACAACTCTCAGCTAAATGTTCTGAATTTAAGGAATTTAGCAGGCACAGCCATGAGCAGAAGGTGCCTCAAAGAGAGCTGGCAGGGAAATTTCACTTCTCAGGAATCTTGCCTGAAACAAAACCTCTCCAAAAGGGTTCTCATTTACAGAGCCCTCTGGTCCTGTAAACCTGAGTATCAAAACATCCTCCCAGGGAGGTGCCATACAGTGGTGCTCTCCCTGGAATTGTCTGTAGCATTCATTGCTCCACAGCTTCCAGTTCTCTCCAGCTCATTCTGCTCTGCCTCATCCCCAGCGTTTCCTCCATGCCCGCATTTTCCACATCTGCTTTGGAGCTGGTGCAAGCTGACTGGCACCAGGAGTTTTTGTGGGGTCAGAGGTTCAGCTGACCAAAATCCAGGGCAGAGCCAGAACCCTGGGGCTGCTGTGGGACATTTTCTGCTCTGTCATTTCTCCAGCACAGCAGTCTGCCAGAGGATCCCACAGTGGTGGGTGGCACACATGGACCTGTCCATGCCATGCTTGACCACTGGCTCTGTCTCTTGGCTTTTTCCAGTGTCTCTCAAGGTTCCATCAGTGCTCTGCACACTGCCAGAGTCCCAGGCTGAGTCTTTTGAGCTCACAGAAGAGGAGCTGGTTTTTTCACAGTGCACTCTAAGCACTGACTGAGCCAAGTAATAGCAAAACACCTGCCCTACAAACACAAAACAACCTCTCACAGCACATCAGCAGTGAAGAGGGACAACAATGCTGGGGCAGGGTCCCAGAACTGCCTTCTGGCTCCCAGTATCCAGTGGGAAATTGCTCTTCTTACCCACATAGAGGCAGCTTTGCATTTTCTGTCTGAAAACTCCACCACACTCTGCAAGAGTTATTTCCATCGTTCTCTAGAATGGAGAGACAGAGGCATTAAAAAGTTAAATCATGCATGCTAAGAAGGGAACAGAGTTCACCTGAGGCAGAAATAAGGCTTAAACCAAAGGCATCTAATATGTGTTTTTCTCTAACCACCAGTTCATTTTGCCTCACAGGAAGGTAAAAATGAAAAGAGACCAAGCTCAGCAAGAACCCTGCCCCACTCTCTCAGATTGCAAGCAGGCACAGTGAGGAAAAGTCCATTACCAACCATGTTTGTGAATATCTGTTTTGAAAAAAAAAAAATCCTATAGCAGAAAATACATTTCGAAAGTCAAGATGCTTTTTCTTCCTGCAAGAACCCTCCCTTTCATGGAAGAGAGCTGGAAGAGATCCCATGGACTCCCTTGAGTACCTCTGACTCCTTTTCTCCCATATGGGCATATTAAACAAGGAGGCAGGCCACCAACTTGTGTCTGCCAGGGAACGGGTTGTGTGCAGCTGGACGTCTAAAGGGATTTCTCTGACCTGAGATTTCCCTTCCCTCTCTGACATTTTCTGCAATTACCCCAAATGCTTGACCTAATGTGGTTGCTGCATTATTGGCCTTTTTTTTTTTTTTTCGATTTGCTCACACTGGACACAATCCACAAAAGCTCTCAGTTAATAGAAGAGAAAAACAACACAGAGATGGGGAAGGGCTTAAGCACCTCTGCTTTGCAGGAAATGTTTAGCAAACCTGCTTCTCTAGGTGGGTTTTGAGCTGTGATTCTTCCATGGGCACAGCCCTGCAAATTCCAATTCCACACCAAACCACATGAAAGAGAGTCAGAGCTTGGGTCATCACAGAGATCTTTGTAGTGCAGAAGTTGGTCAAGGGGTTCAGCACTTCCTGGCATGAATTAGCTCATGGGTTTGTTGTTTTTGTGTGAAGTTCCCCTCTTACTGCCTCCTCTTTGATATGTAGTGTAGCCAGGTGTGTCCTGAGGCTGACAAAGCTAAAAGGAGGGAGGGTTTTTTCTGGCATGAAGCCTTGGCCATGTTTGGTTCTAAAAACTGCTGTTTTCTCAGTTTTTCATGAGACTCTGGAGTGTGCTTGGCTCTTAGGAGCTACATTTGGTCAGGTTGAGTTGTTGCTCAAAAGAAAAGGCTGGAGGGGGGATGTTTTCTGCAGAGCTGTCCCCAGGGGACAGGAAAGGAGCAGAGGGAATGAGGACACCCCAGAGCTTTCCTTCTAGCTCTCTCTCTTCCCTCTGTCTGCAGAAGCAAAGGAAGGGACTTGCCACTGCTGCAGTGACAGGAAATCTCCCCAGTGGCACTGGCAGCTCAAAGCAGACACTCCACCATTACTATGTCAAATATAATCCAGGTATTTAACATCCATTAGCACCAATTCCAGGGCTGGAACACTGTGGGGTGACCTCAGCAAAGCCACCCTACACGTCTGATCAAGGGATGAAATCACAGCTTGGATTACACCAAACCCTGAGGCTTCACAGCTTCCAGGGCTGTAGTTCACAATATTTTACCCAAATATTCTCATTCAAAAAACACACCTGCAAGTATTCCCATTGCTGCAACTTTCTCTGTGAGCAAATAAGTCAGGAATCAAGTTCTAAGGGAACAGAAACACGTTGCAAAATGACATAACTTGTAATAGAGTTTTTATGCTCTTTTCTTCTGAAAAAATGAGCATTTAGAGGAGTTCAGTGGATGGGAATGTGCTCATTACATGGGCAATGCCTGTGGTTAGCTGAGTGATGGTGATCTGAGTGCAGGGCTGGAATGAGGAGCCTGCAACTCCTGGGAGCAGGAATTGTGGTTTGGTTCCATGCTTGGGCATTCCCAGCACAATGAGGTCCTGCTCCAGCACTGAGGGTCCCTCTGTGTTGCTGGAATAAAGATCAGTGATGGCAAGAACCTCTTTAGTAATCAATTTCATCCTTGTAAGTGCCCCAGTTTTAAACATGGAATGCAATTATCATAATATTACAAACTGGCAAAATGATAACTGTTAGTGGAAATGTGTTTTTTGTATGATAGGAGGATTTTTCAGGTTAAAGACAAGAAAGAGCAAAATATTCTTTCCTCTTTTTTTTTTTTTTTTTTTTTTTTTTTTTTTTTTTTTTTTTTTTTTAAAAAAAAACTTAGGTAAATTAAGAGGATCTGACCCACACTTTTTTAATGTTAAATTAATGGCATGGATGAGTCACCAGATTGTTATTAAAATGAGGGAGCTGCATGGCTGACCATGCTAATAACACTCCCTTCAAAGCTCAGCTGCCTTGAATGCACACCTGAGAGAACAGGCACAGACATTGTGCAGCTGGGGAGATCAGGAGTGCAGATTTGAAACAGCCCTGCTTCACCTCAGGGTCTGGGGGACAAGGATGTGTTCCAATCCTTTTCCTCCTCCTCCTCCAGTCAGGGGATAATCAGGACCTGTCCCCCAGTTGGGATTTCTCCCTGTTGTCTCAAATTTTTACATTTCTTGGTAGCTTCTGTTTAATGCAAGACCTTTAGAGCCCAGACCTTCACCATGAGAATCTGGTTGTATTTGATTTTATGTCTGGTCTTATCTGTAGCAGTCTCGTGTTTCTTCATGGGTTGATCATGTGAGGAAAGGGTGGGACAGAATTTTGGGTCCTGTAAGCATCTCTGGTGAGGAAGAGAGGGCACATCTCAGTGTCTCTTCCATCCTCTTCCTCCTGGTTCCTCTGCTCAAGGTGTTGGCCTGGTGTCCTGTAAACCCTCCTGTGCAGGTTCTTGTGCCAAATCTCACCCAGGTGCTGCTTTCTGAAGAGCTGGAACTGCTCTTCCAGACAGGTACAGGAGCTGGAGCTGGTGGACACCTGCTGCTCCAGGAGCACCTGCCCTGTCCTCACCCACACTGCTGAGGTGGCAGCAGGAAGGGACTGACTGGGAGATGTTTTGGTCTCAGAATTAGAAATCTGTGCCAGGTAAATGTGGCTTTAGCATTGCCCTTTGGAGAAGAATGTGCCTGGTTTTGATGAAATCTCCCCAAACCAAAGAGGAAAATCTTCTTGTACCCTTTTTCTGCCCCCTTGCTGTGCATGTGTCCCCTCACAGATTTAGCTTTGCAAAAGAGCCACCAAAGCACCACCAAAGCATCCATAAACTTGGATGCTTAATAATCCCCAGGCTGATCATTTACCACACAACTAATTGTAAATTTTTCAAGGCTCCCATTTTTGCCCTTTCCCTCCCCTGTCTCCTTTTGATTTCCTGTGTCCAGGGCCTTGAAATCCTTGAGCTTGACACAATAATTGATGGCTTCTGGCTGTACAAACATAAAACCTGGAATCTAAATAGAGCCAGATGGAGCTTGTGTTGTATTGTGTGTTTTTCTTAAACAAGGGAGAGATTTATAAATTGATGGAATTTATTGTTAATAAGAGAACATTGGCCTTTTATAACAGTCTATTGTAATTGAAAAACACCCAGGAGTAGTCTGCTCTTGGGTCATATTAGTGCTTTGTTTTCCATTTGCTGCTCTCCTGAAGAGTTCACACAGATGCTTTGTGTCTCCTGTCCCCGGCTGGGCTCTGTGTGTCACATTCACTCTCCCTGCAAGCTGCTGAGCTCACAAATACCAGCCTTTTGCAGCCAAAATTACTGTTCTGGGTAAGTCTGATCTAAACTAAATGAGGCCAAACCCCTCTGGCTAAAGAAGGTCAAAACCTGGCCTGGAAACTTCAATAATGCTTGAAATTATCAGGATCAGGGGAACAGGAAGGTGTTTTGGGGATGTCAGTGGTAAGGTGGGAGCTCTGGGAGCTTCAGGCACCCACATTTAGGGATGATTGACCTTTAGCAATCAGAGACACACCAATAAGAGACACATCATTCACCCTGGTTAGCTGAGACTTGCTCACAGCTCATGCTCAAGTTTCAGGGTTCACAGCGTTGTTGTTACCTGTATATCTAGGTCTATCACCAGCATTATGAGTATATTTTCCTGGGGACATTACCAGGAAAGCTGATCATGTCCCCAGAGGAATAGTTTCACAGCTGTGTTTCTCCTGGTTTTCACTCAATCAGTCTCTGCACAGAGATTCCCTCAGTAGCACAATCAGCTCCTTGGAGGCCCTGAAGAAAGATAGATGCAGTCTGAGCCTCCTTATGCTTCAGTTCTTGGCATTTTTTTGTTTGGTTGGTTTGTTTGATTGTTTGTTTTCCTTTTGGTAAATCTTAGAATTAGTATCAATTTAATTTTGTGTCTCTAGCTAGCTTTTATCATTTTGGGTTTTTAGTTCTGGATATACTCTATTATGGTATAGAAAATGAGAGGTCTGGAATCTACAGGATCTCATTTTTGTTTCTTCTCCAATTCCTAAATATCATTTAGGAGCTTAATTAACTTCTCTGTGCCTCAGTGTCTTTAGCAAGACCAAAGTAACAGCGAGTTGGCAAAGAGGTCTGTGGATGACTCAGAAATTCAGGGCAGGAGGGGAATGTTCCCCTCTAACCCTGGTTCTTTGAGGAGCCTGATTTGATGCAACAGAGTAAAAGACTCAAAAGGAGCAGGCTGTCACCTCACAGAAGCAGGTTTTCAGCCTCGGGTGTCACAGAATTCAGCCCTCACCTCTCCATGATTCTGGTTCTCTCTGACGCACAGAGCAATTGCCTTTTGCAGCTGTGTCTGTGACATGCAGACACTGCCATGCTGGCAAAGCCATGGCTGCAAATCAGGGGCTTGCTCCTTATGAATTATCCCAATTAACTCTTGCACCTGGGGAGAATTCCCAAAGCTGTTTGTCCCCAAGCTGTCACCTGCTTCCCAGAGGAGCTGTGACACACACAAGGTAACAAACACAGACCCAGAAATGCTGCTGCTGCTGTGCCAGGGACACCCAGCTGAACCTGGAGAGGACACAGGAGCTGGAGCACCTCAAGCTCTCTGAAACCAAAAGTCTCTCAGACATATCTTAGCACTTTGTCCTTGGAATCAGCTGTTGTCAAGCTCACTGTGTCCTAAGGGCCCCTTCCACTCCAAGCTCCCTCCTGCCTCTGTCTAATATCGAGGTGGCTTCAGCCTGCAGGCAGCTCCTGATCCAAACTGCAGCACAAGGACGGGGAAAATCCCCTCAAAATGGAAGGTCAAAACCCAAGGCTTAAGGAAGGAAGAATTCTTAAAGAAAGATCTCACCAAGGGTATATCTCACCCAGTTAGCATCCATTGCCCCAGCTCCTGTACTCACCCTAACACCAAATCCCAACCAGACACCATCACTCCTATGGAAATGGGAGGGATTTGTGCAGAGGAAGCCCAGACCCTCAGGGCAGGCCCAGTGGAACAAATGCACCCTCCTCCTCTTGAGACCTGTGTTCTGTGTAACCCCAGACAGGTCCCACAAACCCTGGCCCTTCTCAGCTGAAGGCTCCCCTGGCTCCCCTCCAGTGCCATCATTTTGTCCTGCTTGCTTTGGAGGGGCTGCCCATGGGAATCAGCAAAAGCCTGCCAGGCTCCTGTTGCTCTTTTGCTCCCTGCATGATTAAGCCCACCGTAAATTGTGCCCTAAAAAAATCTTTATAGAGTCCACCTGTCCACAGCAAATAAATCAAATGTTCTAAATTAAATCCTGTAACAGCTGAGTGGCGGAGGGTACGATGCCTGGATTTATTCAGGAGACAGGAAGACTGTAATTTTCTAAGTCAACACTCTGACTCTGTTTTACTCATTTGCTGTTCACAATGGAAGTGGATCTCTCCCTATATTTTTTGGCTGGTTGTTTCTTCTCTCTGAAATAGCTGTAATAAGCATGTCCCTGAGAAAAGGGTAGTGAGGAGGAGGCACAGAGGGCTGTCATCCAAAGGAGAGAATTAAATCAGGACGTATCTGATCATGCTGGCTCCTGTTTTCACACAGCCTTCTGCTTATATTTTGCCTGCATTAACTTTTCACAAGCAAAGCTAAAGTGCCAGGCAAAGGCCTCGTTAGACACACATCTTGGGGAACTCTGATGTGCCATTAATTAAGCTTTTCCACTGCCTCTTTCCTGCTGGTTTCAAGGACCAGCCTATGTTCCTTAACTCTTTTCTTCTCTTTCATCCCCCTCTGTGCTCTGAAAAGAGCAGTGGAGGCCTCCTTTGCAGACGGGGATGGGATGCTGTTGTGCCCTCCAAGTGAACTCTCAAGTCTTCTCTAGCAGAGGCAGAGCCCTTGCCAAGTTTCTCAGACACTGGCTCGCAGAACTGCTCTCTGTAGATGGATTGGCTGGGCAAAGTTAGGCTTGGACTAAGAAGGGGCTGATGCCAGCACACTCTGGCACAGCAGCGTGGGGATGGCACTGTCCCCCTGCCATTCCCCTTCAGCTGATGGCATTGGGAGCCTGGCCATGGCAGGGCTGTGCTGTCACTGTGATTGATGCACCCAGCTGAACATTCAAACAGCAATGCACAGTGCTTGGCTCCAGGTGCTGCTTCCCTTTAATTTCATTATTTTGCTCCCTCTGTAGTCCCCTTTGGCAGAGTTTAGGGGTTATTTAAAGCATGTTTGCAGAAACATGGGGTACTCTGGCTGGCTGAGCCATTCTCTGCCATCCCTACCCTCCATCCTACTAAACCATGTTAGCAAGTTGAGATTCAGCTGGTCCTTTCTCTGACCCTACTAACAGAGTTGTATTCAGAAAAGGCATCTTCCCTCTAATCATGCAACAGGCATCAATATAAACATATAAATATACGCTTCAATACCAAATATATCTGTGCTGAATATACTTTATTCAAAATGTTGAGCAGTCAGGGCTAAACCTAAATTCTGAAGGGATATTTTCCTGTTTATTTATTGATTAGAAAATAAGGAAATATAACGTTGTATATCTCCTTTGCTAAGAGGAGGTAGAGATGATATTAATATTTTTAACTTTTTCTTCCCTTGGCAGCTCAATCTTCTCTCCATACAACTTGAAGGAAAATTAGGTGCCACTTTTTGCTGAGTCTATTGTCCACTTGGTCCTTAATGTCCCACTTTTCTCCCTATGACTTAAACCCTAAGCATGGAATGCTGTAACAATGAATCTTATTTTGTATCCCTGACTTGTCTGGTCCCTTTGCTCATCCCTGAGCCCGTGGCTGTGCTGAGGTTGGTTTTTGCAGGCAGGGACAGTGCCAGGGAGGATGGGAGAGCCAGAAGTGAGATCCTCCTCCTGCCCTCTCCTTTGCCAGGTATCTGGGCCAGCCTGTACTCTGTATGGGAGCTGCAGCCCAGCTCTGCTGGTAACACAGGGAAGGTGACAGCTCAGCGGGGGGACTCCTCACTCAAGGCAGCTCCTCTCCACTCTCTGCCTGCTGTAATTAATATCCTTTTCCCCGCAGGCTGTGAGCCTCTGACAGGCTTTATTTTTAACTCCACTTAATGATAGAGTATTAAGATAAAATGCAACTTGTGTGAGCTGCAGGCCTTGTGGAGGAGAGAGGGTCTTGGGTTGGTGCTGCAGCTGGTGAGGGAGCTTCTGTTTGCAGGGATGTGGGAACCACAGGGAGCTGAGAGTGCAGGGATCTGGGACTGCTCTGCCTGTGGAGAGCCCCGACACACCCAGGGGTGGGAACTCAAGGGGATGCTTTTCACATGCCTGATCCTGCTCCATAAACCTGTGGGATTCTGGTAAAAATGGGAATAATTCCGCCAGCATCCTCAGAGAGAGGCAGTGGGAAAATACTATCAAGAGACACACAGAGGTTTGGGATATAAACTTCCAGAAGTGGATGAGGGAAGTGAAGAAGAGCAGAGGGAATGACTTGAAGTTTTCTGCATATCTGCAAGAACTGGGGTAAAAAGAGACAAAAAAAGTGATTTTCTGTTGTTTGCAAGGCAGGACAAGTTCACAAAGTGGTTGAAGCCATCCCAGACTGGGCAGATAAAAGATTGGTTCTAACCTAAATGTTGGCCACAACTTTTACATCCCTCATCTATAGATTAAAAATAAGGAATAGCAGTATATGGAAGAAAAATGTGGGAAGTACAAAATAAGTAAATGTTCATTCTGGAAATAAAAATCCCGGGCATCCTCCATATAATTTTTTAGGGTCTGGGAAGTTAGTAATGTGAGGAAAAGAACTTCCTTACACTTTTTCTTCTCACAGTGAGGGAAGAAGTGAAAAAAAGTCCTGCAAAACTGCTAGACAGTGACTGTTATTGCCTCCAAAGTTATCAAAAGTTTCATTTTAAACACCCCAGCTTGCATTTTTCAACTCTTCCTTAGAAATGGTGATAAAGGCTTGTTTTGTTTCATGCCAGCTGGTCTTCCCTAATGCAAATCTTTCAGGAATTGCTTTTAAGGCAAAATTTAAGATCAAACTTAAAATGTCTAGGTTGGAAATATGGAAAATTTTGGTGGAAGACCTGTCTCCTTTGCTTCTTGTGACTGTAAGCATGTGCAGTTTTGGGCTGGAGACCTTGCGGAGCTGAAAATAAAATTCCTTTTCCTTGGGAACGAAGCAGCTCATCCATTGAAGAGCTCTGCACCTATCAGGCTAACAACACTGCCTCTAAGATGAAGTTGGTATGAGATTTCCCCCAGCAAATGTCACAGAATTTTTCTCTCTTCTCCTTTTCCCAAAGGAAGTGTGTCAGGGTGAATTAAAGGGAAATGTTTTGTTGCACTATTGGTGCAGCATTCGTGGAGTTTGGAAAGGACGAGGCAGAACAGGTCCCGGGTCAGCATGCAAGAATTCTCTTTATTCAAATTTCTGACTCCATTTATATCCACTGTACATAGATGGCCAAGTATTGGCCAAAAGCATGTCACCTCATGATTTGAATTGGTGAATATCCCAATCTTGGAGCAAAGGAATGTAAACATTTTCTTATTTACATGAAAAAGTGTGGGAACTCAGCTCAGAGTTCCAAAACATCAGAAGGCTAGTCTAAATATCAGAATGCAAGTTTAAGACACATAAAAACAGGGTGACAATGTTTTGTTAGGAATTCTCTGGACATCCTGCTTTCAGTGGTACCAATCCAGCATTTTGTTGAGAACATTGCCAGGCAGTGTTTTGGGGGAGTGATACAAAAACTTAGTGCCAATAAGCAATCAAATGAAATGCAGCCTCAAATCTGACTCTTACTGCAGCTCTATTTACACTGGAGTCTTGGACTGTACTAATCCTGGTCACCAATCCAGGATGGTGATATCCTGCAGGATTCAATAAATGCAGTTTCCCCTTTGGGAAGGTGTCTTCTTTTACAGATGAGGAATCAGGACCTCTCAGTTATGACTTTTAGTAATTGTAGTGACTTTTTCCACTATCTTTTCCTCCCGGTTTGAATCCTGCGAGAAAAACCTGACCAGTGCACCATGCTGAGAGCAAGCAAATCACTGGCTTGTTCCACTTGGTGTTCATCTGTCTCAGCCATGTGTCCTCAGTGGTTTAGGTGATCTCCTTGGCACCTCAGTCCTGTTCTGAGATCTTCTGTCCATCCCCCAGTGGAGAAGAAGTGTTCCCACCCTCAGCACCACTGGTTCTGCCCGTGGATTCCAGGCCACTGCGCAGAGTAATTGCTGCTTGAGATTGCTGATGACACAAATGTTGACATTCTGTTGGCATAACTTGCAATAATGTATGCAGATTGCATCCTTCTAGTGCCTTAATTATTACCTCTCTGCAAGAAATAGTCAGGTTACCCTCTGCTCTGATCTGAAGGAGATAATTCCCCTTCAGAAGCCCAGCTGCTCAGAGAGAGGGGAAGGGTAAAATAGACCGAGGTGCACAGTTTTCCCTCTACATGGGACATGTCTGAAGCTCAGCCTTGGCTAAGTTTTCTTCCTCATTGTGGGAGTGGGGAGATCTCTCTCAAGGTGAGACTATTCCTGGAAAAACAGAGGAGTGCTGCATTTAATGAGCCAAGACAGATGTTCTGTTCAATGCCCAACAGCAGTCAGGGTAGTGTTTAGTATTTAGTGTCTGTAGTGGGGTGGTGTCCAGAGGCCAGAGCCAAGGTCGAGGCCTTGTTGGGCTAGGCCATGTATAAAACACGTAGTTAGATAAAATTCCTGACCCATGGAGTCCCAGCTATAAATTAAACAGGAGGCTGAGTATGGAGAGAGGGAAAAGAAATCCAGTTGCAAAGAAGAGATCAATGTGAAAGCCAGCAACAGAAATCCAGTAAATTTGACACCATCTTCCCCTTATGCTTTGCATTTCTGTCTAGAAGAATGCTGGGAAAGCTGAGAAATTACATAGAAATACTGTATTCAGACAACTTTATAGAAAAAGAAAAGCAGCAAGGAGCTCTAGAAGCCTGGCTGGGAAAGGAAACACAAGGCTCAGACTGTCTAACAAGTTCAATATCATTGTTTTATTTTTGTAAACTGAGAAACACCTGGAGACCTTCAGAGTAGAGAATAAGACACAGGAAAATATCTTGTAAAGTATTTTATTGGAGAATACAGCTGCATAGCAACAGGGAATGCAGTCCTGGAGCTCTGGAAATAAAATCTCTAAAGACTCATGTTTTACACATGGGAGAAGTTGACAGCTCTGTGTCTCTGCAAGGAGGGCAGGAGGCTCTGCAGGAGGACATGCTACTGCTTTCATGTGGAGACAATAATTTTTGTCCCTCATCAAAGCTTCTCTGTGTCTGTGACTTAGCAAAAGTTTGGTCTGCCCTGCTAGATTGATCATTTATATTAACTCATTTGTTCTGATATCCTGCAGAAGGATACAATGATGGAAGAATGTTCCTCCTGGAGGAAGCGTGTCAGACAGTCATTCATGTGTACCTGGTTCCTAAATATTGCATTAGGTATGTGGCCAGGTGTACATATCTTATTTTGGAGAAGATTAAAAAAAAAGCTTTATAGGCTTGGCTGACTGAGATGAGACCACATTCTCTGCCTTACCTGGCAATCGAATCTTCTATTGCATGGAAAAATAAAAAACCTTAAAACAAAAAGGAGCCTGGTGGACCTCTCCTCTCAGTAACCACCCTGAGGCACTGAGCTGTGGATGTCACCCAAATGCTGGGTGCATCTCCCTGAGCTGCCTTTTTGGTTGCACCAATTGTGTCCATGTTCTTGCACTGCCTGATGGAAAAAGAATGGCTCTGCTAAGGTTAATCTGAAAGGGCTTGTGAGAAATGGGTCTCCTGAGATAATTGGTGGAGAATAATTGACATAATTGGTAGTGTTCTCTTTCTTTAAGTCCTTTCTGGTCAGGAGGGATCGATTTTCCAGGATTTAGATAAAAATGGACACCCTCCCCAAAATAATTTTCTATTATTGTCCCGGAAACCAATTAACACAAGAAACTGTGGCCATTTGTTCCTCCTGGGGACTATCTGAGTGAAAACCTCAGAATATATTTAAATAATAGACCTAGATACTATAGTTATCAACTTCTCCAGCAATTTTAGGCACAATAAAGGAAGAATAAATCAGGTTTTGGAGGGCTTGAACTCTGACTTTTCCCAAGAATATTGACAGAAGTTTTAGAACAGATAGATTTGTTAGATCTGATGAGGTCTAAGAGATCTTGGTGGCACTGCTCCAGCTGCTCAGCCACAGCTGCAGGGTTGCAGAGCATCCCTTAGCATCCATATTTTGTGTGCTGGATTGGAGTCAGCAGCCAAACAGTAAAAATTAAGTTCAACTGGATCGTGTTGTGGTATTTTACCCCTTTTCTTTGTAACTGAAGCTTAACTGGCAGGACATGAACCAGTTTCATTCTTCCTTATTCAATTAATGCACGTTCTCCACTGAAGTCTATGTACATATATTTATATCTGTGAGAGCACTTTTGGACTTGAACCTTCTTCTCTGAGAGAGTGTGACTAACCCTTGGGCCAAGACTTCATTTGCACTTTCCAGGAATGCTTTACACTTGCTTCCTCATGGATTTGGGAAATTCTGCATACAAGTTGACTTCTCCTCTTTTGTCCCCCTTCAGCTTGCTGCCCCTTTCTTCTCTAAAAACATTCTTCGCCCACCTCAGCCAATCACCTTTCCTTTGCCTCCTGTCTTAGCCAGACAGTGGCTGGAGTGGTGGATCCTGATCCTCCCCATCTCTCCAATGGGACCTGCCCCATCTCTTCCTGCAGCTGTCTTATTTATTTGCAGGGAAATGAGACATGAGGGCTCACACAGTGAGTGAGCTCTATCCCCTGCAGGGTTAAAACACATCTGGGGAGCCAGGAAAGGATGGAGTGGATAAAAGGGCAGGACAAGGGTGCAGAACCAGGGCAGGAACAAAAAGCAGCAATGAGATCCTCAGGGGTCAAATCCTCCTCGTGTTTCCAAGCAGAGCCTTGAGCAGCTGCAACTGCTCCAGAGGAGAATTGGTCCCTTCTCCTGGTTCCTGGCCCCAAACCCTTCCCTCCCTGCCAGCACTGGGACCAGGAACAGCAGCACCACCCCAGCCTGTGCCCACAAAGGTACCCTGTCCCCACTTCTGCCTGTCCCCATTGCTCCCCACCCTGCTATGAAATGCAGCCCAGGTTTGTTCAGTCAACTCCAAGCGCTTTGGCCAAAACCGTCTGTGAAAATCCTGTTAATTTGTTTGATAAGCTGCCTCCAGCTGCAGACACACGAATAAAGGCTGATTGGCTCCTCTGCTCACACTCTCCCTGACAGACTCAGCCAGCCCCATGCCTCAGAGCAGGGTGGATATGTGGGAAGAGGAGGCAGGGGAGGGATGTGTCTAATGGCATAATTTCCATCTCACAATAGCTGATCCTGCCTAAATCAATGGAGCCCTGGCATCCTAATGAAATTGGGTTGGAACCTGTTCAGTTTATGATGAGCTTTTTAACCTTGGCTTCTTATTTAGCCTGGTGCAGGGTCGAAATGGGAAAAAATGTGACGTTTTCCTCCCACCTGGGCTCATCTTTCATCAGCTGAGTGGAAATGGTGTAATTAGATGCTAATCAGCTGGTTGGGTTAAAAAATAATCTCTCTGTTTAGCTCTGCTTGTGGGGTTTGGAGGAAAAATAGAGTAGGGTTTTCATGTTTATGATTCTGACACCTTCCTGCGCTGTGCAGGTGTTTCCCAGGCTGGAGAGAAAAGGTCTTCAAAGGGGACAGTGGGATTGTCCCCTCACTTGGAGAGAAGTTTAAGGGGAGGAAGGAGTGAAAGGGAAATTCTATCCCTGGTGGTGAAATCCATTACAACAGAAATGCTGCAGTTTCCTCCTCAGAAAGGACACTGCACTGAACCAGGTGGGATGTTTGGACTTACACAGATGTCTTGAAGAGCATTTTGGTGAACCTCTGAGAATGAAGAATATTTGTGGCTACTGAAGCACAAAGGGAATGAACCAGCCTGAAGAAGGCCAAGACCTTCCAGAGAGGAAAGGCTGAGCTCTTCCCTGGCAAAGCTGCTCTAGGTCAGGCAGTTAGAAGGGTTTCCTTGTTCTAAAACCTGTTTTCATAGTAGGGACAAGAAAATCTCTCTACAATTCCATTGTAGAATTGTGTCCTTCCTTGCAAAGGAAAGGAAGACCAAATATTCATTTCTCTTCACCAGATTGTTGCTTGGTGAACAACCACAACACTGGGGAGAACTGAGAGGCCACTGGGAGCCATTAAGGCTAACCAGAAACTCTTATTCTCCTGCAGTTTTTTTCCAGAGAGAGAGGGAAGAAAATGAACCTTCTTTTCCCCATCACACTCTCCAGCAGAATAAAATGTGACTTTTTCCCTAAATAATTTACAGCCTGTCTTCTTTCCGAAAGTTTTGGTTAGTACAAAATGACATTTCCTACCCTTTTAATGCTCTGATGAAATATCTTCCCATGTATAATTTAGGAACTGGCAGCTGGTAGTAGCAGAGCAGGTGTAGTGCTGGCGTTTGCAGGCAAATCCCTTGGCACCACTCTGCTCTCAGGCCACAGGAGGGGACAGTGCAGGGAGAAGTGAGGACAGGAGCAGTGTAGAGACACTCCTGCCAAGGCTGTGGGTCCTGGAAGGGTGAAGAATGACTGGGAAACCAGCTCTGGAGCAGCTCACAGGGATATCTGACTGCAAAGCAGGCAGAAGGGCTCAAGGGAGGGTCCTTGGTTGAGATTTGAGCCTAAGGAAGGGGAAATAAGGTCAAAGCCTTGGTCTACCACAGGCTTCCTTTATGGCTTGGGTCAGTACTGGGGGCCCAGAGCAGCAAACATCTTTAATTGTAGGTTGTGCTCAAGTGGGCTCCAGCATTCACAGAGTGGGGCTTTACATATTTGTGTTCACAGAAGAGGAAAAACTGCTCCTTGCTTTAGTGCTTTAAACACAGAGAAATAATGACTTCCTTTTTTAGAGGTCCATTTTGAAATACAGCAGGTGTTTTATTGCTCTTGGAGCATTAGCACTGTGTTTTGAGTTCAATTTTCTAAATCTTAAAACTGGTAACTATCAGCAGCGTTCAGGCTTTATCCCACACAAAGCTCTCCCTTGCCAAATATACTGCTACATTTTGAGGACATATATTTTGTCTTGTCATTTTTTTGAAGCTGCCCGTAGCCCACAGACAGAGGTGCAGGAGACCTGATCCCAAACCAGTCCTTTGAAAGACACAGCCCTGTCCCACCACACAATGACAGGAAAGAAGCTCAGGGTAGATTCAAGTATGGACATGTTCAGCAGCAGGAGCTTTTCCCAACCTGTGCAATAGATCATAGAATCAAAGAATCACTAAGGTTGGAGAAGACCTCTAAAATAATGAAGATGATCTCATAAAAATGCAAATGAGGGAGATATCAACCCTGGGGCAAAGCAGTGATCGTGTTTTTGACTTCTGCCCTTCTCTTGCAGCCCATGGCCCAGTCTGGAAGACACAATTAGCCTGCAGCTCCTGGAGCTGCCCTATGCAGAGGCTGTGCTGTGCTGGAATGCCCCTGTCCATGGATTTTTTTCCCCAGATATTTCATTAACGTTCAGAAACAGCACTTCCTTGCTAATAGTCTACTGACATTTAATAAACACAGCCCAAGAGTTTATAACCTGTTAACTTCCAAGTGGCAATAATTAAACAAAAATGATAAATAATTAAGGCCTAATTACATGGTATCAGTCATTTCATTTTCCAGCAGGCACGTTAAGTGCATTTGCCACTGCTGATTGGGGGCTCATTCCGCAGGCGCTCAGCACTTTCTCTGCGCGCCTGAATGGAAAGTCAGGTTCCACGCAGCTTTATGGGGGAGAAGAAAAAGGAAAATGTGGTTCATTAGCTGGAAAATTGTCCCCTTCCACCACTGAAGATAATTCCCACTGAGGCTCCTGCATGACTTAGGGAAGGCAGCAAACAGAGCCCTGTTTGTGCTTCGTGATTCTGTGGCGGGCTGAGCTGGAGATGGTGGGGCAGATGCAGAGGTGCCACTTTTCACTGCCCTTCCCTTTGGATCTGGATCCCAAACTGACATTGGTACCTTGGGGCTGAAACCAAACCCAGTGAGTAGACAGAGGGCAGGGGTTTGAAGGTATGGCATCAAGATCCATCAGCACCAGATCCAACTCATTGTCAAATCCTCAGCTGAGGAAACCCCCAAAGCCCAACTTACAATATCTGGAAATATCTGAAAATATCTGCTTCCCAAGGGTTTGGCTGGGTATTTAGGACTCTTCTGAGGACAGAGGCATACCTGGAGGTGCTCTCTACAGCTGGAAAAAGCAGATGGACAGAGCTGCCTGAAAGGGAAGGAGTGGGAGCTCTGTGAGGGTCAGAGCCTGCAGAAGAGCAGGGCAGTGAAGTCACTGCCTCTCTTAATGGACAAGGAAATATGGAACAGTCTGATACAGCCTAAAAAAGGGGGCATGAGCTGATGGTACAGAAGATTGAAGCTGTTTGGCCACAGAGCAGGAATAGCGCAGGGATGGTTAAATGATCAGGAGAGAGAGCATGCACTAAATCCACCCAGTCACCTGCTGCCAGGGCAGCATTTGTCTGCTACAGGGAATAAATGGCCTCCATTGCTTGGAAAGTAGAGAATTGGTTTAATTGATCTCTACTGGACCCTTAGTCAAGGAGCAGCCTTGCACATGCTTTCCTTGCTTCTCTGAAGCTGTAGAATGAGCTGGCTTGCACAGTTAATTTCCAAATCACTGCAAAAATCTTCCTGGTACTCAGGCAGCAAATTCCACTCAGTTTTTTTTAGCATATTCCAGTTCGTCCCCCCCTTATGACAGAGGACATAAGTTGATTGTCCCCAGTGAACCTATTCCCTTATTTTACCCAGCCCCACTGTTGCCAGTTTTGGTTTTGTCTGACAGTACCAGGGGTGCTCCCAAGTATCCCAGGGCTGCCAACTCTAGTGCTATGGTCATGGATTACACAAAAAACTGCAATATGGGGTGGGGTTTCTTTTGGCACAGAAAAAGGGCCACTGTTCATGTCTAACGCCCTAACACTAAACCTAAACCTAAGCCATTCCAAACAGAGCAGGATTTCACCCAGATGCAAGCAGCCACAACTGTGAAACCTGGCTGCCCTTGGAGTCCTAAATGCCTCCTAAAAAATGAAATCAGGAAACTGGGGGTGTGACTTTAGTTTGTCATGGAAAAGGGCCACCGTTCATGCCTAAGGCCCTAACCCTAAGCCTAGCCCTAGCTCTATACCTAAACCTAACACATTCTGAACAGAACAGGATTTCTCCCAGATGCAAGCAGCCACAAGTTTGAAACCTGGCTGCCTTTGGAGTGCCAAATGCCTGCTATAAACTGACATCAGGCACCTGGCAGTGTGAGCTTAGTTTGCTGTGGAAAAGGGCCACTGTTCATGCCTAAGGCCCCAATCCTAACCCTAGCCTAACCTTTAACACTAACCCTCACACATTCCAAACAAAGCAGGATTTCTCCCAGATGCAAGCTGCCAGAAGTTTGAAACCTGGCTGCCCTTGGAGTGCCAAAGGACTGCTACAAACTGGCATAAGGCACCTGGGGGTGTGAGTTTAGTTTGCCATGGAAAAGGGACACCGTTTGTGCCTAAGTCTTTAACATTAACTGTAGCCTGTGCCAGCCAGTGGGCTTCTGTCTGCTACCATTACAAACGAAGCAGGATTTCTCCCACATGCAAGATGCCACAAGTTTGAAAGCTGGCTGCTTGTGGAGTGCCAAACGCCTGCTCCAAAATGACATAAGGCACCTGAGGGTGTGACGTTAGTTTGTCAGGGAAAAAGGCCATTGTTCATGCCTAACACTCTAACCCTAGCCCTGGATCTAACTCTAAACGTAAAGCATTCCGAACAGAGCAGGATTTCTTCCAGATGCAAACTGCCAGAAGTTTGAAACCTGGCTGCCCTTGGAGTGCCAAAGGCCTGCTACAAAACTGACATATAGCACCTGGTGGTGTGAGTTTAGTTTGCGATTGAAAAGGGACACCGTTCGTGCCTAAGGCTTTAACACTAACCCAAGCCTGTGCCAGCCACTTGGCATCTGTGTGCCACCATTCCAAATGAAGCAGGATTTCTCCCAGATGCAAGCTGCCACAAGTTTGAAAATGGACTGCCCTTGGAGTGCCAAACACCTGCTCCAAACTGACTTAAGACACCTGGGTGTGTGAGTTTAGTTTGCCGTGGAAAAGGGCCACCATTCGTGCCTAAGGCCCTAACACTAACCCTAGCTCCAACTCTAAAACTAACGCATTGCAAACGGAGAAGGATTTCTCCCAGATGCATGCTGCCACAAGTTTGAAACCTGGCTGTCTTTGGAGTGCCAAACACCTACTAGAAACTGACCTAAGGCACCTGGGTGTGTTTTAGTTTGCCAATGAAAAGGGCCACTGTTCGTGCCTAAGGCTTTACCACTAACCCTAGCCAGTGCCAGCCACTGGGCTTCTGTCTGCTACTATTCCAAAAGAAGAAGGATTTCTCCCAGATGCAAGCTGCCACAACTATGAAACCTGGCTGCCCATGGAGTGCCAAACACCTGCTCCAAACTGACATAAGGCACCTGCATGTGTGAGTTTAGTTTGTCATGGAAAAGGGACACCATTCGTGCCTAAGGCCCTAACCCTAACTATAGCCATAGTTCAAACCCTAAACCTGACGCATTCCGAAAGGAGCAGGATTTCTCCCAGATGCAAGCTGCAACAAGTTTGAAACCTGGCTGTCTGTGGAGCGCCAAATGCCTGCTATAAACTGACATCAGGCACCTGGCGGTGTGAGTTTAGTTTGCCATTGAAAAGGGACACCGATCGTACTAAAGGCTTTACCACTAAGCCTAGCCAGTGCCAGCCACTGGGCTTCTGTTTGCTGCAATTCTGAACGGAGCAGGATTTCTCCCAGATGCAAGCTGCCACAACTATGAAACCTGGCTGCCCTTGGAGTGCCAAATGCCTGCTCCAAACTGACTTAAGTCATCTGCATGTGTGAGTTTAGTTTGTCATGGAAAAGGGCCACCATTCACTCTTAAGGCCCTAAGCCTAGCCCTAGCTCTTATACCTAAACGTAACGCATTCTGAATGGAGAAGGATTTCTTTTAGATGCAAGCCACCACAAGTTTGAAACCTGTCTGCCCTTGGAGTACCAAACGCCTGCTACAAACTGACATAAGGCACCTGGGGGTGTGAGTTAATTTGCCATGGATAAGGGCCACTCTTCGTGCCTAAAGCCCCAACCCTAGCCCAAGCTCTAACCCTAGCCCTAACGCATTTTGAAAGGCGCAGGATTACTCCCAGACACAAGCTGCCACAACTGTGCAACCTGGCTGCCTGTGGAGTGCCAAATGCCTGCTCCAAACTGACAAAAAGGCACCTGGGGGTGTGAGTTTAGTTTACCATGGAAAAGTGCCACCGTTCATGTCTAAGGCTTTACCAGTAAGCCTAGCCAGAGCAAGCCACTGGGCTTCTGTCCACTACCATTCCGAAGGAATCGGGATTTCTCCCAGAGGCAAGATGCCACTAGTTTGAATCCTGGCTGCCCTTGGCGTTCCAAAGGCCTGCTACAAACTGCCATAAGGCACCCGGGGGTGTGAGTTTAGTTTGCCATGGAACAGGGCCACTGTTCGCTCCTATGACCCTTACCCTAACCTTAGCCACAGCTCTAACCCGAAACTTAATGCCTTTCGAACAAAGCTGGATTTCTCCCAGATGCAAGCTGCCAAACGTGTGAAACCTGGCTAATCCTGGAGTGCCAAGTACCTACTACTAACTGACATAAGGTGCCTAGGGTTGTCAGTTTAGTTTGTCATGGAAAAGGGGCACTGTTTATGCCTACGGCCCTAATACTAACCCTAGCCTGTTCTAGCCATCAGGCTTCTGTCTGCTACCATTCCGAAAGAAGCAGGATTTCTCCCAGATGCGGGATGCCACAAGTTTGAAACCTGACTGCCCCTGGAGTGCCAAACACCTGCTACAAACTGACATAAGGCACCTGGGTGTGTGAGTTTAGTTTACCATGGAAAAGGGCATCGTTCATGCATAAGGCTTTAACCCTAACCCGTAGCCCTAGCTCTAACCCTAAACCTAACGCATTCCCAACAAAGCAGGATTTCTCCCAGATGCAAGCTGCTGCAAGTTTGAAACCTGGCTGAACTTGGAGTGCCAAAGGCCTGCTAAAAACCAGCATAAGGCACTTGGGGGTGTGATTTTAATTTGCCATGGTGAAGGGACACCATTCATTCCTAAGGCCCTAAGCCTAGCCCTAGCTCTTAATCCTAAACACAACTCATTCTGGACGGAGCAGGATTTCTCCCAGATGCAAGCTGCCACAAGTTTGAAACCTGGCTACACTTGTAAGAAATAAAAATCCCTGAATTCAGTGCCTCCTCAGTAAAACTGTTAAGCTTTACTAACTGCTTAGCCCAATGCCTATTGGTATGGTAATGGTGGTTGCCTCCCTAAAATGTTCTCTCTGTCAAATACTAATAACCCCATTCTTTGTGACTGTCCCTCCTGTCCCTCCCAGTCGGGTATCAGGTATTGCCCGGCCAGCCCATAGCCTCTGAGGTAATACTCCTGCTGCTCCCTGCCCACCATGCTAATTGAAGGATTCCCACAATGCTCAGCGTATCGAAGAGACCCCAATTTGTACCAAAAAGCCCCTAAAGCAACGAGCCAGCACAAACTCCAGGCCCACAAAGAACACCTCCATGTCAGCAGAACGTCCAGCTACCTGCTGAGGCATTCTCCTCACTCACCATAACCTAAGAAGCACTGAAGAAAGGGGACCCCCCTGCCAGCTCCAGCACCCAAACGGAACATTCCAGGGACTCTCGTGAGGATGGAAGCCCCAACATTGCTGCCAGGCAAAGCTGACTACCCCCTCCTCTGCGTCATCCATCGGGAG
>VZSR01000631.1:67433-77706 GCA_013398615.1 Brachypodius melanocephalos
TCCAAGGCCAGGCTGGACACTGGGGCTTGGAGCACCCTAGGATAGTGGGAGGTGTCCCTGCCATGGCAGGGGTGGCTTTGGGTGATCTTTAAGGTCCTTTCCAATCATTCCATGATTTCCCCTAAGTCATCAGGAAGTTTCCACCCTGGGCACAGCCCAAGCTGGGAATTACTGGAGGGGTTTTTACCAACGGTGCTTTTCCACTTGGGCTCATTCCAGGCAGTGACATTCCAAGGCCTTCAGGGAATAAGGGATTATCCCTTGTTCCTGACCTTCCTCAGGCAGCTGGGCCTCTTGGTATGGACAATTTCTCCCACCTTTTCCGTGCACAAGTTCCTGGTGTGGTCAAGGGACACTTCACCATCCAGGTGGGAATTCCTGAGCAGCTCCAAGGAAGGGGAGGCTGAGGGGATGCACAACCACAAGTGGAAAGGGTTGAGGAGTTCAGGGTTTCTCCTTGGAAGTACCTCATGGAAGAGTTGTGTTGTTGGCTGTGACTCTTGAACTCGGGATTTTTTGGGTAAGAAAAGCTGGATTTTAAGCCAGGACTAGAGATGTCCAAAGAGAGACAAATTCCTTCTTTCAAGGCACCGGAGATGACGATCAAAAATATTCCTTTTGCATTCATTTTCCAGCAAACAGAAACCAAAACTCTGCCTCAAGGAGCAGAATGGTCCAAACCCCAGTAATTAGTCAGCTTTTGTTTTCCTTGGAGGATTTAACCAGGAATTACCTAATTTCTTATCAGCTCTCACAGGTTCCTGCAGCGAGTACATAAAAGCTGCTGAGGATGTGAGCTGATCCTCCCAGGAGTATTTGGGACTGTGGTTCACCCCTGCTAATCCCATGTGCTGAGGGAAAACGGTTCCAAGAAACGATTTGGAAAGCTCAGCTTGGCGGCCTGGGATGATTTCCCATCAAGTGAATGACTTTCATTTTAATTACCTGCTCTTAATCCAGCAAGAAGCAGTTGCTGGGCCTGGATTCTGGCCCAAAGCAGAGCTGCCCATCGTGCTTGGAGACACCTGGAAAAGTCCGAATGTTGCCCTGGGAACTAAGAGGGATGGAGAAAGGGAAAAAAAAATTCCAGTGGGAATTGTGAAAAGTTGGAGCCTCTGTAACGAGAGAAGAAGGAGAAAAGGAGGGAGAAGGAGAAAAGGAGGAAAAAGGAGAAAGAAAAGGAAGAAGGAGAAGGAGAAAAGAGAGAAGGAGAAAGAGAAAAGGAAGAAGGAGAAAAGGAGAAGGAGAAAATGGAGAAGAAGAGGGAGGAGGAGAAAAGGAAGAAGGAGAAGGAGAAAAGGGAGGAGGAGAAAAGGAAGAAGGAGAAGGAGAAAAGGGAGAAGGAGAAGGGAGAAGGAGACCCAGTGCTAAGCATTGCAGTCAAGATAATTCTCTCATAAAAGCTAAAATACACCACATATAACACTTGCTACAGTTTTACAACCAAAATTGTCCTATTTTGGCTGGAATTTGGCAGAATTGGTAAAAACCAGGTGTCTTTGCTGCCCAGCAGAACGCCCTGGCTGTGGGAAGGAGCCGCTGCTGCCTTTACAGCCTCAGGCTGGAGAGATTCTGACCTTTCCAGAGCTTTCCAAGGACAATCTCTCCGTGTTGGAAGAGTGACCTTAGGGCTGAGGAACCCAGCAGGAGACCGAGGAGCAGCGGGGTGGGCTGTGCTCAGCTCGGGGGATCTCCAGAGGAAATCTTTTGGGAACTTCAGCTCCCTTTCCGTGCGAGGGGAAAGCACCCGCGAAACCGCCCGGGGGTTTTTGGCCACGGGGTTGTTTTAGGTCTCGGCTTCTGAGCTGGGGATTTTCAGTTCCAGGATGCGAGGCTGTTTTTAAAAATCAGCCTTTTCCCAAAGAGAGTGAGAAGGTTTTGGTCACAAGCTCTGATTTGATCCAGTTAAATTATTAATTAAATGCTGTTCCAGGAGGGAAGAGCGGCACTGACAAAACATGAGGTTGTGGAGATTCCAGCCGGAGGCTTGGACACATCCTCTTTTCCCTGCAAACAACATTCCCAGAGGGTTTCTCCTGGAACAAAATGAATTCAGCCGTTTTTTTTTTTTTGGTTCTCTGAGGGTGAGAAGGAACGGGGGAAGATTCGTGTGGATCTTTCCGCCCTGACTTTCTAGGAATAAATAAATAAATGTCCATCACGTGGGTTTTGTTTGCTTTTTCCTCTTTTATATTACATTCCAGCCAGGTGGGGAAACTCCTTCCTTTTTTTAAAAAAAGTTTTATCTTTCAAGTTAATAATTGTCAAATTCCACTTGGCTCTTGCTACCAACAGCTGTGAATTAGGATAGGTGTGGGAATTTTGAATGAGAGCCTGTGCTAAATCATTGGAAAAACTTGTTAAAAAACCCCAAATATTCCCCTTGGAATTAATACTGTGATGATCTCACTGACCTCTACAAGCACTTGAAGGGAACAATTTGTTCAAGAGGAATAAAATCTGCAGGGAAAACTCGTTTGGGAGCGGGCTGGGGTTTGTTTTGGAGCTGTTCCTCTGCCTGCAGGCGGCTAAGGTTACCAAACCTCAAATTTTCGGTGGGAAAGCAGAGCTGGGAGCGGTGGCAGCACCAGCTTTTCCCTCTGGAATTGGGAGGAGGGTTGGGAAGCATCCTGTTGGGATGGGTGATTTTCCCTCTTTGTCCTGGGATGATAAATCCTGGGAATGGACATCCTGATCGTGGTGCCCACCCATGGCAAAGCCTCTCCTGGGGGCTTGGGGAGATGCTAAAAGGCTCCAAAATTGGGGTTTTTAAGGTGGTTCTGTCCCCATCGTGTTTTTGGGGGTGTGGTAAGAGAGGCAAGGAGGAAATCAGAATTCCAGGAGGATCCGGGGCTCCTGAGCAGATCCAGGGATGCAAACACGAGACAAAAAGTTGCCCCCAGGGTTTATTAAAATGGTGTCATGTAATATTATATAATAGAGTGCAATATATGATGCATATAACATGTAATATAGGAGATATTTAATATATAACTGTATGCATTAAAATAATATATAATATACTATACAGTCTATTAAATGCATTATATAATATAATATAATATAATATAATATAAATACTGTATTATATTGTATTGTGTTATATTTTATATAATATAATATAATATAATATTATATTATATTATATTATATTATTTCTTATATATTATTTCTTATATATTATTATTATATATTATTATTATTTATTATTATTATATTAATTTTGCTATGTGTGATATCTAATATTATACATAGCATATAATATAAAATATATTTAATACATAATAAAATATAATTTATAATATATTAAACAAGATAATAAACATAACCTAATGTAATATATCATGATATATAATACATATATATTAAAATAATCCATGTTAAAAGTGTAATATCTAGTGTAATATATAATACCTATAATATATACAATAATAATACGTAAAATAATATATAATTTGGTATGTTATGTAAAATATGTTATATGTATTATATAAGATAGAACATATAAAATAAAATAGGTAATATATTTTAAAATAATAGATTGTCTATATATATAATTAATATATAATTAATATATAACATATAATATATAATATATAACATATAACATATAATATATAATATATAATATATAATATATAATATATAATATGTATAACATTTTCTTTTAGGAAATAAACCCATCCTGCACCCCCTTATTTCAGAAACCCTTTATAAATCAATTCCAATTTTCCAGTGAGAAAAGAACCCAGTTTGCTCTGAGTTTCCCCTCCCTGAATTTTCCCTGTCACTCGGGTTTGGAATGCAGCAAATTCTTGGGAAAACAGGGGGAAAGTGTCACAGCTTTTGGCTGGAAGTTCCTAAATCCCTCAGGTCATTCCCTAAAATCACATCTGAGATCCCTGCAGCTCTGCCAAGCTTCTTTCCCACTTTCCCAATGGAATGGGAAACATTTTTTTTTTTTTACTGGAGACCCCAAAAATGCTGAAAACAAGGAATGGGAAAGGGAAAAGAGACACTTGAAATAACCTTGTGATATTTTTTAAGCTGATTTTTTTTTCCTCATTTCGAGGCACTGAATGAACTCATTCATTGCTCCGGTCTATTTAACCACAGACTAATGAGTTTATCTTAATTTATTTCCTGGGGGGATTCGTCAGGAATGTGGAATTGTGTCAGGGGTCGGATGCGTTCCCACTCGAGCAGGACTGGTCAGGAAAGGTCGCTCAGCTCTTGGTGTCCTGCCCAAAATTATTAAATCTGGTTATAAAACCAGAATTAAGTTTAAAAACTTGCAAATTACCCCAGGAGTTTTCACAGCTCTCTGGATTGTGGATTACAAGATGGAGATGTTGGGAAAATGGGCTGGGATTAAGCAATTTTTCATCATCAGGTTCCTAAAATACCTTGAAAAATCCAGCTTTGGTAAGAAAATTATTTAAAAATGGGATGATGGCTTCATGTTCCAGCCTCTCCACGGTCACTGCTGCTGGATTTAACAGGACGCAGGCGTGGATTTCCTAAGGATTTGCCTGTTTTCCTTCTGTTCACGGAGGTGAAATGATTTTCCTTGCGGGATGAGGAGGAGAATTCCAGCATTCCCAAACCTGCTGAGTGAAGGCAGCACCAGCTCCTCCACGGATTGACATTCCAGCTCCACCGGGAAGCAGCGGTGTCTCTCTGGATCCCAATTCCTCAAATTTTAGGGAAAACTCAGTCCCATTCCCAGCACCGTCACATCCGTGGGGTGTTAAACCCCTCTGGGAATGGGAACTCCTGGACAAACCTTTCCAGGAAGGAATTTTCCCAGTATCCAACCTAAACCTTCCCTGGCACAACTTGGGGAGGGTTTGGGGTTTTTTTTTTTGCCAAAGGGCTCAAATGGTTGGTGTGTTATGAGAGTTACACGGGATTTACATGGGAATTATATGGGATTTACATGGGAATTACATGGGAGTTACACATGGGATTTACATGGGAATGACATGGGAGTTACTTGTGAGTTACACATGGGATTTATGTGGGAATTATATGGGATTTACATGGGATTTACTTGTGAGTTCCTTGTGAGTTACACATGAATCACATGGGAATTACTTGGGATTTACATGGGAATCACATGGGAGTTACTTGGGATTTACATGGGAATTCCTTGTGAGTTACACATGGGTTACATGGGATTTATGTGTGAATTATATGGGAACTACTTGGGATTTACGTGTGAGTTCCTCGCAAGTTACACATGAGTTATGAGGGAGTTACTTTGGAGATTAATGGAAATACTTTTTTTTTTTTTTTTTTTTTTATGTCCAGAGGGCAAAAAAAAAAATCAGCCTAAAAAGAAGTAATTTATTTTAAAATAATAGATAATCTATTACATAATCTATATCTTATAGAACACGTTTTATGGGTTGGTTCGCCTTGAGAGTTACATGGAAAGTAATTCTGTTAACTTGTTAACGTCTGAGTTACGTGGGAATTTATTTTATTTTATTTTAATTGCCGAGGAGCTCAGTGGTTGGTTTGTCGTGGGAGTTAAATGAGAATTACACAGGAGATATTCGTGACTTACCTCGGCTTTTGCCGAAGGCCCCAGAGGGTTGGATTGCCGAGTGAATTCCGCGTGAATCCCGCATAAATTCCATGTGAATTCCACGTAAATCCCATGTGGACTCCATACGAGTTCCCGATTCTTCGCCAGGAGCTCGGATGTTTTATTTATCCATTTATTTGTCTCCGTCCGCCAGAGAAACTTCACTTCCCCTCACAAAATAACGACGCGGCTCCTTTAAGACGCCCCTCACGCTGGCCCCGCCCCTTCAGCGCGCGGATGGGGGCGTGGCTCGGCGAGACGGAAGGCGCAGGTATTGATTGACAGCGCCGCGGCCCAATCAGATGGCAGAGAGCGAGGCGAGGGCGGGGTTTCCGGCGTGGCGGCTGAGGCGGCGGCGCTCGGAAGGAGCGGGAGCGGGGCCGCCATGATCAAGAAGTTCGATAAAAAGGACGAGGAGTCCGGTACGAGGGGGTTTGGGGGGTGAGGGGAGGGCTGCTGGGGTGACGGGAGGGCTGAGGTGTGCTGGGGTGACAGCGGGGGGTACTGAGGTGATCGCGGGGTGGAGGTGAGGGCGCTGAGGGGATGCTGAGGTGAGGGCGATGCTGAGGTGAGGGAGGTGCTGAGGTGAGGGAGATGCTGAGGTGAGGGAGATGCTGAGGTGAGGGCGATGCTGAGGTGAGGGCGATGCTGAGGTGAGGGCGATGCTGAGGTGAGGGAGGTGCTGAGGTGAGGGCGATGCTGAGGTGAGGGAGGTGCTGAGGTGAGGGAGATGCTGAGGTGAGGGAGGTGCTGAGGTGAGGGAGGTGCTGAGGTGAGGGAGGTGCTGAGCTGAGGGAGGTGCTGAGGTGAGGGCGATGCTGAGGTGCGGGCGATGCTGAGGTGAGGGCGCTGCTGAGGTGAGGGAGATGCTGAGGTGAGGGAGGCCCTGGAACAGAATTCCCAGAGAAGCTGTGGCTGCTCCTGGATTCTTGAAAATGTCAGGTTGGAGCCAGCTGGGACAGTGGAAGCTCATGACAGGAGGTGGAAGTGAAAGGTCCTTAAATCTCCTTCCAAGCCAAGCCTTTCCTTGGTTCTCACCTCTCACAGCTCATGAGGTATTTGTGCTTCCGCTGTAAGAACTGACTGCCGAAATATTTCAGATTAAATGGGGTCTCTTTGCTCTCCCTGTTTGCGCTGCTGCTTTCCAGAGAGGATTTTATCCCTGTCTCTGCTCAGCGCAGATGTTTCATCCCTCAAAAAACAAAAAAAAGGAAGAGAGAATCGATGACGTGTATTTATATTTATAGCACTACCTGAACGGTGTGGTGATACACGTAAAGAAAATAAGCTTTTTACTCGTTTTGCTGCACAAAGCGAAATCCAAAAGGCTTCAGAGAAACCTTTCCGGAGCTTCTCTGTCTGGGCTGTGTCTGCACATCTGGAATTCACAGCAGCGAGTTTAGGCAACATCTGGCCCCAAGGGGGGAAAAATCCTGGTCCCTGATCCCTGGAAGTGTCCCAGACCAGGCTGGACGGGGTTTGGAGCACCCTGGGGCGGTGAAAGGTGTCCCTGGAAAATCCCTTCCAAAGGTCTGGGATTTCAATCCGTGTTCCCCACAATAACTGAATTTTCTGTGCTGCCCCTCTGAGCTCTAAATGAGCTGGGCTCGAGTTGGTTTCGTTTTGTTTCTTTTTCCTTGGGATGTGAGAACTGAGGGATAAATGAACTGGAAATGAGGAATTCCTGCTTGGGAGGAGGGGGTCAGGAGCAGAAGTGAGGCTGGGCTTGGGTTTCTGTGGCTGAAAAGTGATTTCAGTTCTCCTTCACGTTCCTGAGCAGCAGCTCTTGTGTTGGTGCCTGAAGGAATAAAAACAGGTGGATTTGAAAAGTAGAAAAAAGGAAATCATTTTACGTCAAGGCAAATGAAATAGAAAACAATTTTCTTCTTCATCTCCTTTTTTTTTAAAAAAAATCTTTATTCTTTGTATAACTCTGAATATATCCCTTAAGAGAGTGGATTCAAAGCTGTTGGTGGCCAACATCAGTTACTCAGAGAGGAAAGTCACTGTTTTGAGGTGGTTTGGTAAAATTTTGGGGCTGTTCCTGAGTGTTCAGACCTGTTGGGGTGTGTGAGGAATTGATTTTCTCAACTCCTTTTCCCTCAGGTAGTGGCTCCAATCCTTTCCAGCACCTGGAGAAGAGCGCTGTGCTTCAGGAGGTAGGAATAATCACAGGATTATTAATTATTTCATTAGTTATCTTTCCCTTCAGGAAGCGTTGCAGATGGCTAAATTCATAGAATTAATTAAAATCACAGAGAGTGTAAATAAATTAATTTTACCCACAGTTAATGAGGGGTTTTTTTAGGGTAATTAGATGACTTCTGCCTTCCATATGGACATGTGGCATGTCCACATGGAGGAAAAAATGTTTTATTTTGAGGCATTTTTGCCCGTTCCAGATGGCAAACTGAGCTGTTTGTGCTTCCTTCAGATTGCTGCAAACTCAAGATGTGAGAACACATTCTCTCATATTTAAATACAAATAAAACCTCCAAGCTGCTTGGGCCGGAAACAGAGATTAATTTAATGTTGGTGTGGAAAGGGTGATGATTATTGTTGGGATTTATTCCGGCAGAGTTTCTGTTTCACTTCCAGGCACGGCTCTTCAATGAGACCCCAATAAACCCCCGGAGATGCCTTCACATCCTCACCAAGGTCCTCTACCTGCTGAACCAGGTGACTCTGAGGGTTCCTCTCCATCCACAATGAATATTTTTTATATTCAGAAGTTTCCCAACCTCTTCCTTTCACGGGGAAAACTCCTGGGGAAATTTAGAGTGGAGAGAATTCCCAATTTCCGGGGGCATGTGGATTCTCTAGGAAGGAAAGGATGGTTTCTTCCAGGAGAAAGATTCCTGCTGTGTGTGGGAGGGCATTTAAAAATAACAAAAAAAAAAAAACAAACCAAAAAGGAGGTGGCTAATTCCTGCTTTTCCTCTCTGCTCATTCCAGGGCGAACACTTTGGAACCACGGAAGCCACGGAAGCTTTTTTTGCCATGACCAGATTGTTTCAGTCCAACGATGTAAGCACCTGGTGGTTTCTCTTCCTGCTTCTGTCTGGGCTCGCAGGAGCTGCCAAACCTTTTGGATTTTTGGGATGTGGGAGGCAAACCCAGCACAGGAGGAGCGCTGGAGGCAATTCCTGCTTTGGAAGTGAAGGGCTGAATGATAAACGTGGTTGTTCTGAGTTAATTACTGCTCTAAAAGTGGGGATAACGACACAGCCTGAATTTACAAATCAGAGTTAGGCACCATCTGCTGAATTCAAACTAGAAATTCTAAATTTCTACGTTGAAAACTGCCTGCAGATCAAAGGCTGCTGTTCCTTAGAACGTGGATCAGCGTTGATCTCATTGAGGCGAGGGGTGAGAACGCCCTAAAAATCATGGAAGGGTTTGGGAATTGAATTTGGGAATTCAGCTTTGGGCTCAGCAGAATGTGAAGTCCTTCCGTGATCTCTTGTGCGGAGTGTGAGAAGCCAGAGCAGTGTGTTTCACGTCATGGTGCTTCATTAATTTTAATTAAAAAACGTTTAGAGATTTGTCCAAGGAAGGCGTAGCTGTTCGAAGACGTAACAAAATTGTTTCTCACATACACGTTTTAAAATAAGTAGAAAATTTTAAAATTAAAATACAAAGTTAATTGTTTTCAAATACTTAATGTCAACACTCCACGTATGTTTATTTATTTTTTTTTAACAATAACAAAGTTTTTTTTAAAGCTTTTAACTGCTAATTGGGAGGCTTCTGAGTACAGATGTGCTGCATCACTTCTTTGAGAATTGACATGGATTTTTATATTGGTTCTCATCATTTTACAAAATATTGATGTCTTACTCTTCTGGTTTGTTATCAGGGAGTTTGACTCTTATCCAGTGATAAAATGTAGTTTTACAGCTTGGAATTGAAAAGAATGTGCTTTGTTTAAAAGGCTGCTTTTTTTTTTTTTTTTTTCTTTGAAAGTGAAATGTTTAATTTTTTAATGTTTGTTTCTCTTCTAAAACTTCTTTTCCAAACCTTTCCCTGCGCCACGTTTCCACAGCAAACCCTCAGGAGAATGTGTTACCTCACCATCAAAGAGATGGCCAATATCTCTGAGGATGTCATCATTGTCACCAGCAGGTGGGACACCCTCCAGAACCCAGAAAAAAACCCAGAAAAACCCAGAAAAGCACCCAGAAAAGGGGCTGCACCTCCCTGGGATTGTTTTAGCTGCTACACTGTTGAGGTTTTGTAAGGATACAGCAGTTCTGGGATACACAGTATGTGCCACCCTCTGAAATGTTATTTTGTTCCCTCTCCCTGGGAGAATTCAGTTTATCCAGTGGTTGTTACTTTGTTTTCTTCTGGTTTAGGCTGGTTGTTTTTTAAAAAAAAATTCTCCATACTCTGTGGATTTTACAGAATTTAAGCTGTGATTTTGCTGTCAGAGCAAAGCCCGCTTCATTCTCCCAACTGAACTCTCAATTTTTTTTATTGGTACAAAAACAACCACTGCTGTTGCAAGAGCAAAAATTGGATCTGCTGTTGGATTGCTGGGCAGCTTTAGAAATACATAAAATAAACCAAAGTGAACTTTGGTCAGTATTTCTAAATCAAAACTCTGGGTAGGACAAGCAGCACCACCAGGAAAGAGAATGAGCCAAACAGGCCCCAAAAAAGGAGCCAGACAGACCC
>VZSR01000631.1:168387-188082 GCA_013398615.1 Brachypodius melanocephalos
TGATCTCCTGCTCCCGCTGCATGAGGAAGGTGGGGCTCTGGGGCTTCCACCAGCTGGAATCTGCTGCGGCTCCCGAGCCCGATTCCTGCGGCTCCGGCAGCGCCGCTCCCGAGCGCTTCCCGCCCGTTCCCACGTCCCCACGCAGGATGCTGACACGGAGCCAGGATCCCGGATCCGAGCAGGTACGTCCTGGGGCGTGCAGGGACGGCTCCTGGTGCTCCAAATCCTCATCCTCGCGGTGGGAATTCTCCTGAGGAGCTCCGTTAATTCCCGGTTTTTCCCCCCAGCAGCACGAGAAGAGCCCGTCCCCGGCCGTGTCCCGCCCACGGGGTTGGGATTCTCCCAGCTCCATGGACAGGGGCGAGCTGGATGTGACCAGCCCGGCTCTGAGGAGCCGCCCCGTGACCCGGAGCATGGGACAGGGGGACACCATGGAAGTGCCATCCAGTCCCGTCCGCAGGGCCAAGCGGGCGCGGCTCTGCTCTTCCAGCAGCTCGGTGAGTGAGCCAGGCAGGCTGTTCCTCATCCAGGGCTTTGGGGTTGTCCCTCAGGGGCACAAAGAGGGATTCTCGGAGTCTTTAAACCATCCCATTGTCGTGTCCCTTCTCTGTCACCTCCTCGCTTCCCAGGACAATTCCTTGAGGAGCTTCTTTCACCCCGGCTCTCAGCACCGGGATTGGTGTCCCTGGGTCAGCACCAGGGAGGGAGACGAATCCCTGGAAGGTGCCGCATCCCACACGGAGAAGGAGCCCGGCAAGGCCGAGCCAGGCTGGGAGGTGGTGCTGAAGAGGCTCCTTGGCATCCAAAAATGTGACACGGTGCCCGAAACGGAGCCAGTGGTGAGCCCGAACTGGAATGCTGCTCGGCCGGGCAGCAGAAATTTGGGAGGGATGGGCTTTGTTTGGGATGAACACGATCCCAGCCAGGTGACGAGGACCAAGCTGCAGAGCCTGAGCTCTGGCATTCCCACTCCAGGCTCCCTCCGAGGCCGGGCTGTGCTGGAGCTGCTCGAGGGCTGCTATAAATAACAACCATTCCCGAGCTCCTCAGCACTGCCCAAGATCCCCTTTCATTCCGTGTCCCCGGAGCTCCTCTCTGCAGCCAGCCCGATTCCTGCCTCCAGGCTCTTGGATTGCCGGGTTTGCCGAGCCAGAGGAGCAGAGAGCAGAGCTGAGGCCGCAACTCCCTCCCCGTGTGGCTGTGGAGCAGCTGCAGCCTCCCTGGGTCTCATTATCCACTTGGATTCCTCCTGCCAGCTCCTTCCTGCCATCCTTGGAGCTTCAGGGGAGCGGTGGAGCTTTCCTGCTTCAGGATTTGTCCTGGGGGTTTCGTGTGATTTGTGTCCCCAACAGGTCCCTTCTATTTGAGGGTGTCCCTGCCCACAGCAGGGGGTTGGAACTGGGTGATCTTTAAGGTCCCTTCCAACCCAAACCATTCCATGATTCTGTGATTCCAGGAAAGCTCTGCGTGGTCCAGCGGGACCAATCACAAGGCAGAAGCACCAGACCCAGCTGGAGCAGGAGATGGTTTTGGGGTCCTTTCCTGATTTTTGGGGTCCTTTCCTGCGTTTTGGAATCCCTTCCTGCTTTTTGGGGTCCCCTCCTGCTTCTTGCCTGTAGTCTCCTTGTTCTCCCCTCCAGCTGGCAAATTGGGATCATGAAAATAAGGGACGAGCTGCTGTCCTGGCAGCCAGCTGGGATATTTTGGATGGTTTTTCCCTGCGGTTTCTCCTCGTGCCCTCTGCCAGTGGCAGTTGCAGCTCCTGCTCCGATGCCTTGACCTCTGTTCCCGTCTCTTGCAGAGTCTCTCGGAGAAGTCCTGCAAGGTGTTCCGCATTTTCCGGCAGTGGGAGAGCATGAACTCCTCCTCCTCCTCCTCCTCCTCCTCCTGAGCTGCCCTGTGCCTCCTGGAGACCAGCACGGGGCAGGGGGAGAGATCCAAACCTCTCCGTGGTTCCTGCAGCAGGAAGGGGATCCGAGGAAGCTCCGTGCCGAGCAGAGCCCACGCTGCCATTCCCTTCCCTGGCTGCCTTGCTGACCCCCCTGCCTTCACAAACTGCTGCTGTGTCCCTCTGCTCCGAGGGCTGCCCAGAGCTGGGATGTGCTGCAGGCACCCTGGGGTGACCGGGGGACACCGTCACCCCCCCCGAGGTGTCCCCGCGGTGTCCGGCCGCGTCCCGCCGCCGGCAGCGCACGCAGGTGACGCCAGGTGGGAATAAACATTTCGTTTTTGTTGGTTTTCTTTTTCCTCCCTGCTGGCGTGGTGCTTTTTTTTCTTCTCCCAGGGCGGGAGGTGTAGCTCCTGTATCCCTTGGGATGCTCGTTTTTATGGGATCACCATCTGGCTGCCTCCATTTCCCACCCCACATTTGCCTGTTGTGGGCATTTTTCCATTGCCTCCATCCTTGTGTCCCTCTATTGGCCAGTTTGGGGTGATAAATCCCACAATTTGGAGGGTGGGATGCAGCCAAAACCTGGGAAGAGGGGAAATTTCCATGGTTTGGGCTGCTGGGAAGGGAGTGGTGTCATCTCCATCCTTGAGGATATTGGGGAAGGGCTGAGATTCCGCAGACAACCTGGCCCAGTTGGATCTCCTCCCTCCAGCTCTGTGAGGGTGGGTGGGGGCACAGGGATATGTCATCCCTTTTATTTTGGGGGGGATTGGTTGGGGTTTTTTTTGTTTTTGAGGAAAGGATCTCCTGCCTCCAGTTCCAAGGTTTCATCTGTTTGATCCCCTTGGATGGATTTGGGGATTCTGGGAATGCAGTGGCTGCCTTGGTCAGGGCTGATCCTGCCTCTCCCTGAACCCCAAAACTTGGGGGTGCACCTGCCCACCTGGGGGCTTCTCCTGGGATCCACCTTTTTGGGATATTGCCCTCTTGGGCAGGAATCCCACAGGGAGCAGCGGGGCCTGAGTTTGGGTGAATTCCTTTCCTGAGGGGGTTCTAATTTTGGGGCCCTAACGAGGGGCTGCTTCACCCCATGGCCCCACTGGGCTGGGAGTTGGGGTGGAGATGGGAGCACCCCCAATCCACAGGGGTCAGGATGGGCTGGGAAGAGCCCCTTGTTCATCTGCCTGGACCTACAGATCCCCCATCCCCAACAGCCCCCCACGGTTTCCCCATTCCTGAAATCTCCCTGGAACTCTGCCTCCCCCGTTTCCAATGTTCCCCCATTTGCCATTTCCAATTTCCAGCAGTTCCCTGTGCCTCCCTCCATTCCCTACATTCCTTATCCATGGATTCTCCTGCTTTCCCAATCCAGGGAGGATGATATCCCCGTTCCAGGGTGGGAAAAGCCAGCCACAACCCCTCCATCCCAATTTCCAGACTGAGGAGTGCTCAGAGGACCCCCAAAATTCCCTCAGCACCCACATTCCAGGGTTTGGGTGCTGTGAGAGCGGCCTTAAGGAATTCCAGAAAGGAACAGAGTCCCTGATATCCTGGGATAATCCCTGTTACAAAACCGGCGTTTCCTAGATGGAATAGAAGAATTCCAAGAAATTACGGTAAAATCCTCATTTTCCCCGTCCACTTCTTCCAGTGCTTGGAATCGATCAGGGAATGTTGTGGCCTGGGAAATACAGGATCCTCTATCCCGAGTTTTCCAGCTGCTTCGCTCAAACACAACCCCGTTCCCCTGCCAAATTCCCCCTGGAATGTGGGGTGTGCTGTCACCTCCTGCCCCTGGCAGACTCGGGGCGTTCCACGGAGGAGCTTTTTGGGATTCTTTGGCTGTGTCTCCTCCCCACGGGGGGAGGAAGCAGCGGCGCGGGTTTATGGGATGATTCCAGGCTCAGGAATGCGGGCTGTGGAGGTCCCACACCGCAATCCCGTCAGGTTGGGTGACACCCATGGGTGCTGTCATCATCCGGGTGGGTAAACTGAGGCACGGGGAGATGCTTCGCGGGTGTCACATCGGAAATCCGGACTGGTGACTCCTGCCGTGGGGCCTGGCCAGCCGCCACATTCCCACCTGGATTAAATGGGATTGCCACGGGCAAACTCCGTATCCTGTGGGGTAGATCCCTGACCCTCGTGGGAATGGGAAACAAGGGAATCACGAGGCATCGGAACCCACGGGGAACGAGGGAGATCCTGGGAATACGGGGAGCTACGGGGGCTTGCGGGAAACGTCCATAAGGGAGGAGCTGGAGTGTGCGGCCCTAGCGGAGCCTCGAACCCGCGGCCCGTCCATTATCCCCCCCTCGGAACTACAACTCCCGGCGTGCCTCGCGGCCGGCGGAGCGTTGAGGGCGCGGCCAATGGTAGCGCCGCGGGGCGGTGACGTCACCGCGGGTGACGTCAGGGGTCCAGAGAGAGGCTGGGGCAGAGGCGGCCGGAGCGGCTGAGGGAGCGCGAGCGGCGCGGGGGGGCCCTGTCGGCGACAGCGGCGACAGGAGCGGCGACAGCGACAGCGGCGGGTCCCAGCGCCTCGAGGCCCGGCCTTCTCCCGCTCCCTTCGGCCCCGAGCGGACCCGACCCGCGGCGGCGGCGCTGACAGCCCGCCCGGAGCCCCGGGGGCGGCCGCGGCCACCATGTCGTCCCCCAGCCCGGGCAAGAGGCGGATGGACACCGACGTGGTCAAGCTGTATCCTTGCCGTGCCCCTCCCGGGCCCACGGGGAACGAGGATCCATTCCCCCCCCCACCACGGCCGGGCCTGCAGAGGGGTGGGAGGGCGGGGGGCACGGGGGAGCCCTGCTGGGGTAGCCCCCCAGATCCCCCCATTCGTACCCCCTCGGCCTCTCCCTGGAGCTGGGGGTCGGATCTGTCCTTCCCCTCCTCACCAGGAGAGGCCTAACCCCCCCTTCTGCCGTATTTTGGGGGGGTTTATCCCCCTCTGTGGCTTGACAGGCTGCCCTGGGGGTGTCTCTGCAGACCCCCCCTTGGTGATGCCCCCCCAGTCTGGGTGCCCCGCACCCCTCCTTGCCTGCCCTGGGGAGGGCGAGGAAGGGGAGAGCAGTTCCAGCAGCCACAGCCCAAAGAAAGGCTTTTGTGGGGTTTATTATTATTATTTATTCGTCCATTTCACTCCTCGGTTCACGAAGCTTCTGGTGCCGGCTCAGAGACTGAATTTTTTGGGGAGGACGAGGGGGGCGTCCCTCGGGGTCTGGCTCAGCAGACCCAGGGGTGGGTGAAGGGCATCAGGGCCCCAGCCCGTCTCTCAAGAGGTTTATGTAACCCTCCAGGTTTGATTAGGCTTTATTACTTTTTATTTTTCCTCTTCTTCCTTCATAGATCTGTTTATATTTTTCCTCCTTGTTTTTATTCCTGGCCCTTTACGGGGCGGTGAATCCCTTTTTATTTTTTTTCCTCTCTTGTCTGGAGAGTGGGTGGCGTTGAAAAATACCATTGGGAATTCGGTTCTGGGATTGTTTTATTAATAGTTTTTGTTTACAAGGTGGCGGTGTGAGCCGGGAAAGGGTGAGAATGACAAGAGTGGATGAAATGTTTCTCGGATCTGTGGCCTGAACGTGCCCGACCTCCCTCAGCAGCACTCGGGGCTGGCGGCTTTGCCTTGGTGGTGCCGAGGGGTCGAGAAACGAGTCTGATTTAGTTCCCAGAGAGAGATAAACAAACTTATCTGGATTTGGTGGTGTTTTTTTGGAAAGGGGAGGGGGGGGGAGGAGGGAGGAGCAGCAGCAGCCACGGCGCTCCTGTTTGTGGCTTATCGAAGGAAACTTGTGTCTGACGTTCGCCCAGCGCCTTTCTCCCCACAAAGCCGCTCTCGCTGTATTTTTCGCCCTGTTTTGAAGCAAATAGGAAACGAGTCCTGATGGTGCTCGAATCGGAGCTATTTTTATCCGGGGGTTTAAAGTTACACACATGTCAGGCTCCGCCAATTGCGATCGATGTTTAATCGCACCGGGAGGAGGGTCGGGAATTCCAGCTGTTTGGTGAGGGGGGGGAACCTTTCTTAGGGATACCCTGGAAGGAGCTCTGGGCCAGAGAGGGCCCGAGGCCCAACCTGATCGCCTGCTGCTGCTGTTTCCCTTTCCCCTCCCCCTCTCTTTTCCTTTTTCTTTTTTTTTTTTTTCTTTCCCTTTTTGTTCGGTTCCTTGTCGGCATCTCCAGCGATCTCCAGCAGTTTGGAGGACAAAGAGCAGGTTTTCCCTGCGAAAGTGGCTTTGCTGGGTGTTTCTAGGAGCTGGGTAGGTAGAAAGCCTCGAATAATCTGAGGTTCCTCTGGGTGCTGGGGAGTTTCTGCTCCGCTCTTTCTGCTCCCTGACAAAAGGAACCCCGATGGCTTTTCCAAAAGCCAAGCCCCTTTTTGGGGCTCTGCTTTCCTTGTTTTCCGAGGGGTGAGGGTTAGAGCAGTCGGTCTCCTGCGGACAACAAACTTAGGAAGTTGGATGTGTCAGATGACTCCTCACCACTCCTCCCTCCCTCCCTCCCTCGCTCCCTTCCTCCCTCCCCAGCCTTTTTTTGTTTGTCTGCCTGACTCGCCCGGGGTGAGCAGCTCGCTAGGCCCCGGCTCACTTCCCTGGGGGAATCTTCCCCCTCTGGAAGCTGCTCTGAAATCCTTGGAGCCATGGCAGCGAGGAGGGTCTCGGTGGTGGCCAGAGGAGAAGGGCCTGCTCTGAAGGAATGTGCTTGAAGGCAGCTCCTCCTGGGGCTTGCAGGGTTTTGTTGCTGTGTAGGGTTTTTGTTTGGGGTTCCCCCCCACCCACCACCCCCCTTTTTTGCTGCCGTTTTCATTGCGGTTTCCCTTTTCATCCCCTTTCCACGTCTCCAACGGTGAATAATCGTATGGATTTATGGCCTGCCAAGGGCTACCTTTCCCAGTAGGGAGGGGGCACGGAGCAGGGTGAATAACAACACTCCTGCCTTCTCCTGCTCTGGCAGGTTTAGGAGCCGAGCGAGGTCTTTTTATGATTCCTATTTTCAATCCTTCCACGTCCGTGTCCTTTTGTGGATGCCTCTTTGTGAGGAAGGGAAGGGGAGAGGTGGCTGCTCTCCGTGGGGGCTGCAGGAAGGGCAGAGCTCTGCGGGAATGCGTGGAGCCGATGTTTAATAATCTCCTGGACGAGGAGATGTGCTCCAACTCCCCCCGTCACTCATTGTCTCCCTCCGGGACCGGGTTTGTGCTGCTGAGGCTGGGAAAAGACAGCCACAATCCCTCCTCCCCCTTTTTGGGGGGCTCCAGCCAAAGTTTCCTGGGTAACCCGTGACCTTTCAGAGTCGAGGTTTTGCAGGAAGGGGCTCCTTGCTCCCCAAAACACCCCCGGAGCCTCTCGCCAGCCCCCTGGAAGCTCAGTGTTATCCCACTGGGAAGCCCCCAGGCTCCAGGCCGGGCCTCCCCAGGTCGCTCCCACCCTGGGGTACAGCAGAATTGGGGCTCCCCTTTGTGGTTCCTCCAGTTTTTGGGGCGAGTGCCAGCCTCGGAGCCGTGTTTGCAGGGAAAAGGCCCTGAGCTCTGGCAACTCCGCGGATTGGCTGCTCTGTTACTACCCGGAAACCGGGCCCGGGGCGGAGCGAGCCCGCAGCTGATGGGGTGCCCCTGGCTGGCTGTTTACACCCATGGGGGGCCCACCCCGGCACCCCCATCCCCCCCAAACCACGGCGCCGTTTCCCCTTCCAACCCTGCGTTTATTGTTCCGTGGCCTCTCCGCTCGCAGCTTCCCCCTGGGCCGGGAGTTTATTTAGTGCTGATTTATTTTCCTCCTTTTGTGGAGAAACGCTGCTGGCTGGCTTGTAGTCCCCGAAGCTCTATTTTTAAAGCGGCAGAGCTGGAAAAAAAAAGGAAGTGTCACCCCGTTTTGTGCCTGAAAGGAATTATAAATAGTGGCCAGCTTTGTTCGAATCTCCCCGTGCTGCCCAGTTTGCAGAGCCGGGGGTTTGGGAGGCGGAATTCACGGAGCCTTGCCCTCCCTGCTAATTTTAGGCTCGTCCTGACTCAAGGAGAATAAAGGCACAAAGCTCCTTAGTTTACCTGCGGAGCGTTTTGTAATCTCAGACCTCCCCCCGCTCCTCCACACCCCCACGTGTTCGCTCCGTCGAGGCAAAGGGTAGGCCAGAGTTTACATTTGGGATAAATTCCTTTTTTTATTTTTTTTCCTGGCCATTCCAGGCTCACGCCGCACTTATCATCTCGCTTGAACACCTTCCAAGAGCGGCGTTGAGCAATCGCGGGCATCACGTGGCTCTGTTCTCTTTGGCCTGTCCCCAGGGAAGAGCGTGTGCGCTGGAATGTCTTGTTTTGGTAGGGTTTGGTGGGGCTTTGTTGTTTTGTTGGGTGTTTTTTTGTTTTTTTTTTAATCTTTACGTTTTGTTTTAAAGGATGGATATTTCTGGAAACTCTGAATTTTTTTTATTTTTTTTTCCGAATGTCACGGCTCCGCTCCTTTCTGCTCCGCTTCTGGGGCTACGTTTTAATGAGGCCTCCAGGGATCAGGGGGAATCGTGTGGTGATGCTTCAAAAGGCACAAAGACGTGGCAGCAGCCCCTTCCCAGAAGTGGGAGAGCCTCCCCCTTTTTTTCCCAGCAATGCTGTCACAGGTGGTGGTTTATAAATCAAATCAGGTAAATGTGGCTCGGGAGGTGGTGCCTGTCTTTAGGAGAACTCCAAATCCATAAATCTCTGCCCGGACCAAACCGACTGGAGGAAAATAAATAATCTTTGGTGCATAAATGACAGCTTCCAAGGGTCTCATCTCGCTGCTTTTAGAGCAGAATTCGGTGCCTTTGCTGGCTGCTGGATGGGGTTTTTCCCCCCAAAAAATTGGCTGGAGCTGGAAGTTCACTCTCCCTTTGTTGCCTTGTCAGTTGGATCGGGGAAAATTTGGGAGCTGGGGCTCCTGGAGCAGACCTGAAAGCCGAGTGCACCTGTTTAATCATGGAATTGCCACAGTCACGGAGTCCAAACTGGGAAATATGGATTCGGTGAAGGGCTGCTTGGAGCAGAGTGCCTGTTGGGGCCTGACATCCCAGCCCTGCTTAAAATAATAAAAATACGGGTAATTTTCATTATTTCCCCATCTCATTTCCTAGACTCGGAGCAGAGATTTTGGAACTCTGAGTAGTCTGGCAGGATGACGCTTCCCAGATTCCCAGTTCTGAAGTGGAGTTAGAGCACTAAACGCTGATTTAAACAAATTCTAGGTGCCTTTTCTTTGCTGGAACAACTTAGAAACCCCAAAAGCGAACGCGGGATTTCGGGAAAACAAACATTCCCTGCAAAATGGTGGCCTTGCTGTCCCCTCCACTGGGTCCAGGAGGTTGTGCCAGCTGTTTTTCCTGCCTTTCTTAGGGAAGCTGTAATGTGTAGTAGGGGATTGTTTTTCGGTATTTTACAATCCCGGTGAGCTTTTGGGAATCATCTCCCGGAGTGACTCCCACGTGCTCGGCATTTCTCGGCAGCAGGAGCTGATAATGGGAGCTCAGAGCTGAGCTCCCACCCTGGCAGATCCCAAGATTTTGGATGAAGCAGGAGATGCCCCTCAGTGAGCCCTCCATTGTTTCATTTGTCAGGGGAAAATCAGATTTAATCGCTAAGGAAGTGTTTTGTTCTGGTTGTCGTGCACTGGCATGGTTGGGTTTTTTTAATGTTTTGGGGTTTTTTAAATTAATTTCTCCTTCAGACTCACCTTTAATTCCTGTGCTACCCTATTCCTGGAGCAGAGAATCTGGGAGCTGAGGGAATAAATCCTGGAAGGTGCAGAGTGCTCCCTTAGGAGCTCACACCCAGATCAATTCCTTGGGATCATTCCTTGGGGGCTCCATGGGAATTCCAGCACAGGGGGACATCCCTGAGGATGGAGGTGATTCCCAAACTCCCTGCACACCTTGGGCAGGGTCCCTCCCCTGTGTCCTGGGGGAAGGAAAAGCAAAGGAGTGCTTAAACCAAAAGTTTTGATGGATTTTTTTCCCCTCTTTGTTGCCTTGGGATTTTTCTCGCTAAACTGGAAATCTTCACAGACTTTTCCCCTCTTTGTTTCCTTGGGAATTTTTTCCTAGATTGAAAGCCTTGATAGACTTTTGCCCTTTTTGTTTTCTTCCTTTTTTTCCCCTAAATTTCAAGTCTTGACAGACTTTTCCCCTCTTTGTCTCCTTGGGATTTTTTTCCTAGATTGAAAGCCTTGGTAGACTTTTGCCCTTTTTGTTGCCTTCTGTTTTTTCCCCCCTAAATTTCAAGTCTTGACAGACTTTTCCCCTCTTTGTCTCCTTGTGTTTTATTCCTAAACTGAAAGCCTTGATTGACTTTTCCCTCTTTGTTTTCTTCTTTATATTTTTCCCTAAATTTGCAGTCTTGATAGACTTTTCCCCCCTCTTTGTTTTCTTCTCTTTTTTTTTGCCCCAAAATTTCAAGTCTTGACAGATTTTTTCCCCCTCTGTTTCCTCACGTTTGATTCCCAGATTGAAAGCCTTGACAGCCTTTCCCCTCTTTCTTTTCTTGGGATTTTTTTCCCCTTCCATCGAGGCGGAGCAGCAGGAATGGGGCCGTTGGGAAGGGAAGGTGCCTCTGGAAGCTCCCAGAGCTGGCTGCAGTGTCCCTGAACATCCTCAGCACCTGTTGGTGCTCTGTGCCCTTCTTTAAACCGTGATTTAATCGCAGCCGTTCCCGGCATCCACACATAACAGGTTGTTGGTAAGGAAGGAGAGAGCCCCCAGTTAAAGTGACAGGCTCCCATCTGGAGCAGATTCCCAGCCAAATTCCTCCTGCTTTCTCTGTCTGCTCAAGTCAGAGGTGATCCCACGCTGAGGCAGAATTTTCAGAATTTTCCCGCTGGCCCGGACTTTATTCCGACAGCAAAAACGCTGAATAACGTTTTTATTTATTTATTTTTCTTAAATATAAAATGTGAATTATAGATATGGGGGTGCGTATCATAGCTCAGCTCTTCATTATGTGCCTTACTGTGTGTGCATTCAGCTTCCCTCCTTTCGCTGCCTCCGTTTCCCTGTGGATTTTGTCCGTGTGTTTCTGGAATAACGAGCGCAGAGCCCCGCTCTTTGTTTTTCCTCACCAAAACCAGAGCTGGCGTGACCCAAGGCTGATCCCACCTTGTCACCTCTGCTCTCCACCGGCTCCTGCAGCCCCTGTGGATTCCAGCAGGAGCCTCTGGATGAGCTGGTGGATGGGATGGATCCCCCAGCACATCCCAGGGAAATGGGCTGGCTTGGTTTCTTTGCTGGCAGAACCGGGCCGTTCTCGCTTTTCCTTTTTCCCTTCTTTTTTTATTCCTTTTTTTTTTAAATTTTCACCTCCTTGGGATGCTCAGAGCTGTTTGTGCCTTGGTGTGGATACACCTGGAATCCTGCTGGAGAGGAGTGCAAGGATTCATTCTCCCATCCCCAAGGCTTTTCCATCTGCTGTCCCTCCTCATCCCATCACCTTCATCACCCCTCATCCTCACTCTGCATTTTTCCCAGCTCCTCAGCCTCCCTGAGGATCTGGCCAAGATTGGAGGTGTTCTAATCTCTTGGAAAACACTGATTTTGCTGCTTTTTGTGTATCCAGCAATGACTGGCTTGGTTCTGGATTCAGGACTTGGCCACTCTTTGATTGTTTGCAGCTTTCAAGAGCCATCCTCCACTCTTGAATCACTGCTTCCCCTGGAGGAAAGGGATTCAGCCTTCCAGGAGCTGCCAAATCACTCCCAAATCACTTGGAATGAGAGTGCAGGGCTGGATCCCTTTGGATCCTTTGGAATCAGGAGCTGCTGGTCTGCCTTTAATCCCTTTAAAGTGGGAATTCCAGAGCAGGGCTGGATATCCTGCCTGATCCACATGCAGGAGGTGATGGAGATTCCCAAATATTCGTGACTCAGCCTGAGGAAGGGGTAGAGCCATTTTGGAATTTTTTTTCCTTTTTTGGGGTTTTTTTTTTAGGTTTTTTGGGGTTTTTTTGTTTTAGTTTGGTTTGGTTTGGGTTTTTTTTTGTATTTTTGGTTTTTTTTGTTTTTGTTTTTGTTTTTTTCTGAGGGTCAGGTGCTGCTTTCCAGAAATTGCTGCGTTTCCCTGTGCGTGCTTTCCTTGGAATTGCTGCAAGAAAACAGCGTCAAATTTTTTATTTTTATTTTTATTTTTAGGGATTGTACAAACAGAGTGTCAGGCTGGATTATTCTGAAAGGTTTTGCAATCTCTGGCTTTAGTCGTTTGGGGTTTTTTGGGTGTTATTGCCTTAAAAACGAACAATTTGAACTTGTTTCAACGTTTTCTTTGGGAAAAATATAAATTTATGCCACTTGCTACTTTTTAGAGGAGCTTGACCCTGGAGGCTTTGTGTCATTCCCTGTGAAAGGTCGAGTTTAAAAGCCGACGGCTGATTATTAAATAAATTTTACGTTATTTACCAAATTCCAGGGGGGTTTTCACCCGGCTTTGAGCAGTGGCAGGGAGGATTTGGGGGTGGAAATGAGAGCAGATCTTTGCTGCCTGCTCGGTGTCCCAGCTGATTGTTCCTAGGCACTTGGTGTGTGTGGATCTTTTCTAAAGCCTGGCTCGGGACAGGGCGGAGGTGGTGCCCTGCATAATGAAGGAATGGCATTGAGGAAAGGAGGAAAAATCCAGGCTCCCAGCCCTGCAGCCAGGAATGGCATTGAAAGCTTGAGCTTGAGGATGTTTGCACCAGAGACAGGCTGTAAAATCCGGGATTTTGAGAAAACAAAACAGATTTTAGGGTAGGATCAGCTCTTTACACGATTTCCCAAGCGTAACCCTTGAAAAAGTAAAAAACCGATGTGCGATACCGAGCCCGAGTGTCCCAGATTAACCTCCACCGTGCTAGATTAATGGATGCAAAGTTGAAAAGATTGATAAATTATTAACTTAACCATGCTGGCAATTTTTTTTTTTTTTTTTTTCTTTTCCTGTGGGCTGTGGTGCTTTGTTTTGTCTCGGTGCTGGCAGGTCTGGACCTGCTCCCAGGCTGTGTCCGAGGAGACACCCCATTTGAAAGCTGCGTGAGAACACAACCCTGGCTTGTCTGAGCAGAGATTGAGAATCGTTTTGCTCTTAAAAAAGGGAGTTTCTAAATCAAAATGCTGGTTTAAAACAGCGCTCTGAAGCTCTTGGATCACCAGTATGGGCACAGTTGAAGAGTTCAGACTCCTCTTGGTTTTATGGAATGGAGCTGCTCCTTTAAGCCTGGCTCGGTGCAGTGTGAGATCTTTATTTTTGGTTTGACAAGGACCAGGTTCAGCTCTCAGATTTGGGGAGGGGAGTCGTTGGCTTTTTAAAACATAACATTGGGAGATCCGCACGGAGAGGAACCTGCAGGAGCACAACATGGAATCGGGGAATGTCTGGGTGGGAAGGACCTCAAAGATCATCCAATTCCCACCCAAACCGTGGGCAGGGACACCTTCCACCATCCCAGGGTGTTCCAAGCCCCATCCAGCCTGGCCTTGGACAATTTTAGGGACGGGAAACCCACACTGGCCTGGACAGCAAGAACATGACGTGAAATTGGTGAGAGATGAAGGCCAAAACCTGCCTTTGGCTCCTGGCTGTTCCCAAACTGATTTGTTCAGGGAAAATCCTTATTAATCCATCCTTTTTTTTTTAAATTATCCTTTTATTTCCGTGGTTTTCCTTCCTTTTTGGCAGTGGTGAGAGGTTTCTCCCTGCTTCTAAATCGGGTGAAAGCCACGGCTGCCTCTCCCTCTCCTTTCTGCTGAAGGCAACTGGAACTGGTTTTGTTTTCCTTCTGTCTGATGCCATTAGTTCAGAGCGGGTGACCTTCCCCGCTCCGATCTCCAAAGCCAACAGGGCTGGCCCCGGTTTCACATGGCAGCCAGGCAGGTTTTAAACCTGACAATGGCCCGGCTGCTTTCCCGCTGAGCTCATGTTCTGCCCGTGCCTTTCCCAAGGCACCCACATCCCCCTTCGGCCCTGCTGCTGAGTTTTAGGAACTCTCTAAACACAAAATCGGGTTTAAAAACCAACAGGGGCTTTGTTTGGAGAAGAAAGGAGTCAGGGAGCTGATTTCCACTGATTTTGGGGGATGGCCTTGCTCGGGAATCCTCAATTCCAAAGCCAACAGGGCTGAAATGAAGGAGCAATCCTTGCAGGAGTGCAGCAGTTATCCTGGGAATGTCCCATCTCCGAGGTGACAGCGTGGTCACACTGATTTATCCCTTGCTGCTCCTGAAGGCATCTCCTACTTTTTATTTCCCCCTGATTATTTGTTTATTTTATTTTATCCTTTTGGGGCCGCATCAGCATCGAATCGAGGGAGGCAGTGGAAATACGGAAGCCGAACGATCAGGGCTTTGTTTTAACATCGTTGGTAACTTAATCCTCCCGGCTCAGGGGAGGAATCCGTGCCTGGAGATCGGAGCAAGCTCAGATCCCGACGGGAGAAATGCGCTTTGAGGAGAGGGGGGACACGGGGCTGGCTGGAAAAGTTGGGATGGCAGAAATCAGAGCCCGCGTGCCTTGAAAGGGAAGGTATGTGAGGAGGTGTTAACTCACCCTGCTGCCACTGGAGCTGCTCCACGCTTTTAGAAACTCCTGGGCCTCCTGTAAAGCTCCAGGGCCTTGGGTTTAAACAGATTTTGTCATGCTCACAGCTGCTGGGAGAGCTGCGGGTTACTCACAATCCGCCGGGTTTGTTCTTCGTGGTTTCCGCCGTGCTTTGTTTGGCGTTGCCGCGAAAAGATAATTTTAAATATTCGCCCCATTTGGAGCTAAAACTCTGCAGAAAATAACCACAGTCTGCAAAGTGGCCAGCAGGCAAAACCAGTGTGCTTTACACGTGGAAAAAATCCCAAACACCAGTGACAGGGGTGGGGAGTGCCTCCAACCCCCCCCGGTTTGGCAGGACTGAAGAAAAATTCCCACGTGTAACTGTGAACGCTGCTTGAGTCACTGGTCACTGCTTGAAGGAAAATCGAGACTTGAGCCTTGCCAGGTGGAACAAAAGATGCCCTAAAAGTGAGCTGGTGAGCAATAACTGCCCCTGCTGCATCCCTTTCATCTCGGGGAAGGCCCTGCTTTGCATTTCAACTTGGCTTTTCCTCTGAAATCAGGAAATTCGCTGAGCCAGCGCAAAGCCCTGCAGTTGAAACCATCTGGCCAGCCTGGTGCTGAACTGGGTTTTACACATTTAGGGGATTGATTGTGGGGGAGAGGGGCGTGTTTGGTTCTTCTGGTGTGTCCCAGATCCTGGTGTTGGGATTTGGAGCTGCTCTCCCTGACCTGCATCGCAATCCCTGTGCTCCCACCTTGATCTGTGCAGCTCCTCAGGTGTGGTCCCAAACTGCTGGAGCTTTTTAAATGTCAATTCTCTGGAAAAAAAATCAGAAGTTTTTCTCACTTCAGCAAGATTTCTTGAAAAAGACTGAGGGATGGGCAAAGATTTGCCTGTTAGACCTCTTTAAATGTAGCAAGGAATGGTTTTTTTGGTGTTTATGCTGGGATTTTGTGGAAAAGTGAGCCCAGGTGCTGCCGGTGCCTGTTCTCAACGTTGTGCACGTGGCTTTGGGGCTTTTTATTTTTTATTTTTCCCATCAGTTTTTCTCTGAAGTTGGTGGGATTGCCTGTGAGAAGAGTCGATATTATAACACAACGAACGTTCCAGGGAATGTGTGGGAATCAGATGATCTTGGGTGTCCCTTCCACCCCAAAATTCCACCAAAACTGCCTGCTTTGAGTCTGCACCAGCATCTCTGTCTTGGTAGAGGCAAAGTTTAGTCCTGTGCTGACAAATGTTGGATTTGCTGCAGTTTGATTCTTTTGGAGCTTTATCTTTCTGCAGGGGCTTCCTGCTCACTGTGGCTGGGATCTAACAGGCTCAGGAATAGCGTTAATTTTTTTATTTTTTAAAGAGTTTTGGCATTTTTTTCTTCAGCTCAATAGCCGCTGAAGCCTCTAAATTGTTTTTTGCGGCTCTTGGTGGCTTCCAGAGTCACAGATTTTTGTCGCCACCCGAAGTTCAGTATCACTGAGGCGTTTCAGCGTGTTCTGGGTGTGAGTTCCTCCTGCCAGTTTCCTCCAGGCTTGGAAGGCACCAGAGGTGGAAGCTGGGATGGGTGAACTCCACAATCCTCTGCAGATTTGATTGGATTTTATTTCCAGGAGCAGCTGGGAATCTGCTGCTGGATGGGGCTGTGACGCTGAAGGCTTTGACATTCTTTCACAAGATGCTTCAAACACCAAAAAACCCCAACCTTGAAAGAGGGTGGGGAACATTCCCCTTAATTTTTTCAGGATACGGGAGCAGATCCTTGGAGTCCAGGTGTGAAATAACGGCCACATTTCCCATTTTGGGCCTCCTGCAGTCACCCAGGAGGCAGCAGGACTTTGCCACGTGCCCATCCCTCCCTCAGGAAGTGGCTGGAGCTGCCACAGGCGTCACAGAAACCCACATCAGCTGCTTTTTAGGTCATTACCAGACTGCACTAAATTTAGCCTTCCTTGGGTTTTTTTTTTTTTCCCCTAGATTGAAAGCCTCGATAGACTTTTCCCCTCTTTGTTTTATTCCCTTTTTTCCTCCTAAATTTCAAGTCTTGATAGACTTTTTCCCTCTTTGTTTCCTTGGGATTTATTCCTAAACTGAAAGCTTTGATAGATATTTCCCCTCTTTGTTTTCTTCCTTTTTTTCCCCCTAAATTTCAAGTCTTGATGAACTTTTCCCCTCTTTCTTCTTTTTCCCCCCTAAATTTCAAGTCTTGATAGACTTTTCCCCTCTTTGTTTCCTTGGGATTTATTCCTAAACTGAAAGCTTTGATAGACTTTTCCCCTCTTCGTTTTCTTCCCTTTTTTCCCCCTAAATTCCAAGTCTTGATAGATTTTTCCCCTCTTTCCTCTTTTTTCCCCCCTAAATTCCAAGTCTTCAAGACAGATTTTCCCCCTCTTTGTTCCCTTGTGTTTTATGATCCTGCGAGGCACAAGAGGGAGGTTTTGTCTCCAAATCCCTGCCCCAATCCCCGTTCCTGGAGCATCCTCCAGCTGAAATCCCCATTTCCTTTCCATCCCGAGGCTGAGCTTGGCTTGGGAAGTTCTGAATGAGGAAGGGGAGGTGGAATTGCAGGGAGGAGTACCAGGACATGGAGATTCTTCATGGATGAGGGCTCGGAGTCCCATTTAGAGCTTCCAGTGTGGCCAAGAGGAGAATCCTGCCTCATTTTTGTGCATTTATCAGCTCCATACCCCCCCCAAAACCCCCCTGTGCTGAACTCTGGTTGCTGCTGGAGATTTGTGTAGGTTTAGGGTGGGACCAGCTCGGGCTAAAGCGAAAAAAATCCCCACTTTCCTCATTACCCTTTACATTTATCTCAAGTAAGGAATGTTCCCACTTTTTTATTTTATTTTACTTTATTCCCCAAGCCCCACATCTCTCCTAAAATTGTCAAACGGCAGGGATGAGTAAAGAGGAGGAAAACAAGTGGCAGCACAAGGGGAAATTGCTGGGAGCGGTGTGCTGGCTCTGTAATTCCAAGCTGTCTTTTATTATTTCAACTTCTTTGATTGTTTTGCAGGATGCTGGCTCTTTGCAGCAGCAGCAGCAGCACGCTGGTTAATTGGGGTGGGATTGTTTTTTGGGGGGTTTTGGTTGTTTTGGGGTTTTTTGGGGGGTTTTGGGATTTTTTTGGTGGTTTTTTTTTTAACGGATTAGTAATATTTTCCTCCAAAACGCCTTCAAGTGTGTCGAGGCTGCTTCATTCCGATTTATTTCAGCAGGCTGTGATCAGTGTGTGTCTTTGAAAGGCTGCCTGGCTCTGCTGGAGGTCACCTGGAATTCAGAGCATCTGGCCGAGGTCGGCTCCAGGCTTTTTGTTCCGTGCTGGGCAAAACTCAGGGGGGTTTTTATCAGCTCCTCTCTGAAGGAGGAGACACTTGAAACTCCGTGACAAAATCCCACTTTTCAGGCAGCTGCACCTGCTAACGACTAAACTGTTAATTAGTTTGTAGTGCTGGTGCAGTGGTGGTTCCTTTGTCTCTTCCATAATGGTAATTCAGAGATGATGTCAAGGAATCTTCTGTTTCGGCCCAATTTCGCTAATTGTGAGAAAGCTCTGCCTTCACAGCCTAAAAACTGGGCATTGCAGTGTCCTGACAACCCCAATTTACCCTGACAGTGTGGGGTGTTTGCCAGCCCTCAACCCAAAGCTCAACTTCAATTTTAAATTCATTTTATTTTCCTTTTTGATCCACACGACAAAGCCCAGGTATTGTTATTCCCGCGGGGAAACCTCCAGGTGAGTTTTTCCTCCCTGCAGCTCCCTGAAAGAGGAGGACACAGATTTTGGGGTGGCTGCTTTGTAGAGCTCCCCTGGGCTCTCAGAGCGCTGAGCCTCTCGTTAGGGAGTTGAGGGAAGTGGGATAATTAAACCTGAACAATTCAGTGGCTCAGGAGTGTGGATGAGCTGCTCCTGATTCCAGCAGATGCTGGAATCTCTGTCCTCATTTCCCTCTCCAAGTGGATTTGGTGTTTCTGGGTAGGGAATTTTGCTTCCAGGAGCTTCCAGCAGTGAAAGCACCTTCCAAACTCTGCCAGGGAAAAAAGAAATCCCAATTTTTCTGCGCGTTTTGGAGTTTGTTTCGGAGGAATCTGCCCGGCCACAGCGAGCAGGACTTTGTGTTCTGTGTTTTATCAACACCCTCTGCTCTTCTGCTGCTCTGTTATTAAAAAAAATCCCTTTTTCTTCCCTTTTTCCTTTCCTCTGGTTGTGGTGGTGTCACCTCTGCCAAAGAGGTTTTAATGAACCCTTCCAGTGCTCTTTATAAGGGGGCTCAGAAAAGGAGGGAGAGAGATTGGGAAGGGTCTGGAGGGACAGGATGGAATTCCCAGAGGAGCTGTGGCTGCCCCTGGATCCTGGCAGTGTCCAAGGCTGGGCTGGAGCACCCTGGGATGGTGAAATATTTCCCTCCCCATGGCAGGGGGTGGATGTGGATGATCTTTTAAGATCTCTTCCCACCCAAACAATTCCAGGATTTTAATCCCTGCCTTCCTGGGGGATGCTGACATCAGAGCCAGAGAAATCCCCAGCGCTCGAGAACAGCCTGGACCTTTTCCTGCTGCTTCTGCTGCAGCTGCTGAGCAAAGGAAGAGCTCCAAAGCCTGGAAACCATAAAATAAAATTAAAAAGAGGCGTTTTCCACTCCTGCTTCCAGCACAAACAGCTCCCCTGGGATTTGGGCACCCTCCACTCCTGCCTCTGGTGTCACCCCAGCTCTTCCTGGCCGTGATTTTATTGGTGCTGGTGAGCTCAGGAGCTTCCCAGACATTCCCAAAATCCAAACAAAGCTCCCAGGGCTTTGCTGGCTCCAGCCTTGGCTCCTGCTTTTCCAAAACTCCCGTGGGGATCATTGTTCATTCCAGCGTGGCTCTCTCCTCTCTTCCTCTGGAGCACAAGGTGTCTTTAGACCTTCATCTTGCAGGAAAATCCCATCCAAGGAATCCTTGGGAAAGGCCAGAAACCCCTCAGGAGCCCTCAAGACTCGAATTCTCTTTTTTTTTTTTGAGAGCGAGCGTTGCTCTCGGTGCAAAGGCTGATGGTGGGAGCCGCGTGCAGGAGGAATTGCTGGGGTGAAAGGAAGCACCAGCCTGATCTCCTGCACTGCCAGGGCTGATAAATGGACTTTTGTAGGCGATTTGGTGATGGAATGAACTTTTTGGTGGTGTTTTGGGGATGGAATGAACTTTTTTAGATGTTTCGGCAATGAGATGAACTTTTTGCAGGTGATGCTGGTGATGACATGAACTTTTTTGGGGTTTTTGCTGATGAAATGCCCTTTTTGTGGGTGC
>VZSR01000631.1:279325-291351 GCA_013398615.1 Brachypodius melanocephalos
TCACCCTGTGAGATCACACAATACCATCCAAACTCCACACCCACAACCCCAGTGCCATCTCTCAGTTTCGGAAGCTTGTTCCATGGGCTCAAGTCAAATGTGGTGCTTGTTTGAGGGTCAGTGCCCCTCAGCACAGAAAGCCTGAGATTCTCAGCCTCCAGGGCTCCAGCACCCGGGCAGGACTCACCGTTGCCGTAGGCCCAGTCGTCGTTCATGCGGTGCCGCACCTTCTGGTAGATGGCAGACATGGTCTTCATGTTGCTCTTCCTCCACTGGCGCCCCAGGTACTTGGTCTGGATTTTCAGCAGCTTGAGCACGTAGAGCTGCATCATGGCCTGCTTCACCTTCAGGGCCCGCTTCAGGATTGGGGCTGACTTAAACACCACCAGCATCTGCCAGGAAATGGAAACCGATGCACACAGATGCTGTCTGTGCTGCTTTGGGCACCAACAGCTGGGCCTCGTACACCACAAACCCCCAGCAGGGAGAACAGGAGCCTTCAACACAACCAGCACTCTCTGCACGGGGCCTGAGGGTCATAGAAATAATGTTATTTGCAGGAGAAAATGCATTTCTGCATTTGAGGTTCAGCCTGTGCAAGAAAAAAGGGAAGATGATGAAGAGCAGAAGCTCCAGCACTTCCACAAGACACCCTGAGCAGGAGGTTGAGCTGAACCTGCTCTGTAGAGCCAGGGACGTGCTCCAGGTGAAACTCTGGAGGGTCTCAGGGGGAGGGGACACCCCCTTACCATTGTCCTGGAGTGTTTCCACTTGGTCAGCTTGTTGAGGATCCTCAGCAGGTTAATGCAGGAGAACAAATTCCTCCAGCAGAACTGGTTGTTGTCTCCAGCTTCCTGCAAGGGGAGAAGTGCAGCCCTGACCACAGCATTCATCAGCATTGCCACAGAGATGTCCTTGGGCAGAAATCTTTGTTTTTATTGTCTGCACAAGTCTTATTTCTGAGGGAGGACAAGCAGCAGAGCTGCCTCCTCGCTTGGGTTATCATCAGTGGATTCTAAGGAAAGCCATTCTGAAAGGCTCCAATTTCAATCTGCTTTTAATTTAGAGTGAGAGCCAATAATGGGATAAATCACATTGTTCCATCATGGGAAATATATTTTGTGGAAGATTTGTATTCCTTGTTTACAGACAGAGAGCAATTTGCAGCCTGGTGATCACTGCTGCTTTTGGTAACTATAGAAATTAATTCATTCTTACAGCGCACCTTACAGAGCAGTGAAAGGAAATCACCAATCAACGGAGGATGACAAATAGCAACTTTTGTATCAAGAAGACCAGGCTTTTCTGTAACAAAAATCCCAGCTTAAGTGCTGCTGAGACATTGTTTTAAGTATTTGGGAACTGTAAACAACCCCAGCTCCAGCTTGTGGAAATCTTGCCCGTGGCACTTGGAGCAGTAATTCCAGCACTGCAGTAACTTGCTCCATGTTTGAACAGCTCCAAGCACAGGAAAAACGTCCCACAAAAATCCTGTTTGGGGATTAGCGTACAGCTGAGTTTATAAACCACTCACAGGCAGCTACAGCCTTCTTAACTCGGGGCAAAAACTCAACCCATTCCAGAACCTGGGCACCCTCGTGAGGAGTTTGGGGGAGCCCTTCTGTCAGAGTGTCCAATGCAGTTTTGAAAGCAGATTTACCCAAGAAAATCCCATCAGCACAACCCCTTTGCTTTTAAAGGCAAGTGCCAAAAAGAATCAAGGAATCCCTGAGGTTGGAAAAACCCTCCAAGGTCACGGAGTCCAAGCTGTGCCTGATCCCCACCTTGCCCCTGGCCCTGAGTGCCACATCCAGGAATTCCTTGGACACCTCCAGGGATGGGCACTCCAATCCTCCCGAGGCATCCAGAGGTGGGATGTCACCAGGATGTCACTGAGGTGCTGGTGGATGCTGTCTGGTGCTTTGGGGGTCCCAAACTGCAGTGTCACACCGTGCCCAGGCCTAACCTGTGCCCTCTACACCAAGTAATTTTCCTGGAGCGGAATAAGCCAATTTCCATTTCTTAGGCTGATGGATTTCTGTGTCACCAGTCTGATGTTGTCTCCACAGATTCAAGTTGGGGAGGGTCTTTCCATCAGATTTATGGAAAGAGGGAACATGCCAAACAGACTTTAATGCCCCTTCTAAGGGGTGGATTAAGCCTTTTGCAGACCCCTCTGGAGTGACAGGAGAGGGAGGATGGGGGCTGGCCAGGATTTGGAGAGTGTGGGTGAATCCCCCACCACCTCAGCCACTCCTGATTTACACCGGGAGGGGACAGCATTTACCCTCTCCGTGGGAGACAGCAGTTCTGGACTCATCCTGGTTCTCCTTGAGAAAACCCAAAAAAACCCCACTGTGCTCAACCCACCAAGAGCAGAATCATCCTTTGAGAAACGCGTTACTCTGGGATGTTAAAATCACTCAGAGTGGTTAAAAAAAAAAAAAAAAAGCTAAAACAATGCATGAAGTGCTGGCTGAAGAAATATAAATGAGTGCATAAATGTATGCCTTGAGTACCAGGGTGTGTCTAATTCCTATCAAATCCTTACTTCCACGAGTTATCCTCCTAAAGATGAACCCTCGGGATTCATTCAAGTTGGTTTCTGCATATTTTCTAAATAAATTGCCCTCCCTTGAGGATAACATCCCTGTCTGCTGGAGGGAAATGAAAGGTGCCGTCCTTGATTGTGACAGCTCTCAAACTGTCAAGATCCTACTGGGAATATTTTCCCTAAAAACGTTCATTTTTTCCTACAAGACTGATTGTAAGGATTAGCACGAGCCACGGAGCCCTCAGTGATGTGTCACTAGATGTCCCCATCGGTCCAGGATACGATGGAGTCTGGATGGGGACACCCAGCCTGCAGCAGCCCGTGGACCTGGGGAAAATCTTTCCCTCTGATGATTCTGACCTTTACACACCTAAGGAAAACAACACAGATTGCGGCAGCACCATGAGATCATCCCTGCCTGGACTGGGTTTGCTCAGGATCCTTCTTCATGATTTAGGGTCTCCATTCCCTGCCCATTATTTCCAAGCTTTCCCCTGTGCTTTTGGACTCCAACCCCCTCTGCACTTGAATTATTGTAGTTGTGAACCTGCCAGCATTATTATCCCATCTGCAGTCTGTGTATTTGCCCAGCCCATCCTGCTGGCCAGCCTCTGGAATACTTAAGGCTCCTTTCCATAGGGAATTTGGTTCATTCCTTAAACTGCTATCTCATAAAACAGCAGTGCTCAGAGCGATTGAAACCTGGGGGGCAACAGCCTTTGGGTAAATTCTCTTTCAAAGAAGAGTCTTGTTTTGACAGGACAAGGGGAGTCAGCCTCAAACTGTGCCAGGGGAGGCTCAGGTTGGACATCAGGAAGAATTCCAGGGGCTGCCCAGGGAGGTCTGGAGTCCCCATCCCTGGAGGTGTCCAAGGAATTCCTGGATGTGGCACTCAGTGCTCTGGGCTGGGGACAAGGTGGTGTTTGATCAAAGGTTGGACTTGATGATCTTGGAGGTCTTTTCCAACCACAGTGATCTTGGAATTCTGTGATTCTATTCTGCCAAAGGGAAAACCCTAAATCCAACTATTTTTATGGAGTGCCTCTTCCCCACTTCCCCACAGCTGATGGTGACTCAAATGGTGATGGGAGGCATTTTCAAGCCTGGAGGCAAAAAAAAAAAAAGAGTCTAATTTTGGAAAGGTTGGGGGTTACAGAAAAATAAGACAGAGAACAGAAAACCCAAATCCTTCCTCGTGCTGTCACAGAGAGCAATCCTGGCCACAAAAACCCCTTTCTGTGCTGCTTACCAGACTTTCTGCTGTGAGCTCGGGCAAGTCACAGACGGTGCAGTGTGGATAATCCAGGACAGAGATGCTGCAGAAAACGGGAAAGAAGGGGCTCATTAGGAACCAATTAACAGAGAAAAAAAATTAACATGATCTATATGACCATGCCCAGGAATCTGTAACATTTTTTCCTGCTCTGTGCCTGGAAATGCAATTTGGGTAAGGAACAATTCCTCATCTCCAGCACGTGAAGCAGCATCCAAATGGGATCCCAGCCTCAGCACTGCCTCAGCTTAATGGATTTCACTTGGATGCCTCCTGGCTCCAAAGCTCCATCCTGAGTGCATTAATAAGGACTCGAAGGATTTGGATCCATTAAGAAATGACGGATGAGTTATTCACGTGCATATTTAAAAAGGGGGGAAAAACGTAAACAAAACAGATCTGAGGTTCAAAGGGAGGCGTCTGCTCGGCAGCAAGAAAATTCATGGTGAGGGAATATTCAGAGTATCGAGTTTTTTAAAGGCGTCCAGGCCTAAGGGATTTGTAAAAATAGTCAATTAAATACACCCAAAACTGGAATTGACACCTCCCTGTCTCAGAGCATCCAGCTGCACATCCCACCTCACTCACAGGCGCATCTCCTGCCCGTGGAACCTCCATCCCAGAGCAGAGGAGTGAGCTGAGTGCTCCTGGGGATACATTTGCTCCTCACTTAAAGCACAGGACCAAAAGTGGAAATGTTTACAGCAGGAGGACCAACATGTTCCTGTTTTTCCGTGCGTGCCTCCTTGCACAGACACAACCATACCGTGCAGGAGACAGGCCAGCCTACACACACAGCTGAAGAGCAGCAAAAAGAGCATCAAAAAGGAAGAAAAAGGATCTTTTTTATCATTCCAACACCCCTGTGGAGCTCCTCTCCAAACAGAGAAGTCCTGCCCTGGTGAGCTGTGGAAGATCTGTGCTGTCTCAGGTCTTTGAGCTGTGGTGCTCCAGCCAGTGCCCTGCTCAAAACGGGGCTGGTGCCTCTCTCAGAGCAGCAGTAAAAGGCAGTGACAACTATGGGAAACCTGAAGGAGTCAGGAAAGCTGAATTCCAGCTGTAAAAAGTGGGAAAGACATGGAAGATCCTACCCCACATGGCCTTGATGAAGCTGTGGCCCAGAGATGCCTGGTGGCACTGGATGTCTTTCCCCTTCACACGGGAGTCCATGTGAAGATGAAAACTGCTTTATTTTAAAGATGAAGCCTATTTTATTTTATTTTAGTACTATTTCAGCAGCCCAACCAGAGTTTGGAAGCCCAGCATCCATCATCCTCATCATACCAAAGGGATTTGCTCCCTCCACATATTTCTGTGGTGGACAGGACACCCCAAAGCCATGTGAGGTCCCCTCAGGACATGAGGACTCCCCAAGCATGAAGCCTTCCTGCCCCATCACCTCCGTGTCCCCCAGCAGTGGCCGTACCTGTTTTTGGCAGTGATGTAAGACATGATGTTCTGGTTGAAGAATTTCAGGATCAGCGGGATGCAGTTGGCAAACACCAGGTGTTGGGACACGTACTCAAACTGGGGAAGAGAAGGGGAACGGGTCAGCGTTACCTGGGACAGCTGGGAGCACCACCTGGGAATGGAAACCTCTCTCCAGCCAAAAGCAAAGCACTTGGGATGGTTTTCCCCAGACACCTCACAGATCATTTTCTCCCTGGGGTTTGCTGTGTAAGGTTTGTGTCATGCACAGCAGCTGGAAAATTCCATTTGCCATAGAGAGGACACACAAACTCCACGGCAGCGCTTTAAGAATAGCCGCACCTCACGGCTTTTCAAAATTAAATCTGTGTGGGGAAGAGGGAAGGAGTTGTAGCTATTACATGAGGAAATGCAATAATTCCTATTGCTCTCACACACTAATCCCTGTTCCCTTAGAAATTTTGACTGAAATAATACCCCTATTTTCCTACTTGCTTTTAATTTTTCTCTCCCTCAAAGCATTAAATGGTGTTTGAGGTCCCTTCCAACACAAACCCTTCTACAGTTCAATAATACAACAAATTCCTCCCGTCCCCTAAAGATACAAACTGCAGCAAAACCCAGTCCTATCCCATCCTGCCCTTCCCGTGCCTCTCCATCAACAGCTCCAATCTGAGAGGGAAGGAACAGTTTGTTCTCCTCTCAGCCTGGTGCCAGCTGTCAGCATTGGCACACCACAGATGACACAACACCACAGATGACACAGCACTGGGATGTGCTGGTGACTAATCGACCCTTCCAACCCAAACCATTCCGCGGCTCGGCGATTCCTTCATTTCAGACCTGCTGGATCTCTCGTGGTGCTCCCCAAGACCACCTTTGTCACCAAAAGAACAAAACCACCCACATCAGACACACAAAAAAAAAAGCAGGATGGGGGGAATAAAACCCTGCATCTTTCTCCAGGCTCAGCAGCGGGCTGCAATGGCCCTCCTGCCCGAGGGGAAGAAAGGAGAGGAGCTGCTTTGAAGTGAGAAAAATTAATCAAGGGATGTGGGGAGGGAGGGGGGAGCAGAACAAATGTAGGATTGTAAAAATGTGGGAGTTGGTTTTATTTTATCCAATCCAATATGTGGATTTATATTTATCCTCAGTTAAATATCAGTGGGTTTTGTAATGCAGAGGGATTTGTAGTCCTGAATGCTTTAGCTGAAAGCTTTAGCAGAAAAAATTAGAAAACACTAATTGTTTGACTTGCAGAATGAGTGGAGAACTGGGCCACAGCTCATATTAGTCCTTGGGTTTTTTCAACCAAGGAAAGCCCTGGAGGGGGTGCAGTTTGATTGGTGCCACGCAGATGGAACAAAAATCACATTGGGAACAAAAATCAGATTGCAACCATGACCCAGACCTCCTGCCTCTGTTGAAACTGGAGCCCCAAGAACCTGATCCTGCCCAAACCAGATGAGGTGACCTCGTGAGGTCCTTCCCAGCACTATTTCTGGGCATTGGAGATGACAGAGCAAAAGAGAGTCTTGCCTAATCCCCTTCCTCTTCCCCCTTCTGCCAGAGAGGCTTGTGCTGTCTCCTAAATTTAACCTGAAAGGATATTCCCAGAAGTCTAAAAGCTCCTGCCACGTGGGTAGCAATGATGTTGTCAAAGCACAGCAGGGTTATCCCAACCTGAGTGACCCCGTGCAAATCCTGGAGCTATGGAAATGCAATTACAGCTCCTCATGGAAACTCTCCCTGGAAGCCTTCTAGGAGAGGGTTCATCAGGACCTTCAAGCCCAGCTTGGCAATGACCATGCCCTCCTCTAGGCCCACCTGGTAGATGTGGTTCAGCTTGAAGTGCTTGAGGAGCAGCAGCAGCAGCGCCGAGATGCTCTTGACGATGATCTCCTTGTGCCTGTTCACGTCGATGCCCAGCTTCATGCTCTGCAGGACGGTGATGCTGGGGTGGAGGGAAGAACAGCACCGGGCTGTGGCAGCAGGGAGGCCCAGGGGATGTGGAGTTCCTGCTCATCTGGATGAACTCTACAAAACCTAGGATCTTCACTCCCCCCGGGACTCCCATTTCTACCCATCCTAAATGGTGGTGCCAAAATACGTTAAAAAAGGAGGAAAAAAGGGTGGATTGGCCTCCACCAGGAATGCTGGCAGAGCAGTAGGGAGGATACCTCCTATCTGCTGACACATCTTTATGATTTGGGTCAATCAGCAGGATTTTATCATTTGTGTCACTTAGCTTGGTGTGGCTGCACTCAAATCATCATCACAGCACCTCCTTGGCTTTGACAGCTGTGCCCTGGTGCTAACAGTAATTTACACCTACCCCAACAGATACCCCAAATCTGGAGCCCCCCAAACCTCTCCTGCTTGGTCCAAGGCTTGGTGGCAAGGCTGGGATGGCCACCTGGCGAGGGACTTACGGCATCTCTTCAGGCAGCACGTCTGCCAGGATGTTGATGGAGTCAGTCTTGGCCTTGGAGGTGGGAGCAGCAGCCAGGAGGATCTTCAGCAAAGCGATCTGCAGGAGAGGGCAGCTGTGGGAGGACAGCCCAGGAAAGGGGGTTCCTTTCTTCTCCTTCACTTTGTGAAACTGGACAACTCCAAGACAACTCTACAGGCTTTCACCAGACCACACTCAACCTCTGACAGACAGGACAAGTGTGGGGAGCTCAGCAGCTCTGTTTGGTCCTTAACCTGAGGCATCCCATGTGCCTGAGCTCTGGCAGTGTGGGTAAAACAACACAAGCAACACCTGGAGTTTAAATGCACTTAAATCTCTGTCTCTCTCCACAGAGCCCACATGACCCAATCAGCATCTCAGAATCCTCTGAATCCCTCCTCTTGGACTGTGCTTTCCTCCCAGCTCTGCTCAGGATCCCCACCAAAATATCACCCTCCAGGTCCTGGACACCCTCCCGTGCTGAGCTCTGCAGCTTCCAGGCTGGCACCATTCCCTACTCCAAAGCTCTTCCTTCCTTTTGAGGAGCAGGGACTCACCATGTACTGGGGGAGGTTGTACAACATTGCTCGATACAAGACCTCACAAGGGGTTTCTTGGACTTCCTCTTCCCCCTAGGGCAGAGAAGCATTAAAAACAAGGGAAAATGGAGCAAAATTAAGAATGGATTTATGCGACACCTCCATCTTCTCTCTGGTGATGGGGTGAAACGACTTCCTTCTTACCAGGGACATGGGGCACTTCTCCAGCTCCTCCTCATTCTTGATCTGGACATCTGAGATGGAGACATACTTGTGCTGGAAAAACACACAGAGGCAGAACAGTGTCACAACTGAAGGAGGACACATGGCCAGGGATGGTCACAGCAATATCCCAGTGAGGTGTGCAGGTCACAGCAGAGCCACCAGGAGCTCAGCCCCGTGTGGGACATCCCTCTGTCCCTAAGCCCCTCACACCTCCTGCCTTTGGTCACTTCCACCTGCTCCTTCTGCCTTCTGTTTTTCCTCAAGTTGAAACTTTTAAAGGGAGCAACAGAGAGCTGGGGAGGGCAGTGAAGCTCTCTGTAAGGAATTAGAGGGACAATCGCCTCCAAAAGACAATCCAGACCTTAGACCAGGTCACTTGGCCCCTGGAGGGGTCTCATTCCCTGTGGAGCACTGCAGGAGCCAGGGCTGGCTGTGCTTCCCCCTGGGAGCAGCATCAGTTTGGGAATGTGTGTCCAAACCTAGCTGTGAGAGTCTGTCACCTTCAACACACATGGCAGACACTCATCAGGAATCAGGAATTGTACATGTTGGATAAAGGGAAAGTAAAAATGCTGCAGAGGCTACTTGAGGACTCAAGTTTTTAAATTTTTTTTTGCCTCAATTCCTGCAAGAAGCTCCAGAAGCTTTTCCTGTGGCAACCAACATTTTACTCCCTGCAGTAGCTGTGTTTCAGTGAGGTTGGCCAGGAGGATCCACATGGTGGATATCCACGGAGCCACCATCTCACCTGCTTCAGGGTCTTCACGCTTTCGTGGATCGGCCGTGGGAGCCCTATCAGGGTCTCCGTGTCCCTGGGGAAGAGGAAAGAAGGTCAGTACTGGGAAGCACATCCATGTTCCAACATTTCCATGTCAGAACGGGTAAAAGAGGGAGCCTGGAGTCTGCTGAGTGTATCCCAGATGGGTCAGGAATTGGGAGAGGGGTTGGTGTGACCTGCTGCCCTCCCACCTCCTCCCCATCATGCCTGCATGAGAGAGGAGAAATCAGGGTGAAGAACTGGGGTGAAACCAGATTGAATCAGAATTTGAGTGAAACCAGATGAAATCAGAAAAAGGGTGGAGCCAGTCTGAGCCCAGCACTGCACCTAAAAATGAACGTACCCTGCTGGGCCTGTCCCAGGATGACTCTGCACCCGCAGCTTGATTTATTCACAAACTGGGTAATTTGCTGTGGATACCAAACTGTCTCAGCTGCCTTTTGCATCAAACCAGTCCCCGGCTTGGGCCAGCGGTCACTTATTCTGGGCTAGGTCTGATTTTTAATAGAAAGAGCTCCCTGGGGACCAGCGTCTCCAGGAACACGTTTTTCTAGCACTGCTTTCATTGCTGCAGCTCTGGCAAACCCAGCACTGCCTCATCCTGAGCATGTCTTAAGCTGGGAAAACCTGAGCTTTTGGAGACCTCCCACCACTTAACCCCCGCTGGTGGAAGCTACAGGGCAGATTTTGTGGGATGAAACACTCACTGTCCCAGCGTGAATCCGATGAATTTGTTCCTGCTTGCTTCCAGGAAATGCTCGATGTCTTTCTGTCTGATGGAGCAGCGGAGAGACAAAAACAAGGAGAAGGTTGGAAAACAGCCACGTACAGGGTCACAGCCTCAGGCTGATTCCTAGAGATCTCAACAGCAGCAGGCAAAAGCCACCTTTGGCTGGGAGCAAGGTGAACCCAAACCATTTGTATTTGCTGTGCAACTCCACGGGAACATGCGAGTAGACGGAGAGGAGTTTCCTACAACCAGCACCTTTGTCTCCACCTCCTGTGCTCCTCACACTCATCTCCAAGGAGCATCTGCTCTCTCTGAGGGAACAAATGTCCTCTCCACGGTCTGTCAGAGCACACGCTGCTCCAACAGCAAGCTGACATCTTGTCCACCTCGGGCGTCTGTCATGGGAGCTGCTCGGCATCTCTGCACCACAGGCAGGACACGAGCTGTGAGCCAAGGCTCTCCTGGACAGAAAGGAATCCAGCTGGATGTCCAGCCAGCAGCCAAGGAAGGCAGCAGCCATTGGATTTCAAAGCTGAGAGTGTTCAGTGACATGGAGCACCACAGCACCATCGTGGAGATCCACGTGGGAAACCAGTTCCCGCTGTGTTTCTGCTGGGAATGCTCTGGACAGACAGACTTCACCCTGTCACTGCTCCTGTCTCTGAAATATCTATTTGCTCCTGTGTTTGAAAGAGACTGGATTAAATCCAGGCTTGGGATAAACAGAAAAAAAAAACCCTCACATGGATGAGAGGGAAAGGGGCAGAGGATTTCACCCTTTTTTCCTAACATTCCCTCATTTCATTTGTGGATAACTGTCTTAGAAAGGAAAGGCACCAACTCCTTTATCCTTAAATGTTTTTCTCTGCCACTAAAAAAGGCTTCACCTGACAACACAGGGGTCCTACTCACCCAGCAGGATGTCATTAATCAGCTCCCAAGATGATTAGTCAAGGGCTTTGTGCTACCAAGATCCACTGGGATCTGGTTGGGAAAGCTCCCAGAGCATGCCAGCACAGCACCTCCTTCCCAGTACAACCTGGGATATCCAAAATTGGATCACCACTAATTGGCCAAAAATTGGATTGCCTGTTTTTTGGCTTGGTCTAGCTGAGATTTTCCCCAGGGTTTACACACCAAATGTGGCCAAAAAAAGGACCAACTCTGAAAAAAAGAAAAGCGGAGTCACTTCAGTTCAACCTGCCAGAGGCCAAAAAACTTCCCAGTGCTTCCCCAAAAAAACCTGCAATGGACTCCAGGGCTGGGGAGGATGGCAGTGACACCAGGTGGCTTTACCTGACCTTGGGGGCCCAGGGGAGCCCCTTGGGGAAGGACACCCTGTCGATGGGCAGGCGCTGAGCCGGCATGGCGGGGATGATGGTGTCCCTCTCCATCAGGTCCAGCTCCCCCTCGATCCCGCTGTCCACATCGTCATTCTCCTCCTCATCAACCCCTCCCTCATCGTTCTTGAAGGGATCCCTCTCATTGTAGATGTCCAAACTGTCTTGCTTCATCAAGGGCTGCAGCAGAAGGAGGAGGGAAAATTCGAGTCACTTCAAGGGTTTTATTTCCCTCTCAGGTGCTGGCACCAGATGTCTCCATCCTGAAACGATTGAAGTTCTCAGATGTTCCTCAGGTAAGAATTTCCCTCCTAGCAGTTGCTATCAAAGCCTGCACAAGAATAATCCCTTCTGTACCTCTAACCTCACTGCTCTGGGAGGTGTGACCCCATTTTCCACCTTAACTTTTGGGGCTTCCACCCGACATCTCTTAGCAAAAGGCATTTTCATCCCCAGACTGTAACACAGCAACTCCAAGAGCAGAGCTAAAGAAAGACCTTGCTGTGAGCAGTTTGCTCCCTGGTGCTTATCAGCCCTTTGCCATAAGGTCAGGATGTCCTCTGGCTTCCTCTGGACCAAACACCCCATGGGGCTGATCTGTTGCAACTGAAATTGGTGGATGAAAACCTTGACATTCTTTGGCCACGTGTACTGAGAGCCCCAAAACCCCCCAGCCCTGGGCTGACCTCCCAGCGTGGGCAGCAGGG
>VZSR01000642.1:25874-129591 GCA_013398615.1 Brachypodius melanocephalos
CTGTAACATAGGTAAGAATTAATAAACATCTGAGTCTGAACATGAAATCCATCTCTTGAACATTTAATCCTGACTCTGACAGATAAGAAGATAACAAACCCACAGGTGCCCTTCCCTCCTGCCCCAGGCTGGGCTAAAAACAGAGACAGAAGGCACTCAAGGGATGCTGCACTGAAACAATGGCTTTTTCAATCACCTTTTCAAAGAAAACACAAGCACCAGCCCGGCTCTTGGTCAGCCAGGACCACCAGCAGGGAACAAGCTTTCCACTGAGCAGCCAAACAAACGAGGCCATTTGGAAACGAGGCAAGTCTGACATTCCAGCCTGTGTGATGCTATGCCTGAGAGTCCACGTTTGATTTTTGCCCTGAAGCTGGACTTAACCCTCTTTTCATGGATCTCCTCAAGTGCAACATCACTTCAACAAGCTGCCAGCCAGGCACGGTCTTCTAGGAACACACTGGGAGCTCCTGCCCAGGGCTAGGTTGGGTTAAATGGTACCAGATGCGCTGTCAGACACATCCAGAGGGCTGGGACCTCTCTGGTTCTTCTCCCTGCCAGAGATCAGCACCAGTGCTCAGCTTGGAGCCAAACATGCTGGCAAGGGAAGAAAGGCAGCATGCTGTACACAGCTGCCCAGACAGCCTGTTTGGCCCTGGCCATGGGCCTCGTGCTGAGGATGGATGTGCAACAAGAGGCTCTCTGGAGCTTCACATTTCCCTAAGGAATAGTTACTGTCTAATCAAAGTGGACAGATTTAGGAAGAGGGGTCAGATAACACTGTTGAATTGATCCCTCTCACGTCCCACACAGGGATCACCAGCGTGGGGCATGGTCAAAAGGCAGCATTTTCACCAAACACAGAACCTGAGGGTGCCAAATACACCTGGCTGCAGAGCAGGCCCTCCTGCACAGCCTGCACAGCCTGCAGCTCCCACAGCTGCAAGGATGCTGCGGTTTTTAAAACACAAGTTCTTTTTGAGCTCTTTGAAGAAAAAGCTACTAAAGTCCAGGAAACATACAGGTATCACTGTTTTTTTTCTAAGATAAGAGAGTTATTTTCTGAAGTCCCCCAGCAGTGGGGTCACACAGTGCTGCCCTGTAAGTGCCGCTGCAAGCTGCTCTCACCAGACCACATGCTGACCACAGCACTGGTGTCTGCAGGATCAGGAAAAGCTCAGAAGATGACCAAGATAATCACGGCCAAATGCCAGCATGTGCTTTTTGTTAGGGCTGACCAGTCAGGGCTCACTGTCTCTGAACAGTGACGGTTTCCTGGCTGGAGGGGGTTTTGGGCAGGTGTCCAAGTGTGCCCTGTGGGCCAAAGGACACAAAGCTCTGGCTGGGAGATGTCACTGCCTTGTCCCCAGCAGGCTGGTGAGCCTTCAGCAAGCAAAGTGAAGAAGCAGAAGAAGAGAGCACATCTCCTGCCTGCAGAAGACAGCCTGAAAGTGCTGTCACAAAGAAATGCATGTTTTCAGCTCCAGATCACAGGTGTCAGGGTGTATAAAAAAATTTTAGACCTACCAAACTGTCCTCTTTGGGGGTACAACAGCCGAGGCATCCCCAAAAGTCCTTTTTTTCTAAGGCTGATGAGCATTTCATCTCAACCTGATGCCAGTTCACATTGTGACTTTTTTTTAAAGGAATCCTGGCTTTTTTCCCATCAGCCTGGATTTTTTCCACCAAAAAAAACCCATTCACCCCACAAAAGCAGCTGCACCAGCACATTTACATGTTCCTTGGGAGAAATGGGGGATCAGATACTTGCTGGTTACAAATGCACTTGATCCCACAAAGCCCAAGGCTTCAGGAAAGCAGAGATTTCCCAGCCTGCTCGGCAATCCACCAGGGTTAGCAGCAAGGCTTTCAGGAGAAGATTCCTCCACTGCTCTCACCATCCGTACCACAAATACCTGACTTGAGCAGCAGCTCTTGGGAGGAGAGAGAAAAAGTGGAGTGCCCTGGGGCCAGGGAGGTCAAAGGGGAGGGCTGGGAAGGAGAGACAGGGATCCTGGATCCTGGGGCATTTTGCAGGCCTGATCTAATCCCCACTGCTGTGAGTCAGAGTGAGGGCTTGGGAGATGCTGTCACAGCATGAAAGCAGCACCAAAGGGGGCAATGCAATGACTGAACCTGCAGCACCACCCTGCCCTCCTCCTACTTGGGAGTGCTGTCACAAGGGAGCAACAATGATAAGTTTCTGCAAACTCATGTCCTTCTGACTCTGGGAGGAGCTATGGGCAGGTAACAGCCCTGAGACTGCAGGTGGAAATGAGTCTGCATGGAAAGACCACTGTTCCCCAGGAAACTTCCTTTGGGCACTGGCACAACTCCATGACGCACTCCAGGGTGGTGCAGCTGTGCCTGGGGAGCCTCCATTGCTCCTGAGGCTGGGTCCACACTGCTGTGTCCCAAGCCAGGCTCTGTAGAAGCAGCACCTTGCCCAGAACAACCTGGCAGAACTGGGCTCCTGAGGCTCAGGGCTGCACAGCAACCCTCTGCTCAGCATCCAAGGATGACATAAGGGAGCCCTGCAAACTCAGGCAAAGACAAGCCAAGCCAGCAGCTCGCAGGAACTGTCTCACTTCCCCATTTCTGCACTCACAGCACTTTCTGAGCTGATTCAACTCAGTAACCACCAGAAAATGCTACAGGGTTCAGGGGTGCAGACATCACACCCTCTTGCCACAACACCACAGGCTGTATGCTGGCAGGACACTGGGGTTTTCACCTTGTCAAAGCCCTTGGCTCCTCCGTGCAGGCTGTTGGGGCCGTTGTTGAGGAACAGCTGATAGTCCTTCCCGTCCAGGCTGAACCTGCCCTTGGCAATCCTGTTGGCAACACGGCCCACGACAGCACCAAAGAACGGGTGCTTCCTCGTGTAACCTGCCCAGGGAAACAGCACACGGTTAAACACAACCATTGCAACATGATGGGCAATCTCCAGGAGTGCCTGTGGACTCAGAGGAGTCTCTCTCTGCCTCCCTCCAGGACTGAATAGGTGGCTGCAGTCCCAGCTCATTAGTCGTGAGCATCTCCAATTAACACAGCCTGATGGGATTTTGTATTCTTTGCAGATTCGAAGAAAAGGCCTCTGTCACTCAGTGCCAGTCAAAGAAAGACTCAGAGCTGTCCCAACAGAGTGGCACGCTGCCACCAGTGTCCCTGTTCCACATCCAGCACAGAGCCCAGGAGATGAAGCAGGAACTGCATGTCTTCACCCATGATTTGGGGGAAGGGGGCCTTACAAGCAGGTCACACAGTGTGGCAATAAACCAGTAAGTGCTGGTTAAATTGCCTGATTGTGGTTTTTTAAATTTTAAATTTTTTTTCCAAAGAAACATATTAAGACCCACCTTCTAAAGTGTCAAATCCTAGGACAACATCTGAAAACTGTCCATCCCTGTCTTTTGTCTCCAGAGTGGCAATGATGCACCCAAAAGACAGGATCTCCACTCTCACGCTGTCCGACTGTAGCACGAACTTCTCCACCTCTCCGCCTCCCTCCTCCGGGGGCATCCGCCCGAACGCCTCTCTCCGCACCGTTGTCATGGCTCCCTAAATCCCGGCCACCGACACCTCCGGCGGGAGCGACGCTCGGGAGGAAGAAGCAATGGCGGCGGGAGCGGAGCACTCCCAGCTCCAAAGGGCAGCCAGGACAACCCTTGACCGCCTCCCGTGCGGGGCGGAGCCGCGCCGTGCCCGGCGGAGCGGAGAGCCGAACATCCCGGGGCAGTCACCGAGGGGCAGCAGCCTCCGGGAGGTGGCCGGGGCAGCGGGAAGGACCCAGAGACAGTGGGAAGGGTGCTGGGACAGCGGGAAGGATGCCGAGGGGACAGCGGGAAGGATGCAGGGACAGCGGGAAGGATGCAGAGACAGAGAGAAGGATGCAGGGACAGCGGGAAGGATGCCGAGGGGAGGGAGGGGGCGAGGCTGCGGGCGCTGCCGGGCCGGGCAGCGCAGCCACCACTCTCGTTCGGGGGCCGGAGCATCGCCTCCGGCAGCTCCTCTCCCCCACTTCCATCACACCAACACGACTTTGCCGGCCCGTTTTGACAAAATGCTGTTTTCTACCCTTGCGCCCTCCCTTAGCCTCTCCACAAGAGGCAGAGCCTGGTGATGGTGCTGTAAATCAGGCTCAGGGCATTTGCTGCCCGGGATGCTGTTATCATCCAAGCTGTGGCTCTGACCCAGCCTCCATTAAAAATCATTATCTTCTGAAATACCGACTTCTGCCTGTCTTTGCAGGTATTTTCAGTCTGCAGGGAAAACCCCGGCAACATTTAAGTAATTTATGTGTAATTTAAGTAACATTTAAGTAATTTAAGTAATGTATGTGCACATTTTTGACCTCTCTTGGCAAGGCTCAAGTGCAAGGCACAAGAGTACCTCACTGCAATTTGATATGGTTGTATTTCCATGAGGGCCCATTTTCAAAATTTGTTGGAAGAACTAATAACTCCCACCAAAAAACTTCAATCGGTCAACCAGAGGTTGCTAAATATTAATTTCCAACACAGCCACCATCTCTTGACAAGACCAACTACAAATTCCAAGCCAACAGAAACAAAAGCTCTCACCCAGGGTTGGGCAGAGATGGTTTGGAAATCTGCATTTCTTTGTTAGTGATGGCAGTTCCTCTTTCCTCCTGCACCTTCACAACCCGTGCTCTCTATCAAAAAACAACATATGAAGCTAACATACCTTTTTTCTGCTCATCAATATCAGCTCCCATATGAGACAGGATAGGGAGCAGCCCAAATTTTGGAGTGAGGAAGGCTCCCGATGGATGGATGAGAGATCAGTCTTATTTATAACTGATTAATGGAGCGTTTTCATGTGCAGAGCATTCCCAGAAGTTCACTCCCTAGCACCTCAGCTTCCCCAACACCTCTCTCTCAATGTACTTCTCCAGACACAGGAAGCGTTTCTGCACTGCAAAGACAAGATTTCATTAAGCTGTGGGGTTTTTAACACAAGAAGAGCTGCCATTTTGATTTACTTCTCTGATTCACACCAGAGAAGGTCCAGATCCAACTCTTTGTCTTATGTAACAGTCACAAACATTGATTTTCTCACCTCCCTTCACAAATACAAGCCCACTCGAGTACCCAGTGGCCAACTAAGGCTGTGTGGTTGCAAAAGCAACACCAGAGATAGATCTGTTTGTGAACCAGTCACACGATTTTCAAGCTAGCAGATAAACTAGAAAAGAAATCAGCTTGCACAAGCCTGAACCCTGCAGGGAACAGTAAGAACAAGGTCAGCTTCAGGATCTGAGCAAGGTATTCCAAGAGTCCTGCTCCATGACTTTGAGGATTTCTCATGGCTCACCTTTGCATGCATCCTGTCCCTCTGCCACTGGAGAATGGGAGAGGTGGACAAGGAGGAGGGCAGGATACAAGCAAGTCCCATTCAACATCTCACCACACTGGATTTTCTGTTTATTCAATCCTATTTTTAAGAAAGTGGGGGTTTGGGGCCTTGTTCACTGTGGCACTGAATTTGGCTTAGACTGATGGTCAAATGCAACCTTTCATTTTCTCCTCTTTCTTTCCAGAAGAAAACAGCAGTACTGGGCCTGAGCACACCTGGCATTGACAGCAGGGCACTTCTACAGCTAGGGAGTGCTCAGAAGAGCTCAGTGTTCATCACTGAGACTTTGGTTTCACTTCTCTGCCCTGCAGCTCTGCACCAGCTCTCTGCTCCTTATCTGCCCTCTCTCTCTCCCTGAAAATGCAGCAGCCTTTCCCAAGCCAAAATGCAAAATGGAACAAAGCTTTATCTGCTCTATCATGGCAGGTATAGAAAAACTGTGACATAAAGGCAGGTTATGTGCCTGGTCCCAGCTCCTCTACACCAGGCAAGATATTTCTCTTTAATACGGAAGGCAAACTGGGAAGTCAGCCTGTGAGTACTCCTGTCTTTCCCCCACCACAAAGCTGGTAAAAGGCACACTGTGAAAAATTGTAGGTTTTTCAGTTTTTTGGTTTGGTGGGGGTTTTTTTTGTTTTGTTTTTGTTTTTGTTTTTGTTTTTTGGTTTTTTTTTTTTTTTTTTGAGAGGGAGCCATTTAACATACAGTCAACTCCTATGACAAAATAAAATTGTTATGAAAAAAATTACAAAGGAGAATTTATTTCCCTGGGATCAGAAGTCTGGAAATTCCAGATGCCTGCAGGGCAGCTACCATTTTGCACAGCAGCAAGAGAAACATTAGATTTTATACATGCTTATGCTATTTTTTGTAGGAATACTTTATTTTTTCAATCTATTTTTCAAAATACTTTGCTTTTTTTTTTTTTTCCCTGATGCTTTTCTTTAATACAAAAGAAAGTAACTTTGCTTAAAAGGATACAGTCAACCAAAACTCTGTCTCTATGAGAAGATCTTTTTTTTAATTTGGTCATAAGGTACTTCTGTAATAAATGACATCACTACATTTCCTTCCTTAATTTTGTCTTTATGTTAAATCCAGCTGTGATTTTCAGTTTATTCTGGACACAGAGCAAGACTTGAGGACTCAACTGATTAAGAAAATTTTAAAGGGCAATGCAAGTTTCCAAAGGGATCTGTTATGCTCATTTGCAGGATCCCACTCTGTTCTGGGTTACCTAGATCCATAAGCTCCATTTTCATCACAGCTGCCTTCTGCAGTGGAGCAGGAGAGTGATGTCCACGCTGCTCACCATCCTTGAGACAGGTGACATGTGTGTGTCCTGTGGGGAAACCTTGGATAATACTCCTGGACCAGGTTGCCTGGACCAGACCTCTTGTTTTGGGAAACCCAGGGTATTTACCTTGGCACCATGAAGTGGTGCAGCTTTGCAAGCAGAGGCCAGGAGCTCTCAAACTGTTATCAGACCAGTGGCATTTTGATTTGAACGTGACAGACACTCCAAACGCTGTAACACTTAAGCAATGGCCGATGGTTACAGTTTGCTGTTGCTCAAGAAACTTCCTTGCTCAGTAAGAGCAGCAGGGCTGTGCCCAGCACTGCAGCTGGGGGTATGGTCTGTGGGGACTCCTTGCTGCACAGACACAGAAGAGAACCAGACATTGCTTCTTACACCCCCCAGCATGACAAGGCTGTAATTAAATCCCTGTTCCCAACACACTCTGTCTAAGCCCGAGGGGATGAGCTGGCACGTGAAGCCTGCAAGGAGTTGGAATCAGCCACAGAACAAAAGCAGAGACGTTCCCCCACCATTTTATTGGCTGTTTGTTGAATGTATCTCCAGCTCTGCTGGGAACTTCCCGGCAGACAAGCTTAAAATGGAGCCTCTGGGTTTTGTTTTTGCTTCATCTCTCCAGGGGCAAATCTACTGAGCCATTGATTAGGTTATTTTGGGATCATGGCACGGCACAATTGCTTGCTGTTATCCTGGCAGTCATTTCTCAGAAGCCTGTTAGGCACATTTTATAGAGCTCTTGAAAACATAGAGCTACCCCAGAACATTTCACACAGCACGTTTCTGATGTGCTTTTGTGTGCAAGTTGTTTGCGTCTCGGCAGCAGCCAAAGAGCCATTTGGATGTGTTGGTTGCTATAGTAATTACTTTTCTTGAGAAATAAAATAATAGCTTACAGCTCCTGCAGCTCGCTGCCTTGAACCAGACTCTTCCATTTTGTTTTGGAGGGGGCTGGGGACTCTCAAGCGTGCTGAGAGAGACTTTCTTCCCTATGCTTGTGCAGCTAATTTTGAATTTAACCTTTGCAGAGGATGTGCTACAGGTCTGAAGGCTCAAAAATAAAATAAGCTTGTGAAACAATAGGACAGCTTTGCAGCTGCGGTTTCTGATGGGGTGAAGATGTGGATTTGCTTTCCACTTACTGTTACTGAAAGCTGGTAGGAGAGGGACTGAGGCTCACGCTGAGACTGGTTTTCAGTCTCAGCATGACTGGTTTTTTTCAAAGACCCTACAAAACACAGGGTGGGGGGCTCAGAGGAGTTTCAAAAACGCCTAAGCAAGCCAAGCAGCTACGTGACAAGGAGGGCAGCTCTGCATCGTTCACCAGTTTTCTCTCTGCTGAGGTAACTGCTGTATGGATCTGCATCTCTGTTGAGGGCAAGGGAGTCTCACAGTGGACAAAACAGCCTTTCAGAGTAACCCAACAGCTGGCACACACCACCTCTCCCCTTCCATCTGCAGTCACAGAGCATTTCTGAGTGACATTTTAGACTGCAGCTCTGGATGTCTGTTTGAAAGGACAGCGTGCAGGAGCATTTCCCAGCAGCAGGACAAGCCCCACGCTCGTGGCTCTGGGAAGCTCTTTCAGTTGCTTTGGACTGACAATCCAGGGATTTCTGTGCAGCTTGCAGCCAGATGGGCTGGCACAGCATGGCACTTCTGCATCTGCCAAGGAGGCAGAAGAGGCAAGGGCAAGTGGCACAAGAAGTGACAAGCCAAATCACCCTCCTGCATCATGAAGCAGCTACAGGTTGACTGCAGCTCAGATCTTGACTCACAGGGGTTGACCTATATAAGGGTCCCAGCACCAGCAACAAGTGCCAGTTTGGTTTTGCAGTCAGAGGCCAGCAAAAGGTGGGGAGGACACAGAAAAGGGGTCAGAGAAGGGAGCAGGAGGAGCTAGCATGAAAAGCAGAGAGAAAACAAATAGGGAAAGCATTTTACCTCCCAGTGCTGTCCTATAAAATTTGCTCTCAGATGTGCACATGGCTGCATTGGCAACTGGCAGGGAGATGCCAAAGGGAGATTAGAGCATCATCTGCTGAAGGCTGTAAAGGCAAAACAGTTCCTGTGTGAGCAGCAGCTACATAGAGATGCAGGGAGGGAGGTGTTTGGGGAAACCACAGGGCAAAACTGGGCCTTCATGTCTGAGGGGGATGTGCTTGGCGTGCAGGCAGCAGGTGATAAGAACTTACTTCCCACATGCAGATGTGCACATCTGCCCCCCACCCCCCTCCCCGATTTAGGCCCGGCATCCACCCAGGTTTTGTGCCTGCACAGCTCTGCAGTTGAAGCAGTGCTGGACCAACAGAGCTCAGCAGCAGGGAGCTGCATGAGCATCCTCACTCCTCCCAGGCAATGCTGCATAAAGGACCCATGCCCACCTGTTTCTTCTGTCTGAGGCTTGAATTTAACAATACTGCTGCAACTAAAGTTGGGTTTCCTATGGCCTTTTTGTAAACCTCTCAGGCTGTTTTCTGCTTTTGTATCAGAAATTTTAGCTTCATCTTTAGTCTTGATGGATTGTGGCGTACCAAGAACTTAAAATTGTCCCTGGAGCACAGCAGTAGAAACAATACTTAAGATGCAAAATCTGAAATGCGAAAGTGGGAAAAAAAAACAACTATCTGGCAAGATGTTTAAGGAAACAAAAAAGTAACTCAAAAGCATGTGCTTTCATATTACTCTAGTGTATTACTTGATCCTGTAGATTATTGTCAGTCTTTGAAACACACCACCTGTATTCACAGTGCCCAACACCTGCACTTTTAGCAAAGCAACAAAATTCGTTTCTTGACCCACAATGGGTCAGGTGTGGGAGAATCTTGGCTTTCCTTAAACAGGAAATCTGCAGCTGTTGTGGGGACTTTAAATCATAATTGAAAACATGATCCAACTATGAGATACAGTCCCAAGTTACCACAAAGCAAACAGAATAGTTCAGACTGATTTAACCACAAAAATATGACACTTGATTTTTAAGTGATGGCTTAGGGGAGGACCAGGACAGGGCTAATTCATGACTTTTGATTTCTACAGGTCTACAGAATGACTGATGAGAGTATTTCTGGATCACTAAATTTTTCTCCAATTTGGGAGCCAATTTTGTTATGAATTATTTGATATTTGGCATCTGCTATGAGCTGCTAGCGACTTACAACATGTACTTTAGGAAGCCTTGTTATATTAAGAGCAAAAGCTGCAGCTATGTTAAAAATTCAGGGAAGCTGCAAAACCTTTTTTCTACTGGAGAAACTGTGCTAGTCAAGTATTCTTGCTGACATCATCATCATCATCATCATCATCATCATCATCATCATCATCATCATCATTTCTTCTCAGCAGCAGAAAAGACACCATAAGATGAAAAAAACCTCAGAAGTTTGCTCTCCTATATATAATTAAAATTACTTCTCTTAATCAGCATATGGCAGGTAGTCTGTCTAAAATGTGTGGCAGCAGCTGGACAATGCATGGATGCTCCTGGAATGTGAAAAGCTGAAGTGTCACCCAAGTAAGTGTGGCAATGGCACCTTAGGGACATCTCTCATCAAGTCACTGGAGCTCTGAAGGAGCAGCAAAATGCTCCACAGCCTTTATTTGTGTAAGCAGCACTTCCTCAGGCAGGGAGGTTGTGCCAGCCGAATGAGTAGCCCTGCATAGCTCAAGTGGTGAATTTTGTTTTAATTGCACAAGAGAATGCTGAGTGCACAGACATACCTGCCATGAATTCACTGAGCCTGATCCTCCATCCACAGCAGAGCACTGTCAGCTGTGGCTGCCAGCAGCAGCCACGTCATTGTCACAGGTTCAGACGCTGTCAGCTAGGGCAAAGCCCAAGTGGGAATGATTTTATTTTATTTTATTTTATTTTATTTTATTTTATTTTATTTTATTTTATTTTATCCTCCTTGTGAAGATAACCTGGTGAACTCACCTCCTTTGTGACAGTCAAAATCCTTGTGCTTACTGCCAGGCAGGTGGCAAAAGTAATGCCATAAGGAAATCACAAGGGATTTATATCCAGGTTATTGCAGCTAGCTGGGTGGAATGTACAAAACATTTTGTTTGGCTTTAGCCAGCAGAATCCTCTTTGGAATAGGCAAAACCAGGCAGAGACAGCATTTTAGTGCTAATCAATAAACCAGTCCTGGTACACCACATCAAGCACAAGGACGTGCGTAAGCAGAGCTGCTTTGGTCTCACAGAGTATTCATGCAGTGTAATGTGCATTAAACCACTCTGGGAAGCCAAGCAAAGACAAGTTTGTGCTCTGGGGCACAAAAGTGGGGAAACCTCTGTACTGTACCCAGCCTCACCCTGTAGACATCCTTGAGTGTCAGGCAGATCAAAATCCATCACCAGTTTGCCTTCCTACCACAGCAAGCAAAGTAGTCCAGTGCTGCTGCTCCATCCTGAATGGAAAGAGACAAAGGAGATCAAGATTAGAAATAGGGAAAACTCATAGGAAAGCACCTGGCTCCCAGAAATTCTCTTGCTTTGACACTGAACTTTATGCTTCAGTTAAATTTTCATCATCAAAGAGCAAAATACAAACCACCAGACACCAATTAAATTACTATTTTAGTCAATCACATCCTTTCTGGTAGCTCTTCTTCACAGGTGCTTACCAAATGGTGATTCTGAGAAGGAACCCCTGCTTCACTAATCAAACACTGATAAGGACAAGGAAGCTGTCAGGGCTTCTTTCTGAGCACTTGGCCTTGCACAGGGCACAGGCAATGTGTGCAGCACATCCACGTGTCACTGGTGGCATCCATCTCTTCCAAACATGCCAACAATTCAGCAACCTGCCAGCAAGAGGAAGCCATTGCAGAAATTTGCAGTAATTTTATTCTACAGCTCCAAGGAAGCAAAGCCATCCCTGGATGGGGATGTGAAAGTGCTACTGCAGTGTCTTGAGCAACAAATGTGTGTTTATGCAGAGAAAAGTGGTATGAACCGGAGAGAGGAACTACTGACTCCACTGGTTACACTGTCCATCCCAGCAGGAATGCTGGTAACCAACGAAACCACAGAGGTAAAAAAACAACCACCAGCCACCAAGGGGCCCATACCTGGGTAAAAACTGTGACACCGGGCTTTTATCTTCGCTGTGGCTGCACTAGTGCAAACAAGTGCAGTGGCTCTCGTCTCTGCTGCATTCACATCTGAAAAATCCCACAGGATAACCCTTCAGGTTGTTTTTTATCCTTTTAACAGGGGATAATCACACTCCCGGTATATAACAAAGAACAAAGCATGCAAAGTCAAAAATGTACACAATGGGAAATGCCAAGAGGAAAGTTGCAAAAGCAGGCTGATTTTGTCCCCTCGTGCCTCACTTGTTGTGATAAGGGCTTTTATTTTCCAGCCATTGATTCATGTTCTCGTGGGGCCTCAGCCTCCCTCGGGGTACTGAGCAGGCTGTGCCCAGCAAAGGGGTGCTCAGGTTTTGCTTTCCTGCCGTGCCCAGAGCAGCTCCTCAGCTCTTCCTTCCGCTGCTGAAGCTGCCTCGTTTTCTTCTGAACATTTTTCATTGCCTCAGGCAAAGTGCAGCGCTGCCACGTGAGGTGAGCAGCTGCTGTTCTGTGCTGCAGGGGCAGAAGAGGGATGTGTACACGGCTTTTGGCCAGATACGTTCCGGCCGTGTACTTTTCTAGGGACCATTTAGAATGCTCACGACCTGATTTCACAGATAATGCAATTTTATTTGGCAGTCAGTTCTGGTTTTGGGAATTTATGGATTGTGTACTTGGACTGACTGCAGCTGGGTTTCCCCTGGCATGGGAGCATTTAAAAATAATGTTTTTCAGTTGCAAACGAAGGATTTTTTTTTTCCAGAAATACTCACTAGGCCAAGTTTACTTAGAGAATTAAACTCACAGTTATTTGGAGTCTGATGCAGAGTAGCAAGTGGCAAGGAGCAGTAAGTGCTGTCCAGCCTAGAGGAGAGCATGGACAAATTAAAAAGAAAATAAAAAATAAAAACTGAGAAAAAAATTCTAGTTCAGTTTGTCCAGGTATGCTGGTGTTGCAACCCAGGTAGTGTTACCTTCCAACAAGAAGGTGATCAGTGCACTGCTTTCTTAAACTGCTGAGACTGAATTCCAAAGAAGGAACAAAACCCCTGCAAGTGTAATGCTTTAGCATTTTAAGACACATTCCCTGCCACAGTGAACTAATAATGGAATTTAAATTACAGTAAAGGATGTAAGAAAGACAAGGCGCAAAAGGAAGAGGAGACAAAAATGTCCTAGTAACAACATGTTCTTCCAAACTATGAGCATAATCACGTGATTTAATTTTTTACCAGATTTGAGGAATTGTTTTCATGTAATTGTTCTCCTCTTTCTGCAATTATGTGGTTGTACTTGACTGCATGGTGGTAAGCAAATAACACTAATTGTTACTCATACTGGAGGGCAGTGGACTGAAACCATGAATTCTGTTTATCAGCTCCAGGTAATGAAAATTGTATGCAAAGGTCTATTTCAGGCAGTTTTAGCACCTTTCTTGTCTCTCTCTTTTTATACAAAAGAAGCAGGTCTGACAAGCACCATGACAGTGAAAATCCTTCTGCTGAGTCAGATGCTCAGTCTCAAACTTACATAATTGGGGTGTATTTCCATATTCCTTGCCTCCTCTCCTGTGCACGGGGCACAGACAGAGGGAATGTCTGCTCCAAGGCTGCTCACAGCAGCTGAGTGTGGAAGCCTCGATGTTGCAACTTAAATATTTAAAATGCCTTATTAACATCTCCACAGCGGGATAATTAAATACTGTACCAGGTCAGCAAAGCAGGGTCTGCTGCCCAGTGACACTGGAGCCCATTTGCTGCACAGAAGCAGGATGAAATTTTCTGTTTCAGGGAACACTGAGTAAATAAGAATTTGGTCAAACAGTATGCCATTTCCCCATTTTCAGAAAAGCAGTTCTAAGAACACGCAGGAAAGAAAATTTAATTATTAAAGAAGATCTGATTATTGTAGTGTTCCAATAGCATTTTCTGACTCTGGTACATTCTGTGATTTCTCAGGCTGTTGTTTTTTGCAGTGTTATGTTGGAACTGTTTGTTAAAAACCCAGAGCCTTATCACACTTTAAAACTAATTTACTAGAAATGTCATCTGGCACGTAAGCATTTTTGTCCATAGCAGAAATTTCAGTGGTGTACTTGGAAAGAAGTGCCAAGAAAAGAAAGCTTCGTGCTCACAGATGGCATGTTCCTCCTTGACTGTTTCAACCACAAGAGATGTGTGCACAGCTCCAGCCCTGTGGGCTTTGTGCTCTCAGAGTTGCAAGGGTTTCATTGTCAAAAATAAAAATAGGTACACGTCTAAGAAAAACTGAAAGGAAAACACAAACTAAAAAACAAAGACCAAAGAGAAAACAAGAAGGTGAGAAACACAGCAAGCTGAGCTGAATCAGATGTGTGTGCTCGCAGAGGAGATGATGAGATGAGCTATCTGAGAGATGCAAATTCAGATCGTGCCAGGCAGAATGGGAAACTGAACCTCCTCCAATTTCTTGGAGGAGCGTCTTTATCGCTGTGTTTCAGGATAACCAAAAATGAGTAAACAGCACACCATTTGCTTTCCTTTTTGGCTTAGAAAGCTTACAAGCACCATTTCAGATTGAACAACGTTTAATCTGATACAGGTGTGGGGGGTTGAGTTTTTCCCCCCACACATAGCAAAGGAAGAAGAAAATAATATTTATATTGGCTGTCTTCTGAATTATTTCACTCCCTCTTATTTGGCTGCTCAACTGAAAAAGCAACCCCTTCTCCATTCATCTACTTCCAGCAGGGTTCCACTCATCACCCCTCTGGGTTTGGCAGCCACAGAAACGAATTGAGCCAGAAAGTCCTGTAACCCCTTGCAGCCTTCTCTTGGACTGAGTGGCAAGACACAGACTGGTCAGGTGGTTCGCAAGATGGGTAGAAAATTGGCCAGCAGGCTACACTCGGAGGGTTGTGATCAGTATTTTTAACTCAGGGTGGCAGCCTGTTGCAAGTGGGATGTCCCTGAGATTGCCACTGGGATCCACGCTGTCCGGCTTCCCAAGGATTTGGGTGATGGATTTGAAACCTTCAACCAGTCGCTGATAACCACTAAACTGGGGGGTGAGGACAGCCTGCCCTGTGAGGAAAGACCCAAGGAGTCACATCTTATCTCCCTGGAGAAGGCTTGAAGGCAAAGGGCTAATCTCAATATACCAGAGTGCTACAAAGAGGGTGGAGGCTCTTCTCACAATGGACCGCATGGAGAAGAGAAGGCACAACATAAATTTTCTTAGGTTAAGAACAACCAATGACTGAAACACAGGGATGTGAAGGTAGAGTCCCTGTCGGGAGGTTTCCAAGCTGATAATCTCATCCAGGTTCCCTCCCACAAAAGTTGGACCAATGATCTTTCCAGCTCCCTTCCAGCCTGGGCTGTTCCATGGTTCTATGATTCTGTGCAGACAGGCACGGGCTCCTGTAGCCATCTACACCAACATCGCCCCAAAGAAGGAACCAGCCCAGCCCAGCCATTTGCCAGCAAGCAGACCTGCATGCACTACGGTGCCAGCTGTGCACACAGGTGCCCAGCTCACCGAGGGACCACACCGAGGGCGCTGCCGCTTCTCACCCGCTGGGCACCGGACCCCACCCGCCCGCGTGAACCAGCACCAACTTCTTGCTCGGGGCTGACGGCCGGGTGTGGGTGCTGAGGAGCGGTCTCAGGGCTCACCGAGGCCTCTGTGACCTTGGTAACACACAGCTGCCGCGGTCCCCGCAGCCGGGACACACCGGCCGCACCGGGGTCCGCAACCGCCGCTGCCCCATCAGCCGGTGGTTCTAGGAAGCAGACAAAGGCGACCGGGACGGCCGGAGCGGTGATCGGCATGGGAAAGGCCGGGGGCGCAGGGCGGGCGCTGGGGGTCCCTCAGCGCGTCTCCCGCCGCCGTCCCCCGATCGAGCCCTCAGGCACGGCGGCGGGGGCGGGGCCGAGGCGGCCACACAGCGCGGTGAGGGGCGCGCTCGCTGTCCAATGGGGCCGCGCCGTTCCCTGATGGACACGCGCACTGACCGATCGTGGCGGCGCGCCCGTTCCCTCCTCGGCGCGGAGCCAATCGCGGCAGCGGCGGCGGGCGGCGAGGCGGGGCCGTATGCCGGTGCGGGGCGGGCCGTGCGCGGGGGCCGCGGCACAGAGAGAGCATCGCTCGGGTTCGGTGCTGCCACCGGCTCCGTCCCCGCTCCCGCGTCGTCTCCGCCGCCGGCCGCCCCTTCCCTCCCGCGGACATGTCGTCGCCGTCGTCCGGAGAGCGGTACGAGGAGGAAGAAGAGGAGGAGGAGGAAGACGGCGCCTACGAGAGCCAGGCCAAGCGGCTGAAGCCCAGCGCCGCTGCCGAGGAAGGCGAGATCGAGTACAGCGGCGCGGAGGAGAGCGAGGGCCGGCGGGACAAGCCCCCGGCGTCGCGCGGCGGCGGCGGCGGCTTCTCGGGCGGGGTGAGGGCCGCGGGGCCGGCGGGCGGGGGGCGGCTCCCCTCTGGAGCCGGCAGGGGGAGGGGGCCCGGCCCGGCCAGCCCCGCCCCTCCCGCGGGCGAGGCCGCGGCCACCCCCGGCGCTGCTACCCGGGCAGGGGGGCCGTGCTCGGGGAGGGGCGGGGGGCTTCCCACGGCCGCCGGGCCTTCCCGGGGTCGCGGCCCTCTGTCCGCTTCCCAGGCATGGAGGCGCTTCCGGCGGGGTGGGAATGGCGGGGGCTCCGGGCCGGGTCCTCGCTCCGCTCCGCGTTCCCCGCCGCGGGCGTGCGCTTGTTCCTCACCGCCCTCGGGCACGGGCCGAGCCTGCAGCCCGAGGCATGGATGGTGTGAGGGATGTGGGTTTGGGAGCTCAGGGATTGCCGCTGTTCTGCGGGCAGCCGGTGCTTTTCGGGGTATCGCCATTGCAAGTTTCGTGCCGGCCCTGTTGCTGAGCGTAACTATAGAAACAGCGAGCGGGGGGGCGGCGGCGGGGGCTGAGACCGCGGCCGAGGGTTTCTTTCATCCTCCGTTCCACCTTTGTGTCTGGCATCGTACGGCGATAAGGCTGATCTGAAACCATTGCCGCCTTTCAAAATTAATTTCTAATTCTACTTTCTCCCTCCCTCCCTCACACTGCTATGAGCACGATGGTTCACTTTTTTTTTTTAATTTTTGTTTTTGCTACGTATCTTTTCCTCGTGATTTTACATCCAAGTATCAAGGTAGTCCTTGACCCATAAATCTGAGCTAACGAGACTTTTCTGTCTACTGTTTGATTCCTTATCTAACTAATTGTCCATCTGATTACAACCATTTTTCTCCTTGATGGCTCTTTCCGTTTCTTACTTGAATAAGCCAAATCAAGAAAACATTGATTTAATGTCAAAGCTTGAAATTTGGAATACCCTTTTTGTGATTTGTTAAAATGAACTTACTTATCACTGGGATGAGTAAATGAGGGAGCATTTGCTGTCAGGATTTCTCCATCACTTAAATCTATTGATAGAGAAGGTGTCTGCTTAAATTTATTGTCGTGGTTTAACCCTCTCATGCAACCAAGCACTGCACAGCTGACTCCTGCCTGGGCTGATGGGGGAGGGAATCAAAAGGGTACAAGTGAGGAAAATCCTGCTCTCCCTAATTTTTCCCCCACTTTATATGCTGAGCAGGATTCCATAGGGTCTGGGATGTCCCTTAGGTCACTTGGGGGTCACTGTCTCGGCTGTGCTCACATGTGGAGCTGCAGGAGAAGCAGAGAAAGCTTTGATTCTTGCTCAGCAGGAAGGAAAACCTCTGTATTATCAACACTGTTTCAAGCACATATCCAAAATGTAGCCCACACTACTATAGAGAAAATTAACCCCAGCCCAAACCAGCACGTTATTACAAAAGTTTTCTGAAAAACTGTAACAAAATAAATTTCCAGAGAGAACTGTTTTAGCTTTCAAGCTTCTTGTGACAGAGCATCATCTCTGTTGCAGTCAAGACTTGGTAATATGCTCTGTCTTAAAGGCCAGTGCTGAAAGAAATCCTTACACTTTCTGAAGTTATCTGGAAAGTTTGTCATGTAGAAGAGCTGAACACCATTCAGTGAGTGTTTCAAGTAGAAAGGAGATTTTGCCTTTCCTCTTTCTGCAGTATTTTCATGAAATCAATTAGTTCTTATATTTCTCTTTTTCCTTCTTCCTGGGCTCTGGCTCAGAGGGTCTTCATGATGTGTCAGTTTATCCAAGTTTACCCTTCGTGGTAATGAGAGCATGGGATATGTAACTTCACCTTTTGGATCTCCAAAGTGTGGCATGTGCTGAGACTTGTAAGTGAAGAAACTGAAACAAATGTGTAGCAAGTCGAGAAAATGAGGGGTTTTCAGCAGCTGGTTGTGTCAGTGGCAGTGTCATTGCCAATTTACTGGCAAAACTCTTCACTCATTCGCTGTTGGAGAGGCAGAAGTTGTCTTGATGCTGGAGATCAAACTGGTTTCTTAAGCGTAAGCTGTAACATCAAATGGAGATATGAAAAGTGGATGACTAGGTGGTTTTGTTAGTAATTTTATGTGAAGATTTTAATAGCAAAATGCCAACTTCTATTAAGTAGAGTTAGTTAATGTGAATTTTCATGTTTTTTTCCTCTAACAAATACAAAAATGTGCAGGAAATTTACTTATTCTGTGATGTATCATACTGGTTCCTCTGCAGGGAAATGTTCTCAGCTTATAAAAGTTGTGTGTGGTTCAGACATACAAGATGAAGGTAGGCTGGGAGGAGGGAGGAAGTGTAAATGTCCTGGATTGCTCAGAAGAGAGCAGAAAAATAAGTAGGAGGAACTACAGCAAATGGAGAATTAAGAGGAGAAATAGGAAATGATGATGAAATGATGATGAGGTATGGATGATCAGGGTAAAGAGTGACAGGAGTCTGGCAACCTTATGGTTTGTTCAGTGGTTTGTTATTTTGTGGTTTTTTGTTTGTTTTTTGTTTTTTTGGTTTTTTTTCCCCGCACATATGCCCTGGAATATCAGTGAACTGTACATTCATATGGATTCTATGCCCTTGTATAAAAGCTCTTTTGTGCTAGGACTCCTCTAGCAGGTTGGTGGATTGTCCTCCTGGGCTGTATTTATTATTGTGGCAGTTTCCTGTTCTGGGATTGTTGTATTTGGCTGAAGAGGCTCTTAATGTATTTTTTTTTTCTTTTCTTTTTTTTTCTTTTCTTTTTCTTTTTTTCTTTTTGGTTTTGTTTTGTTTTGGTTGGTGTCCTTCATTGTTGTGGGGATTGTTTAGATTTGATTTTTTGAAAAGGGTGCCTAGACATCTCTGTGTGAGATCCAGAGGGAATGCAACATTTATTTTGCTCTTCGTTTTGCTCTGTTTCCCACTTGCGTGGACACTTGTCATAAGGCAGAGGTCTCTCCTCCTTCATGGCTCATCTCCAGGCTGAGGAGCCAGGAGAGCCAGGAGCAGACTGGGATGCTGACCAGGGAAGGAGCAGGATGTGTTCCTGCAGATGTGTTCAGTGGGAGAGAGTGTGATTTGGAAGAATGACCTTTACAGAAGCAGTGTTCAGTGGTGGTGAAGCCCTGTCAGAGGAATCAGGATTGCAGTGTAGTGGAGGGTCAGGGACTGGGGTAATGTGGGCTGAGAGCTGTGTTTAAGGGAATTTTGAGGGCCTTTCAGCTCCATCCCCTCTTCCTTCCTTAAATGCCAGTTTTATGGATTAATGTCATATTTATACAACCTGTAGCATCCACTTCCCTCACTGTCTCTGACATGCCTATTCCTAAACATTCTTGTGAAGTCAGGAGGATCTATTATCTCTGTTCTTACTGTTGGGGAAATGAGATATAAAAATACAGACAGAGCTATCAGCTGCTGCAAGGTAAAACAGGGATGTGATCCTGCAGCTTCTCAACCACGCTGCTGAAACTTCCTGGGTGCTAAATGGATAGCAGCTCTCCTTGGAACTCTGGATGAAGGACACATTTTTGTGCAAACAGTGGGTGAGAAAATTCTGATCTGAAGTTGATAAGCAGGAGAGGCATTGTCCTACAGCCCATGATGACTTTCTTCCTTTTCGGAATGACAAACTGTAATTAGTTGGCAAGAAATCATTGATATCTTTCAAATGTTGTCCAGAGGTATGTAGGTCACAAAAAATGGATGTTAAAATGCCACAGCCATCCTTTGAAGCTGCTTCTGTTGCATTCTTAGGTATGTGAAGTCACTTGTTTGTACTTCATCTGCTTGGATATGTCAGTGCTTCCCTTTGTGCCTCAGCTTTGTTTCAGGGCAAGCATTTTTATGCTTCTGGTTTCTTTCTTGAGGGAAACCTTTTCTGTCCTTGTTACTGGTCTTGAGCAGGAAGTCTGTTCCATTATCTATTTAAATTAACTGCATTTTCTGTCCAGCCTAATGATTCTTCAAGAAATCATTACTGAGCTTTCAAACCCCCTTGAGATATAGATATATATATATATAGATATATATATATATATATAAAAATGGTACAGCCTTAACATTGGCTACTCTGTTCTCCTGACTTTGGTGGAGTGCAAGTGTGTTGTTGGAGTTTTGCATGGGGCTTTTGTGCTCTGGTGGGAGCTGAGTTACTGAAAGACTCCTTTGTAGGCAGAGGAATACTGGGGGTTGTTAGTCAGTGTGTGAGCAGATGCTTAGATGTAACCTTTGTCTGGGTGCCAACTGTAGCACATGTAGCTTTCAAGATACATTGGCTGTGAGATCCTGGTCAAAATCCTGCATTGTTCATCTCTGGGGAGGAATTCCAGCAGCAGTTGGATGAGCTGTGAGTGTTCTGACCTTAGCTGTACACTTTACACTCTGCAGACACGTTTGATTTTTCATGTGCTCTGCTGGTTTTATTTCTCCTTCTAGAGGAAATCCAGGGTCATTCGAGATTTGCTTGATACTGCAGCTTTGTGGCTGCAAAACTTGTTTGACAATAATGTGTGTGCCTGCCCTTTGTGAAGACTTTTCTTGCACCCAAATATATACCTGTGGCACGTGTGTCCCATCTTTCACCAACCCTTGTGCTCTGTGAATGTTAATTTGAGGCTTCCTGGCTCAGGACTGATTTGTGCTTGGTTCTACTGCTGCTGCCTGGAATAAAGCAGAGACCCTCTGATTTGGCCACCTCAGTGGTTTTATGTGTATAAAAGTGGTTCTGAAATTCTCTGTAGGTAAGTCTTTAAGTTATGGCAGGTGCCCAAGATATCACTCATTTATATTTGTGGATTTTTTTGGGGGGAGTGGTTGGGTTGTTTTCGTACTGTTTGTTTTGGGGGAGTTTTTTGTTGTTTTTTTTTTTTTTTTAATTCCATGTTTCTCAAGCTTCTGTGCAGGTTACTATAACGGCAGTTTTTGGTTCTTTCTAAATCTCCTGCTAAACCTTGCTAAAAGAACACTTCTATGATGTTTTAGGAGAAGGAAATTGGGATTGGGAAGCCAAACATTGCTTTAGCGACACCAGAAAGCAAAATTTTTATTTGTTGATATTCTGCAGAAGTGCAGACACCTGTACACGTAACTCATGGATAGTGGATTTGAAGATGCAAGTGTAAAAGCCTGAATTTTTGAGAGAATTTGCACTATTAGAAAGATTTGTATCTACTAATACCTGCTAGTAGATAAAAATACAAAGGGATGTGCATAACAAAGAAACATGAACTGAAACTAAACCAGAACTCTGAGCTGGGAAGGGGAGGGAGAGTGAAATACTCTTCTGAGTACCCATTCTCTGAAAAGCTTGATGTGGTTTATGGAGATAGTAGCTCAAAAAGGTAGTGAGCAGCAAGTACTAAGTTGCACGTAACTATTCCTTGTGGTGAGTCTGCTTCAATGAGCAAATCATTGCTTGTGTTCACCATGTGATTAGACAGAAATATTATTAGATGGGATTTCTCGGGTGTATTAAAGAAACCTGAAAGGAAACGCATCCCCCCGGTGTTAACTGAGATCTTAATATAGTAGCAAGTATGCAGGAAAATGCATAATTGATGTAATTGTTTTTGGTTGTTCTGCAGGCTGTAAATAAAGTAAAGGTGTCTTTTATCTCAACATCTTTGAGTAATAGGCTTTGCAGGAAAAAGTGGTATTGTTAGTTTTTTGCTGAAGACTTCCTCGGGTGCTTGTTTCAGCTTTGAAAAGTTTGTGTGCGGGTTAAGAGCATAGAAGCTGAAAATAAAATCTCTCTGTAGTTGTGTTCCTTCTGCATTTGCCTAAGCATTTGCAGTTCAAAGTATTAACCTTTGGTGACTGCTTTGATCACTGCTCCTGCCATACACCCGAGCTGATTGATTCGGGATACAGTGTAACTTATGCAAATATCACCGGTGGTGTTTTCCCAGCATTGCCACAGTTCTTATTCAAAGAAATGTGTTTCTACTTAAATTGCTTTCATACTGCAAACAAATAAAATGTAAGGTAAGCTTAAAATATTACACAGCAGATTGTTCTGACATCTGAGGAAGCCTGAAGTGCTGCCTTTTGATTCAAACAGAATGGTCAAATCCTTGATTTAAAGAAAAAAAAATCTGTAATTGTTTAGTGAGAACTATACATGGAACACAAGAGTTAAACACACAAGACTCAATTTGTAGTTATCTGGAATGTGTTTTTTCCTGGCATCTGTACTTCAAAAGGACAGAGAAGAAAGGAATGTCTAACAGTAGTAGCAATCATTGTGGTTACTTAATTATTGTAGCTCAATGCTCCTTTGTGTTACAAATGAGAATCTCTCTCAAGTTCCAGAAGATGTTGTGCTACTGTTTAAGAAAAAGTGAAAAGGCAACAAGACTTGATCTGTTAGATGGAACACATTGATGCAGTCACTAAATTTGAATACATCAACTTCACACTGCTGTTACAAATATGAAATTTCAGTGCTGGGTATCTGCAGTATATTTTAGTGTGCCCTTTATTATATCTCATCTTTTTTTGATCATCTCTCATTATTGGCTTACACTTTTTTTTTTTTTTAACCCTCCATGTCCTGGAATATTTAAGGTAAATTTCAGCCTTCCTTCAGGGTTTTCATGGAAAGATGAGCTGATTGCAGCCCACATTCTTCAGCTGCACAGAACTGAGCCTGTTTGAAAGTAGCTCTGAAACATATTTATGGTGGGAATTCTGTGTGCTAACGTATGATGTCTGGATCCATTAATAGTAGTCAGCCTTGGGGTGAGAAGAGCCCCATATGTACAGAAATTGTGAGTTTTTAAAAACATGTGTGTTCAGAATTAGAAGGGAGGTTGGGTTGATTTCAACCATAATCCAGAGCTAGCATTTTCTTGCATTGTGGAACATTGGAAAAATACTCAATTTGCATTCAGTTTACAGATGGCCTTCATTTGTTCTTGCTTTTTTATTCTTCCAGCCTTTCTCAAAAACATACCGGCATCAGCAAGCAGAGTGTCAGAAATATTTTAGCTGTTGGACATGTCCTAATTTTTTTTTTAATGCTCCTAATGAATAGGGTGTCTGTAAGACCTCCTGCAATTCAATCACTGTTAAATGGCTGCTTTTTTTTTAATACAAGAAAAATCCTGTGTGTGCAAACAGATTAATTAAATCTGAAAAGCTTTTTATTTTAAGTAGACTTCAGCATCTGAACTTGGCAATCCGTTTGGAAAGAAAAGTTAAATTATTTAACACATGCTTAGACTGTGCATTTAGATGGCTGCTTCTGGACCTAGTGTCGTGTCTACCGAGTATTTAATTTTAGTTAATGATAGGAGTATTCCTTGCTCTGTGTTGAATTTTAAAATGTCACTTTGTTGCTAGGATGCTGGGGGAAGTCATCACAAAGTCTCTGTTTCTCCTGTCGTCCACGTCCGAGGGCTGTGTGAGTCTGTGGTGGAAGCAGATCTTGTGGAAGCCCTTGAGAAGTTTGGAACCATATGGTATGTCTTTGTTAGGAATTGTTTGGAAACAAACCTGTCCCAGATGACCATCCTGGGAGCTGGGTGAGCAGGAACCCTCAGTGTGCTCTTTCCCTCCCCAGCTATGTCATGATGATGCCATTCAAGCGCCAGGCTCTGGTGGAGTTTGAAAACGTGGAGAGTGCAAAGAAATGTGTGACATTTGCAGCAGATGAGCCTGTGTACATTGCTGGGCAGCAGGCCTTCTTCAACTACTCCACCAGCAAGAGGATCACTCGGCCAGGGAACACTGACGACCCATCTGGTGGGAATAAAGTTCTCCTGTTGTCCATTCAGAATCCTCTCTACCCAATTACAGTGGTATGTTTCATCTTCTTTTGTTTATCTCTTTGTATCTTCACGTAGGTAACATGCTTGCTCTTAAATAAAGGGTTTTCATTCTTGTGCAGATGTTTTGCAATGCATTTGAACACTTCGGAAGTGAGGATTTTGAAATGTTTAAGTTGCTGCATGCTTCTGGAATATTTCCAAATGTGTTGCCACAACATCAAGATTGTTATTGAGCCTTTAGGCTCTGAGTGGTGCATGTTTAAAGAGCAAGTAATTTTTTCCAGTAAAGAAGGGTCATTTTATTGCAGTCCTTTTTAAGCCTTTCCTTTGTGGAAGGGTGAATTTCTTTTTCTTTATCTTCTGATGATCAACTCCAGTTGGATGGAATCTTCCTCACTTTTACTTAGGCCAACATATTTTCCTTTTTAGTATTTCAAGTTGTACCATTTTTACATTTGCATCCCAATTGACTGCATTTTTAATGGCATGTGTACACGTTTTTTTAAGATACAGGGTTTTTTGTTGTTTTTTTAAAATAATTTCCATTTTATCATGCATTAAATGCTTATGTTTTTCACAGGAGATTTTATAGTAGATGTTAAATTGCACAGAAATACTTCAGGAAAAAAAATTAAATGGTGTACTATGACAGAAGTATGAATTACTTGTTCTTAGGCATGTGGGATGGTATGGATCAATCAAAGTATTTGGGGTGTGTGGAACCAAGTAACTCCATGCAGGCATTAAGTTTTGTTTAATGTGCTGTATATTATGAGAGCAAATTGGCTGCAACTTAGAATTCCTGAGATTTCCTCAAATAGTCAGTTCCACATCATGCTTTCTGCTCCACTATCTTGTGAGTATCGATAGCTTTTTGTCTGTTGATTCAGCAGTGAGTGATGAATTTTCTTTCTCCTGTCAATTTTCTTTATAGAAAAGCATGCCATGGTATGAGTTGCTTTTCAGTGTTTAAAAACAAACCTGCTCTGAGCTGTGTGAACAAATCCAGTGACTGAGTTAAAGTATTCTTTGCACAAATTTTGGGAACTGCTCCATTCATGCATTTTAAATTTGCCTTGTGTGAGCTGCTGAGTTGAAGGTGGATGCTTGGAGAACCTGGGAGCAGAAGGCTGGTTCTGGGCTAGGAGAGTTCCATGGGAATTCTGAGGATGAAGCCTCTGGCACAGCAGCTCCCTTTTAAAAACAAACAACCCTCTCAACCTCTTCCTTCCCACTGCCCCCAGCTGTTGCTTTAGCATATACAAATGAGTGCTGGAGGCAGATTTTTAGAATTACTGGCAAGCATCAGAGCTCACTGAAGGCAGCGTAGTCACAGCAACTGGGGAGAGCAGCTGTGCCCATAACAGCTAAAAATGGTGAGAAAAATACAAATTTTGCACTTGTCCAATGGGTTAAAAACTAGATCATTTAGGCAAGGTCTGCATTATTTTAAAAAAACCACCCCCAACAAAAGAAAACAAAAATCAACCAAACATCCCTCCCCCTCAAAAATAAAAAAAGACACAAAGTCCAATACTACTTCTTCCTCTTCAACATTCTTCTTAAATTTGAACTACAGATAGAAGAAATAGATGAACAATTGCAACCAGTTTTAAGTAGCAAATTACTACAGTAAACTGTTGTAAAGCTTTACTTTAGGCTGATGACACTAGTAGGGTTTTGAGTAGAGCTAATGTTTTGAAAAACAATTTTTTTTGTTTTAATTAAGTGACTGTGAAGAAATTTTTTGAGGGACAAATTGTGATGGAAAGTCATATGAAAATTAATGTCACCTGGAGCTGCAAAGTTTCTAGGAATCTTTTCTCCCAAACAGGAGAGATGGAGAACAGCCTTTTATGCTGCCAAGCATGCTGTAAATGATCTCACAGGTCTTATTTTTCATGGGTCAGGCTGTGTGGGCTGTATTTGTTTTAGTTTTAAGAAATCCATGTGCCTCCTACTCCTTTGCTTCCCACTTGCTCCTCTACTCTGCAAAACATAATAATAAATATTACACCCATTTCCTTTGCCACTTCTCCCTCTTGATCCCCAAATAAACCTGAGGATGTATACCAAAATCTTGGAATGATCATTTTGGAGGTATTTGGTTTAGATAAAAGGAAAGGAAGGAGCATAGCACCCACTTGCTTCAGGTGAATGAAAACTTGAAATTCTCATTTTGATGAGCTGTCTAAGTTAAGATTTTGAACTATTCCTGGTTACTCTCTGAAAAAGAACATGAACTCAGCTGCTGGATTCTTATGAAATGTGTTGCAAGTGTCACTTTGTCACTCTCTGCTGTGGTAGAACTACTGCAGGGTAGCAGAGCTTGAGCCATGGATGCAGACACTAGGTTTTAACATAGTTGAGGATACTTGTTAAACCAGTGTTTGCATGAATACTTAGTACAGAAGTCTTTTCTTTTGTTTTTCAGATTTTATTGCCTGTAGTGTATTGATGCATAAAAATGCTAATCATGAATAGAGGGGAAAATAAGAAATGGAAGGCTAACAAGCCTTTTCTTTGCTCTTTGGCATTTAAATGCCACTGCAAGAAAATGTTCTATGGACCAAAAGTGATTGGAATTTCACATCTGACTAAAAGTTTTCTTCTTCTTCTTCTTCCTTAGGATGTTTTGTACACTGTGTGCAACCCTGTTGGAAAAGTTCAGCGCATTGTTATATTCAAGAGAAATGGAATACAAGCCATGGTTGAATATCCTTTTTGAGTGTGATTTGTCTTTTTCTTTTTTGCTGTAGGCTTTTGACACCAAATGGGTTTAATATGCAAATGTCAGAAAAATACCATGCGATTTTGAGACCAAATTATTTCTTAATTTCTGTCTAAGACAGGTAACTTCTAATTTTTGCATGTCTGTAAGACAGAGTAGTACTGAGACTTTCATCTTTGTAGGATGTGTTTATAGTCACTCAGGCCTAATAATTGCAGACATGAATTACATCATAGATTTCACAGCCCCTTATACACAAAAGTTTCATGGCTTCTGCCTATGTTGATACTCAAGAGATGGGTAAGGGATTGCAGAGATGCAGTTTGTCTTCTTCAGGCTCTTCCAAAATAGTCTCAGTATGTTCTGCTTGTCTTACTATTCTGACTTTATAAAGCAAAGGCCAATTTAGGCATCCTTGACCTTGGTTCTTGGGCATCATGTGTTGAAAAAATTCCCTGCTCCATTATCCTACTGTTTATTCCATTTGCAGCCTTCAGTTGTGCTTGGGTTGAATGTTCAGAATTATTGTGTGTTGCTGTGGTTTGTGAAGTCCAAAGTCTGATATGATTAGGCCTTATTTTTTGAAACTCTGGCAGCTCTCTTCCTAAAGCTTTATTAACATCCATTTTTTAACTATTATCTGGACAAAATTTGCCAAATTATTTGGCCTTATTTTGTGATTGCAGATGCTACCAATGTGATGGCTGCATTGATGATTTTCCAGGCAAAGGGAACTGCCTAACTTCTAAGTCAAACTAATTGCTATTTATCTGTGTAGAAAACTTGAACTGTGCGTCCAAACAGACAATAATTTGACTGACCGTATGTGTTAAGTTTGTCATAAATGGAATTATCAGGATCAGATGACTTGCACAGTTGGGGGTTATTCTTCATCTTGTGAGAGATTAGGGAAGTTGTGGGGAGGGTCCTGCACACACTCAGGAACTACTATCCTCATGTCCTTTGAATTAAATTATGTAACATGCCTTTTATTGAAAATTAAACCAGCCAGCAATTGAAAGAAAACTCACAAATGTGAGTGAAGTAATGCAGCAGCAAGGTAAACAGTTGGAGGTGGCAAGGAAAGTGAGCTTCAAGACAAGCCTTATCTGAAAAGTTCAAAAATTTACTCGAATTTAAATGCTACTTGAAAAACCTAATACTTCTGCAGTTCTGGCCAGTGTCAGTTTCTTACAGGTCTGAGAAGTTTAACTTTCCTAATTTTAAAGTTCCACAGTGAACCTGTGTCACTTTGGAAGAAGCTGAGCTGTAGAAATGTGGCAAAACCAGGGCACATCCTGTTGTTTTGGACTTTTTCTAAAATGTCACTGCATGATATCAAGACATGGTGCAGAAGGTCTGTTTTGCAAAGTTCAGCCTTTCTGACACCATAAATCATTGAGTAAGGGTGAGATCATGGGTTGTGGTGTGCCAAGGCTCAGGCACATTTTTCTTTTAATTACAGAACTCACCTTGGAGTATGGGGAGCATATGAAATAACTTAGGTGTTGGAGCCTGGTACATACATCTGCCTGTCGCTTTTTTTTTTTTTTTGAGGCAAGATGAGTATTTGTTCAGTCAAAGTCTCTCTTTTAGTTATGTGGGGTTTTTTGGCTGATGAGCTAAAAATGGTATGTGTACACTTAGTTCTTTTTGCTGTAAAGTCAAGTCTGTGTGGAGTTCTTGTAGTGCATACAATAGTGAAATACCTGCAGGCTACAAAAGTAAAGCCCCATATGATAAAAGGGACATGAATGAGACACCTGGGGAAAAGATCCTTAACATGATGTGTATGTTTGAATCAGTGTTTTGTGCCCAGAAGGCGAAGGCTGCGCTCAATGGAGCGGATATCTATGCAGGATGCTGCACACTAAAAATTGAATATGCAAGGGTAATGCTTGGACCTTCTCTTTAAATTTTACTCTTAAAAAACCCCAAAAAACCATAGTCAAGGCTTAACCTCTCTCACTTTTTACTTTGTTTGAACAGCCAACTCGACTTAATGTCATTAGGAATGACAACGATAGTTGGGACTACACTAAGCCATATCTGGGCCGCCGAGGTAGGTTCTGCTGCATTCTCACGGTAGCTCTTTGACTGTACTAATGCCAGCCCTTCACAGTGTCAGGCTGAGTGGCAGCAGCCCTTCCCAGGCAGGCCAGTGCTGCTGGAGGCTGTGCCACGGCAGGGATTAACCCTGAGCCCCAGTGCCCCCTACTGCCGTGTGCTTGAGCACTTAGTGCGGCAAGGAGCCCACACCTCCAAGCACCTTCGCAGTTCTCAAGGACTTGCATTTCTCCAAGCAGCTCTCTCTCTTTGGAGGAGAGGAAACCTGGCACAGACTATTCCTTATAAACTACAAACTTGCACACTGCTTCTCCTTCGAAAGGACTCTTTTCCCCTATGTTGGACAAGGCATTAAGAAGGATAGAGGACTTCAGCAGGCTGACTCTACACTTCATCATGCACCACATCGGCATCAGCAAAAAAAACCAAAAACCCAAACAAACAAAAAAACCCTCTGAAAAACCTCAGACTTGCAGTTCACCTTGTCTGCATACTGCATGCACCACCACCACAAGTTTTTAAAGGAGGACATTTTCAGTACTTCAGATTTGTGTGGGATGAATAACATGATAGACTGTACCCATTCTGTTCACGTTTGTATGTATGCTGGTCTTATTTCCCTTAAAATTACCACTGAAAAGTCAAGAACCTCCAAAATTAAGAACCTCTTGTTGATATCACTGATGTTGTAATCTTTTTATTACTTGCTGTATGTGAGAGTTGCATTCAGACTTAACAGTGTAAATATTGTTTAGTAGCAGGGAAATTCAATCCTTATATGCAGATAGCTGGAACTGAGCAATGCAATACCAGTAAATCCCCTCAGCTATAACTTTAGTAATAAAATAGGGAGATTCACAATTGGTACAAGCATACTGTCTCTCAAGTACTCAGCTGTAAAAATCCTCAGAGCTTAACTCATGTCAGTGGAAACTATGATTATATATGTACAGTCCAACTGCTGTCTAGCCTAACTCCTGTAAAGTGTTTATTTAAAAGTAACCAAAAATCTGTAACTATAAAGTGCAGTGTTCAGTAACCTGTGTACAATAATGTGTTCAATGTAAAGTTAGAAAAGTGAAGACAATGTGACCAAAATAGAGTATCTACTTATCAAAGGCTACATGAGAACCAGGGCTTTGGCTCTCTCAAGAGATTTGCACCTTCAGAGTAATTCTGCAGAGACACTGGGCTTGTGAAACTGTTGTACAACTAAAAACTTAGGGCTTGGCTTTTCAAAATGAAGTTCTTGTAAAAAGTTAACAAGGGAGCTACAGTATTGGTTGCAGCTTGTAGATTATGACTATTTGTATTGGGATTCAAAATTTTCCTCAAATTCTTGAGTCAAAGAAAAGAGATTCTGAAGAAACTCAAGGACAAGGAAAAAAAATCTAAATGTTTGAGTTTGAAAAATTGAAAGGATTAATTTGACCCTTGTATCTTTTGATCATTGCAGTGTTTGGAGGCTGACTTACAACACTGTGCATCTGATTGCATTGTATAATTGGCCTGCAGATGGGTATGACTGTATGAACTAAAACTTCCCCAAACTTGAGCAAACAGTGGAAAATGAAGAACTTAGGATAGGTGTGGCTTGCTCTTTTCAAAAGCTCTAGTCTTTAGTTTTTCATGTGTTACTGTCTCTATTCTCTACTACACATAAGAGGAAAAAATTATATTTGTATTATATACATATATAATTACATATTGTATGTAGCCTGATTTTTCATTTACTATGATCCATGTCAATTTATGTGGACAATGGAAATATAAACTGTTAGATGAACAGTGAAATGTACTTGAGAAAACAGGCATCTAGAGCAGTTTTGCCCATAAAGTAATCCAGGAGTTGGGGTTTTCTTTGAAAGAGTTTATGTATTTGTCCTTCAACTCACTCTTGCAACAGCATTATTTGGGTTTTGAACATAGTGTGACATGACCTGTAGGGCTCTCACTGCAGCAAAGACCTTATGCCAAAGGAATTTCATTCCAAGGACACACATGCCAATAAATCCTTTCAGAATTTCACACCTATCCTTCAAATGTTAGGAAGGAAATGCATTTTACTAATGATTTTTTTTTTAAGAACTGTTTTTAGTTCTTTATGGTACTAAATTGCCCATAGTCTTTCTCCACTTCCTAACAAGTATCTGCTATGGACTCATATTGCATTAGATTGAATGAAATAAACCCACCTGACTTTGTATTCTACTTGCCTTTAGCCAGAAGTTTCAAACTGTAGTCTGGAGCATTTCTTTTGGTGGTTATACCAGTTTGCTCAGTGACTGAAGGACCTAATGTAGAAACAAAACTACAAATCAGGAACCCAAGCTTAAACAAGATTATAAAAAAACTTTCCGAATTATTTTTAACACAGGTCAGTTCTCGTGTTTCAATGCTTGTTTACACAAGTATTTGTACTGGCACATTCCAGGGGAATTGTTCAAGGAAGGAACAAATGTGGGGCAAGGAGACACTTGCACCACCATGAGGAGGAACTATTTTTCAAACTTTTCTCACAGAATTCTTTATTTGAAGAATGTGATTCTTGACTGTATTTTACTGTGGGCAGTTTCAAAGCATTTAGTTCCACGGGTTGGAATTACAAAACTGATTTTTCTGAAAGATGATTACTGCATACAGTTTAAATGCTCAAAATGCCTGACCTGACTGCTCATTTGCTTTCTAGAGCCAAGAACCAGAGCCTGAAAAGGGAGTGGAAAAGTAAACTTGACAACAGTAATCTTTCTATAGATTTGAAAGTGTTCAGGACTGCTCTCTCTTCAGATTTCACTGCCAAAGTAAATATCTGACTTGGAACCTGGCCTCAAAATCCTGAGCAGAAAGAGCCACATGTGTTTTCATCTACCACTGTTGTATAATCAAATAATTCCTGTTTTTTGGGGAAAATACCTCCAACTGCATTAGGCTGGAGTTACTATTTTCAGCAGTCATACTTAAATATCCTGAGAATTTTTGTAAACTGATAAATGCCTTGCCCCATCTTTTCAATTGTAAGAAAAGAATTGTTGCTTACCACAAAGAAATCTGGAAGTTTAGATTGGTTGTGCAGCATGGATGATTGGAAAATAACAGCTTTGGCTGTGAGGCATTGCTTCCCTCCATTAATGTAGACCCCTTGCTTAACTTTATATCCTAGAGAACTGGGTTTTCTTAAAGGATTGACTGTTGTTTAAGTGCATTACTCAGTGCTACTCTCCCTCAGTTGAACTGTGTGTGCTGCTGATGATGCCACAGTGTCCAATCCTTTCAGCATGCCCATAAATCAGTAGGTGTTCTGTAAATATATATGTACACATATGTAATGCTCTCTGTTTACTGATTATGAAACCATGTAATACAGGTTGTTGTTGGCTTATGCTGAAACTTCTTGAAAGAAGCCCACTTTGAAAATGTGTTGCTGTTGAAGCTAATATTATGATTCAGGTACTGTCTTTCAAAAGTACTGCATTTCAAATTTGTTTTAAGAGACACATGGGTAAATCCTGCTGTATGGTGTTTTCTATACTAATGTGTGGTGTCTGTTTAGGAGAACTATTGGGTATCTCCATAAACTTTAAATGTCTGCATCTCCTCATTGGCCACTGCCCCAAATCAACTTAAGTGCAATTTGTTATACAGATGGCAGTCTTTTAATTTCGGTGTCCCAGGGCTACAGCTTGTGTTTTTAGACATAGAGTGAATGAGAAATCGTTTCTAAAATTAACAAGGACTCAAATTACTTTTTCACTTCTTAACTAGAAGCTTTGTGTCTTAACTGGAGAAGTCAAGTGCCTGGTTGTGCATACTAAACTGCTTTCTTTCCCTTCCCACGTTAGACAGAGGGAAGGGCCGGCAGAGACAAGCTATTTTGGGAGAGCACCCTTCATCCTTTAGACATGATGGCTATGGTAAGTAACATGGGATGACAGCTGGTTATGATTTCTTACATGCTCTGTGGAATTGTAAATATTTAATCCATGCTTGGCTGTGGTTCCCTTCAGCATGAGCAGTTCACCTGCAGTGCTGTCAGTTTGCCTTCTGAGACATTGCTGCTGGTTCAGTGAAGTCCATGTGCACTCGTTGCCTCACCTCTTCCTGTCACCCAAAGTATTCAGCTCTACAGGTTCATTCCTTGGAAGGAAGTTTCCTTTCTTGCCATCACCCTGGCAATGAGTAGAAAATGGTATCTGGATTGAGAGAGCAGTTTTTTTGTGGTAAATGACAACATAGCGTGATCAATGGTTTGGTAAAACAGAGAGCTCTGATGTTTTTGCATGCAAAGCTGTGAATTGTTGGCACTGGCACTTCTAATTTAGCTGATTCAGGGAAGGTACAGCTGTATGACTGTAGAGGAATGATGATTTGGGATCAGTGCTATAAAGTGCTGTGTTTGTTACCTGTGCTCTCTGTAAGGCAAGAGCTGCTGTCCGTTTCATGTGCTGAGCGAAGACCTCAGGGTCCAGAAACAAAAGTCCCCACTCACATGTGACTTTTCTAGTTATTTACTCTCTCTGTAAAGCTGTCAGGTGCAGTGTGATTGGTCTTGCCTCTTTCTTTGCAAAGGTATTTATGATATTTTACAATGTAGGTTGACATCCTTCCTACTCCTTCCAAAGGTTCTTCAAATCTCCAGAATTTCCAAGCCCCACCTTGATTCAGTGATGTTCTTTTTTCATTCTTCTGATACATCCTTCTACCTTAAGTAATGTGTCCATCTCCTCCTATACTACTGTTTCCCTGTCATTACTGTTTTTTGTTGGGGAAAAAAAGAAGACAAAATGGTCCTTTTATACTAGGCTTATGTGAATTTCACATTATTTTTGTCCCAGAAAAACAGGGATCCTCCCCTTGGTCCGTAATAGTGACATTTTCTTTGAACAGAGGTATTGTTTATTATTAGTGTCTCATCACTAAAAAAAAAAAAAAAAATTGTCTATTTCAGTGAAACTTATCACTTCATAGTGGAAAATAGGACCACTTCATTTTGCATTAGTGTGGGGGTTTAAGTATTCCTGTTTCTTCCAAGTGAGCATTTTGTAGAAAGGCAGGCTTCTGACTTAATCTTATGTCTCTGGGAAGAAGAGCTGTGTCATCTCCTGACCTCTGTCTCACTCCTTTTGTTTTGTTTTCCCAACTTTATAATATTCTCTTGGTGTGTATGTAGCTCTGTAACTAGATGGGAATATTTCTGAATGTTGATTTTAATTATTTCCTCTGGTATGTTTATATTCAGATATTTTGCACGCTGCAGGGAAGAGAATGATTTTTGTAATTACTGGAATATATATTTTTTCAGCAATTGCTGTAACCTTCTGTCCCTCCTTTAAATATGCATTATGTGTGTGGGCTTTGATGCATGATGAAGTAGTGAAAATGATTTCAAACACCATAAAAATGTGGTCTCTCATCTCCTCAGGCTCCCATGGTCCTTTGTTGCCCTTGCCAAGCCGGTACCGAATGGGATCTCGGGACACTCCAGAGCTTGTTGCTTACCCACTGCCCCAGGCATCCTCCTCTTACATGCATGGTGGAAACCCTTCTGGCTCAGTTGTCATGGTTAGTGGGTTGCATCAGCTCAAGATGAACTGTTCAAGGGTATTCAACCTGTTCTGCTTGTATGGAAACATTGAGAAGGTAAGGCATCATTTATTAAAAGCTTGGAAACTACTATAATTCTTTTAAATGCTTTGGAAAAATCCTGTCTGAGATTGTCTAAAAATATATCCTAGTGTTTTATAAAAGTATTGGTTGAGCTCTTTGTTGCAATGCCTTTTTTTTTTTACCGTATATGTTTTAGGTGAAATTTATGAAGACTATTCCAGGCACAGCACTGGTTGAAATGGGTGATGAATATGCTGTAGAAAGAGCAGTCACACATCTCAATAATGTCAAGTTATTTGGAAAGAGACTCAATGTCTGGTAAATATGTTTTATCAGCTTAAAAGTCCACCAGTGGGCAGATGGAATAAGGTTTCAAAGGGACAATATCACATTACTCTGTTATCATTGTTGGAGTTATGATTCCCAATTTGTGACTGTTTATTTTGGCTTTCAGCTGGAAGAAGGTGAGTTTAGGTCAGATATTGGGAAGAAATTCTTTTCTGTGAGGGTGCTGAGGCCCTGGCACAGGGTGCCCAGAGAAGCTGAGGATGCCTCATTCCTGGAAGTGTTCAAGGCCAGTTTGGTTGGGGATTCGAGCAAACTGCTCTAGTAGAAGCTGTTCTGCCCGTGGCAAGGGTGTCATCTTTAAGGTCCCTTTCAACCCCAACCACTCTAAGATTTATAACTTTTTATGATTTTATTTATTTACACTCATAAAGCATATTGTCATTACATGGATTGGCCACTAATAAACTGTATTCCCTAATGTGCCGTATCCATTCTTTCTGCATTTTTTAAGGATGGTGTCAAATCCAATCCATCCTGTTCTGACTGTATTTATTTCAAATTATTATAAAGAAACATCAGCTCTTTTCTAGTTAGATAATAATCTGCAAAATAATGATCTGCAAAGTATGATAGCCTTAATTATTTAAGAAACTTTATCCTTAAATTCCAGTGTTTCCAAGCAGCACTCAGTAGTTCCAAGCCAGATATTTGAACTGGAGGATGGCACGAGTAGTTACAAGGATTTTGCCATGAGTAAGAACAATCGCTTCACCAGCGCTGGCCAAGCATCCAAGAACATCATCCAGCCACCCTCCTGTGTGCTGCATTATTACAATGTTCCCCTGTGTGTGACTGAGGAAACATTTGTAAAGGTAAGCTCTGTCCTGGCTTTTCATGGTGCTGCTTTTAAAAACAAGCAACTGGGAGGCTTATAGCAGAGCCACTGGAGGAGACCTGTTCCTTAAAATACATTTTTATGGATATATTCAATTCTGGAGTTACTGTCTCAGTTTTATTTATTTATATTTTTTTTTAATGTGAGAAACAAAATCTTGAAAATAAACTTGAGGAGTTTAATATGGGGGATGTTTTGGAGGAAAGGGAAAAGACACAAAGCCAAATACATGAATGTTAGGAGTACAACTTACAAAGGATTTACTAGCTCCCTGTAATGACTGCTTGGATGTTTTGGAATGGAGAAAAACATGCACCTGGCACCCTTGGCACAATTGTATCCTAAATGAACTCTGGGTGCTTAAAACAAGCAATACTGGGCCTCTTTAAGTGGAGGCAGTGGTAAATATGCTGACAGTTCAGTGAGTTCTTTTACAATTAAATAAAATAGATTTTTCCAACTCTGTCTGAAAGTGAACTCTGGTTCCCATGTGGCGTCCTTGTGTGTACAACTTCAGAGCTACTGTACTGGAGCAGGAATGTCAAAAAGCAGAACTTGTTATTTAAATCTCCAATAAATTGGAGATCTTAGTGATATCACAGATACAGGAGCTTTGTTTTACATACTACAGAATGGTATTCTAAAGAGTTACCAATCTAAACGTTTTTTAAATGATTTGCCATAAAATATTGCAAACTCACTTAAAAAGTCAGATTCTTCCTTTTTGTGTGTCTCTTCCAGGAACTTGGATTTTTTGCTAATTTGTTTATATGCACTTTTGCATAGAGAAGTTTTACCTCTTGTTTTATTTTTATGACAGTTATGTGAAGATCATGAAGTTCTCAGCTTTATTAAATACAAAGTGTTTGACCCAAAACGTAAGTAATATTTGACCTGTTTGGGAAGCTACTTGGATCCAGTTTTGATCTGAGTTTTCACTGTCAGGAGACATTACTGATCCCGTCCTTCCCATTTTTATTTCTCATTTTGACAGCCTCTGCCAAAACACTGTCTGGTCTGTTGGAATGGGAATGTAAGACAGATGCAGTGGAAGCTCTCACTGTACTTAATCACTACCAGATAAGAGTCCCAAGTGAGTGAATTTTCCTAACCTTACTGCTGGATTTTCTTTTCTGTGGAGAAGGAGTTGAGGGTTCTGGTGGCCACAACAATGATCAGAGGCCTGGAGCACCTCTCTTTAGGAAAGGCTGAGAGACCTGTGGTTGTTCAGCCTGGAGAAGAGAAGGCTCCAGGATGACCCTTTCAGGACTTTAAAGTGGGCCTATAAAAAAGAGGGAGAGTGACTTTTGATATGGGCAAATGGCAATAGGACAAGGGATAAGGGTTTTTAACTAAGAGAGATTTAAGTTTTAGATGTTGGAAGATGTTCTTGACTGTGAGGGTGGTGAGGCCCTGGCACAGGGTGCCCAGAGAAGCTGTGGATGCCCCTGGATCCCTGGAAGTGCTCAAGGCCAGGCTGGATGGGGCCCTGAGCATCCTGATGTAGTGTGTGCATCCCTGCCCGTGGCAGGAGGTTGGAACTGGATGGTCCGGCAGGATAATCCCTTCCAACCAAACACTTCTATGATTCTTTCACCATAAATATAAAGAAATCTGCAATGGCTTGAACAGAGGATTCTTTAAGTTACTCAGCACATAGCTCTCAATTTACTGCTCCTGTAGCACACTTTCTTTTGAAACCAGAAATTGTGAAGCCAAGCTGAATTTAGCTCCAAACCAGCAAGAATAGAGGGAGGGTGAGTTCACCTGCTAAACAAGTGTACAATAAGCCAGATCTGCACTGAACAATTAAGACAGTTTACTGGATCAAATGGAATTTTTCCAGGTGTTCCCAGACATAATTTTGAGACCAGGCCAATGTCTAATATTATTTTAAACTACCTCCTCCTAACTGTTATGAGTTTATCTCCCTGTGAAGTGTTAACAGTTTAAATCTTTTCTATTCCCCCACACCTTTGGTCCACCCTCTTAATAATGGACCTTAGGGGCAGGATATTTTTGAAGATACTGTGGATGATAATAATACACTGCTCACAATTTCAGTTTTATCTGTTTGGAGAGTTGGTAAGAGCAGGAAAGCTTTCTGTTTCCATGTGCAAAAGGCACAGCCCAGTGGAGTGTGAGTGTGAAATACACAGGTTTTGGGAGGTGCAGCAGCAGGAGAGCTGTGCCCACGGTGTGTTCTGTGTTGTCTCCTCACAGATGGCTCCAACCCTTACACCTTGAAGCTTTGCTTCTCCACTTCATCCCATTTATAGAGAAGAGGACAGCATGTTCAGAGCTACCTTCACCTGGATTTGCAAGTTCAAAACTACACTTCGTTCACAAAGCTCTAAAGTGGTTGTTCTAATGTTGCCTTGTTTCAACTTAATTCTAATATCTTTTATCTTGTTTTATAATAAATGGATGTTCCTTCATAAATACAAACCAGATTTTTTTTTATTTTTGCCTCTGAGAAGTAAATGTTGTAAGCTTACTACAAAGTTTGTATTTTGTTAGTGTAGTATCTTCAAATGTCTAAAGAAGCACCAGTAGGATAAACAAGATTGTTTCTTTTCAAAAAAATGAAATATATTTGCATTTTCAAAATGTTAAAGATTAGCAAGTATTTTTCCATTTGTAGTCTTAATTGGCAGATAGAACTATTACAGCAGAATTTAAAATGTAGAACTTGTTTTTCAGTATGTTAAGTAGTGAAGTATGTTGCAATACTAAAAAGAAGCTTGTATTTATAAAATGCTTTGATTGGGTTAATGTTGCACATACTGAACTTTTAGTAGTATAGACTCGATTTATAGTTCAAACAGAGCTAACATAGAAAATTATTAAGTATGTACACGTGTATAGTATGAATTCATACTTATTTAAAGTGGTTTTGTTTTGTTTTTTAAAAAAATCTATTTTCCATTTGCATTAGCATGATGCCATCTACAGCTAGTCCCACCGTAGGGGCCTTTTAAAAATTAAAATTGCAAGCCTGTATCAATGTGTTCATCCTCATTTTCCATGATTTAAACTTAAATCTTTGGTGTTTAACATATCCTTTTGACTCTTTTTTTTTTAAGCAGTGGTTATGACATACTAAAAATGGTGAAAGTTGTGGGGGGGTTACAACATGGATCGCAATAGAAGCCAAGGTGGTCAAAATAGTTAAAGCAAAAAGAAAGCCCCCACCATATCCTCTCATACCTGGACAGTTAAATCAATGTTTTCTTCTTCTCATTTATCTTAAACATCTATTATGACCATGAAGGAATTCACTGGGTGAATAGTCTGGGCTTCTCTGTAGCTTAAGCTGAGGTAACCTCAGTGAGATTCAGGTAAAGTAACTGAATGTGATGTGAAATTAATAAGGTGAGGAATCTTTTATGTTGGAGAAGACCATTTGTTCTATCCCAGTACTTTGAAACCTGCCTTCTGGAACTGGAGCTGTGTCTTATTTCTGGCTAAGCCCCCAAAAATGGGAATCCAAGCACTGGAGTCTGGGAGCTGTTGTCCTAGGCTCTGTGTGTGTTCCCCTTTCTGAATTCACAGTGGATTGTTGAGGGCTTCTTCCAATTCTGTTCTTAGTCATTACAGAGAAGTTACTTTATCAGCTATTTTATGCTTCATCCTGCAAGTTCTTTGTTCTGTCTTTATGGATTTTATCTATATCCATCCTTTATGCCAGATGATTTGTGCAGAGTCCTTGAGAGATTATGTTGTAGGATGTTTACAGGCTGTGAGCATTGCACATCTTTCAATACAGACTGGATTTTCCCCATTCTTAATTTCAAGGCAAATATTCCTGATCATACAAGGGAAAATGTGTGAGATGTCCTTCAGGTTTTCTCATCAACAATGATTCATTTCTGCCCTGTCTACCTCCGTTTTCTTCATGCTTCAGGTAATGAGTGTTTTAGGTATTCATATCAGGCTTTTAATATGTCTGAACTGGGAACTGCAAACCAGCTGTTCTTGGGCAGCTCTTTCAGCACAGGGTTTGGAATAATCCCAGCCTCCTGTCTGTGAGGTGGCAAAGAGACTTGCATTTTAGGGGCACTGCTGAGACTCAGTGCTCTTTCTCCAGAAATTCCTTCCAGACAGCTCCAGCACAGAAGTCCACGTGCCATATCTTGCTGCTAGTGAAATGCTCTGTGCTGCTTAGTGTTTTAACTGGAAAAAATCTCTCCCAATTCCTCATTTCTCTTTTATCAACTTAAATATTCTGTGGAGGCCTGTTTCTTTTGTCATAATTTCCATTGCTGGTTGTACTGATGTAGTTCCAGAAATCATTTTGTAGCTGAGCATTACAAATAGTCTGTTTTCAAATTGCAGTGTGGAATGAGTGACCCTTAAAGCATTCAGGTTTCATCTAAAAAGAAAAAAAAAAATGCACTTTCATGTTTTGGTGTCCTCAGTGGATCACATAATTCAGTGCCTAAGATGTTCAGGTGACAGGCATTTTCCTGTGTCTTCCGAGATCAAATGCAGCATTGTTCTGGATACATCATAGAGGACTTGATAGCAGCTGCAAGGCCCACATGCAAAATGAGTAGCCTGTGCCATGTGGGGCAGGAAAGAGAGGAGGCTGAAGAGTTGTGCAAGCTTCTTTCTCCACAAAATAATCATCTTATTCCTGTATTCGTGAGAACAGGAAAGATTCCTTGTTGGTGTTTTGCTGTTAAAAGAAAATGATTTTTGGGGGGGGCCTACAAGAGTGGATGCTTGTCCTCAGGAAGGAATGAGGTTGGTCTTCTTCCACACACAAGGTCCGTGTTCACCTTTAATCTTGCTCTTTAGAGCAAAGCCCAAACAGTGGGGCAGGTGGGATTAGTGGCTCCAGAGGGAGTGAGTAAAGTTTGTCTCTCATTTGGCAGTGGCATTACCACACTTGTTAGATTAAACCTTCAAGGTCTCTTAATGCAGGGTTTTTTTTCCTGTCTCTTTTGCATGTCATACAAACAAAACATTGAACATTGCTATGCACATTCCCTGCTTGTAAACAGCTGTCATTCACAATGTAATACCTTCATGTCTGTCCCACTTTTTTTTTTTTTTTTTTGTGTGTGTTTTTTCGTTTTTTGGTGAAGTTTTGTTTGTTTTTCCAATTGACCACCTTTCACTGGGGGTAAAGATGTATTGAGGTGGAGATCTGTTCCTCTTCTCATGATACTTTAGTTCTTGTTTATATTTATTTTTCCTTATATGCAAGAAGTGTGAAGAGTTGTTTTTTGACTTTCTATACCACCACAGCAAGATAGAGTGTATTGCTAGGGGGATGAAAGAGAAGATTTAAAGGAAACCGTGGGGGCTGTGTTTGGGTATCCTGCTTTGTGAAAGGAATGATACAACTGGATGTGGTGTCACTAAGTCTGGCTTTTAGAAAGGGATAATGTTTGAGGCAAGCTGGCTTGTTACTGGCTGAAACCCTTTTGTTGTAATTAAATGCAACTTGCTCCTTTTCCTGCTGTGTGTTTTCTTGTGAGCAGCTCTTGAACTTGTTTGAATGTGCTGGTGCCTTAGCAGGAGACATTCAGTCTCTTCTGTTAAATTATGCATTGAGGTCTGGGAACATGAACACTTTTTGCTCAATGATTTTTTCATCTCAGGGATGTGTTTAAACATATTTGTGATTCTTTTGTGTGTTCCTTTTTTTGAAAATACCTTGCATTCCCACATCTGTAGGTACCAGTGGGTTTTTTTTGCCATTCCAGGGTTTCATGGCTACTTTATGTCTATATTTATGTTTAACCAGTCAGAGAGAAGTGTGCTGCATGACTGATTTGTTGTGAAATTCAAGTATCTTCTCAGTTGCACCATTAATGTTGATGCTTCTGGGGAGGGGTGATCAGATGTGCTCACTCCTGTGATAATGTGATGTTTCTAGGGTGCCATTTGGGTTCCTTAGAACCAGAGTCAATTAAAAATAACCTGAACCAAATAGGTGTTCAGGGGTTTGAGGATGATGAGGCCCCCAAGTTCTACTGCTAAAGCATCTGATTTGATAAAGAGTCAATCCATTCCTAGACAGCTGCATCATCAAATTAAAAGAGCAAAATATTTGTGTTCTGTTTAGTTTCCTAATGCATAATAGCCTTTCCCTCGTTAAAAATAGAGGATTTCTTCCTCCAAGGACTGTAATTCTCCCAGGATGTGGAGCAACCTAATGCAGCCAGATTACTTCTGCTGTGCTTTGAGCATGGCTCTCTGAAGGAAGTAACCTCAGTCCCTTTTCTTGTGTTCAGAAAGCTTTATGTGCTGTGTGCCAAGCCTTCCTGTCCTGCCCTTTCCCAGCCATACATGAATTCAAATGAGTTCCCTGCTCTTCCTCCTCACTGTTGCAGCTACTGAAGAGTGGTCTTCATTTCTGGCACGATTTATTTAACTTTTCCTTCTCTGGTGTTCATGGGGCAGCTGCAGCCTGAGTGGGTCTTCATGCAAGGGAGCCCTGCAGGAATGTGCCAGGAAGCCAGCAGCTATGGCAAGATAATTAACCCTCTTTTCCAAAGCATCTGGGATCCAGGAAAACAAATTAATCCTGGCAGGGGCAGTACAGCAGTATTCAGAATTAAACACTGGAGTGGGATTGTAGGATGGGGGATGGCTGAGGTTGGCACTTGGAGCACAATGCAGAATGTAATTACTCAATTTCATATCAGCCATTATCTGTTTATTTTCTCTTGCCATCTTTTCTTTCCATTTGTGGTTTCATCTTTCTTCAAGCTACTAAAAAAATTAAATTGTTTGTGCTCCATTCAAAATTCGAGTGGGTAGTAGTCAAATAAGCCTCCAGAAGTTATTAGAGTGCTTCTTACTGAAAATCCTACATTTTCTGTCTCTTAGGGCTGTTGATACAATAGACTTTGGATCTTTCAGGAAGCACAGTTTGTATATAGGTGATCAGCAAAGTGCAAACTCCTGGCCATTTTAAACTGAATGGCATGGATGCAGGGATTTGCATGTAATATAGATTATGCTTCTATTTTCTGTTAACCACAGCACTGTAACTGCTAAATCAGATTAAATCAGTGAGCTTTAGATAAGCATCCTGTCAAAAGGCTTCAGAAGTGTCTTAAGAAATAGCCTGGTCAGACAGTGACCTGGTAATCTTTATTTAAAATTGCTGCATGGCTTCTGATTGAACCACAGTAACCTGAAACTTCAGTGGCTGAAGGTGAGAATCCCACTTAGGGAACTTTTAGTTCTCTCATCTTCTTGGGGTGCACTTTAAATCCAAAACAAACTCTTGAGTTCTGAGGATAGAGCTCAAACTGGAATGTTTTAGTTACACTTAAATACACTCAAGATTTCTGTGGTGTTTTTCTCTCTTTTTATTGCTGTATGGGCAAAGACCTGTCTGTACCTTCGTATGGATCCTTTGTATGCCGCTAACTCCTCCTTTTTGTGTCCTTTTAACATGAAGCAATGAGAGCTAACCAGAGGATTCCAGATTAAGACTGAGCTATTGATTTATTTCAGAGTAACATGTTCTCTAGTCTTGCTTTTTTCAGCTAATAATAATAATAATAATAATAATAATAATAATAATAGCATCCCTACCTGAAGTAGTCTGTAGGCCACGTTTCTCTCAGGAACAGAAATAAGGTGATAACACTTCAGCAGGTCTTCAAGCTGAGTGCAACCCTGCTCCTCTTGCTTTCTTCACTGTAGGCAAATAACAATCATGAATGATGTGAGTGTTGATTCAATCTGCCCCTGCCATTACCTCCAGTGCTCCCACCTTTGATGACCCTGGCATTGCAAAGAAAAAAAAAAATTAAGGTTTTCCTTCTTATCTCTCAAAGCTTCCAAATGAAGCTTGTTCTTCTGTCTTCTGCACAATGTGAAAAGTCCCAAGAAACAGGGCAGGGATATTCAAAGATGATGCAAGGACAACAGAAGCTCATCTTACTCTTTGAAACTGGCAGGAGGGAAAGAGTTGGAGCTCCTGGCCTGAGGCTGCCAGCATAGTCTCCATTTTATTTCCTTGCTGAAGGCAGATTCAGTTTGCAGGAGCTCTGCTTTGTGGAGCTTTCTGGAAAACATCTGGCCAAGGACAAGGCTCCTTTTCCAGGGAGGCCAGAGAGGCTCTGAACCAGGATGGTTCATCAGGGCAGTGTGAAATGTGTGTGGGGTGAGGCTCTCTGCTCCAAGGGGACTCTTGTTTCCCTCCCCTGGCATGCTGCCATCCCAGCAGCCTTGGCAGGAGCCCTTCCTGCACTAAGCTGCTCATAGCTGACCAATGTTTGAGAGGGGCTTGTCTTTAAACTGCTTAAGCAGCAGTCACTTTCCATGTGAAGCTGCTCTTAAGCCATTTTGCAAGCACTTAAGCTGCTTCTATCTTTTAGTCCTCTTGAGATGCTGATATTCCCCATTTCCCCAGTCACTGTGTGCCTGCCTATACCTTGCATTAGCCTGGTTCCTGCTAAAGACTCTGCAGATCAGTATTCCAAAGAGTTGTTCACTGAGTGTCTGTTTTGAGCTCTGTGTGTGCTTTGAGCTTAGGCCTGCCAGCTGTGAGGTTGGCTCCTGAGCCAAGGAGGAGGGAGTCTGCCCTAACTTTTTAAGGCAAAAGAGCCCTTAAAACAAATTGCCCAGTGCTCCAGGTTTCACTGGGAGCTCAGACACTTGTCCACACTTGTCCTGCAGCTTGCTGAGGAGTCTGTTTACTCTTAGCCAAACACCCTGCCAATAACCCTGAATCAGCCTTGTACCCAGGGCTGTGCAGCACAGGCCAGGCTGATAACAGCTGCATTTTGCTTTGTGTCCTTTCCAAGCCCAGAGCAAGTTCCCCTGCTGAGATCTGGGAGAAGGGTAGGTGGAGAGGCTGAGCTGTGTTCACCTGGGAGATACCGTTCTTATCTGCTCTGTGAGCAAAGGAGCAGGGGGAACACGAGCACACCTTTGGCTCTTGGTTGTGGCAGCAGCACAGAACAGACACCAAAGCCTGTGCTGCTGGCCTGTAAGCAGAGAAGCTTTCCAAGCCAGGCTGCTTGAGTTTACACACAGGCGTCTGGTAGATGGATTGGGGCAAAATGGATTTTATTCACGCAGTTTAGATAGTTTTGGGCTTGGTACGAGGTAGATGTGTGGCATGTGGCTGGCACATGATGAATACATGAGGATCTTTGAGTTTGCTGTTTTCTTGCCAATTTCTCCTGGTTTCCTGATGAAATGGAGCAGCATGCCCCTGCAGCTTGCTTGACCTTGGAGATTGCATTGGTCCTCACAGGTGCACAACCAAGTGCCTGTCCTTGTCCTCCCACAGCTCCAGGCTCTGCTGGGGAATGTCACTGGACTGGTTGTGCATTGTGTGGAGGTGATACTGAATAACCTACCTGGGCCTGGGTTTTGCCTGCAGGGCTTTGTAAGGCCAGGGGGTGCCAGTTTCTGCCAGATTCTGCCAGGAATCTGGTGAGAGTGAGGCGATGAGCACAGTGAAGTATAAGGCAGCTATTGCCACAAAGACATTTATCAACTACTTCCCTGCAGACCTTTCACAACAGACTTCTGCCTCTCCTCCTTCTCCTGGTTCCTTTCAGGGCCTATAGTTCTGCCTAGAAATAAATTGTACATTATTTTTTAAAAGGATGAAAAAATGGCCTTAGATGATATGTAGTCCCAAATTCCCTTTATGCCAGGCACAGCCCAGGTGATAAAATCCTGGGTTGCTCTGTTTATCTGACATACAGAAGGCTGCCATGGAGGAAAGGGCAAGGTCCTTCAGGAGCAAGCACCTGCAGCTCTGCTGTTGTCAGGTTTCTGGAGTATTTTACCTGATTTGCATCCCTGGACCAGATACGTGATCATCTGAAATGCTTCCTGAGATCCACTCAACTTACTTTTCTGTCAACTGAAGCTGGAAACTATCTCAAAGTAGCAGGCATAGATGTTGTCGTTATTATCATTGTTGTTGTTATTGTTATTATTTCTTCCGTGTCTGCAGCTGTCGCCTTCCCTCCCTCCCTGTGATGGGCTGAGTGAGCAGGGAGGAAGCTTCCCTGTGGGCCTGTGTCCCCCAGGGCTGTGTCCTCCAGGGAGAAAATCGGGCACAACTGTCGTTTTGGAGCTTGTAACCACGAGAATGAGGACACAGAGGCCACTGCTTTTGTGTTTCTGTTCACATCCAGGCTTTGGGTCTGTGTGGTGCTTCGCAGGGAACAGGGGCTGGGGAACAGGGTCACTGGGTGCTTCTTTACTCCCCTGGATCCAGGCTGGGCTCTGGGGCCTGCCCTGCTGGCAGGGGACAGCAGGTGGCAGCAGGAAATCCAGGTCCCTTGAGTTCAGCACCGGGGACTGCCTGTGTTGTTCTGCTGAACTGGGGCCAGTGAAATCTTAGACAAACTCTCTGAAGTAGATCTGATACAGCTTTTGGTTCGTGCTCCAGGGCTGTTTGAGGTCGTGGGATGCTGTCCCGCAGCTCTGCACTGGATCACCCTCAAGGACCTGCCAAGACGTGCAGAAGGACTCCCAGGTGCTTGAGTTTGGACTCTCATTCACCACCCCAGAATTGGCTGAGCTATGTGTGAGTGAGGAGAGAGGCTGTGCAGGGCAGAGCCAAGGGCAGCAAGCACATGTGGCTGAACACAGCTGTGCTTTGGAGAGGGCGGTGTGTAAGATTGCTTCTGCACAAACCCATCCTTGACTTTGGAATCTCCTCTGAGTGACCAAGAGGCATCCAAGCTGGAAAACTCCATGCCTGAATCTCTCCTGCAGTCTTACCAGCTCTGGGGTGTGAGCTAAGACATCTCCACAACCCCTTTCCTAAGAGCAGCATTGCAAAAGAGCCCCAGTGGACAATCCAGAAACCTGGGTTTGATTCCACTTGTGTAAGCAATTTATCAGGCAAGAGGTGATATTTCATCCCTCCTCCTTGAGGGAGCTGGTGTGCTTCTGAACATGTGCAAATGCCTTTGATACTTCAATAATAATGGATAAATGGCAGCCTGGCTTAGGAAGAACAGATCGTGCAAGACAAGTGGGATTCCACTGGGGACAGAATGGAAAAGGATCCAACAGCCAAAGATGTGAGCAATGCTATTCCTGAGGAGTAGTAATTAAAGAAATTAAATGAGACAGTGAAAGGCATGAAAAAGTGACTGGCACAGCAGCATAGGTGGAGCTCAGAGGGTCCCCCCTGGGGTGAGACATCTGCCTCAAACATTTACCTGGGAGAGGCTGGGACTGGGTCCCATTCCCTTTCCTCCTGATTTTCCTATGGGCTCTGCTTGTCCCACTTCCCACGGTGGGGGCATCAGGGAAATGATGGCAGAGGTGGGGCTGTGTCTGTCTCCCTGGCTCCTGCCTGGCTGCTGGGTGGTGCCACTCCTGGGCCATGCCCTGTGGGCTCGTCTGGAGCTCACCCCCACGCAGGGAGCAGCAAGCCCTGCCCACCTGATGAGCTCTGGTGGCTTTTTTCGAGGAGGAGCCTGTTTTCAGATGGTCATGAGGTGCAGCCACTCCCTCTCCCCACGCACAAAGCAGGAAATGAGAGCTGGAAGGATGCTGAGACCATAGGGTGTGTGAGGGGGCCTTCAGAGACTTCACTGCTACTGACACATTGGCAAAACAAGTGGGAGATTCAAAAGGGGGACTGGGGTGGGAGGGAGAGGCTGTGGACACAAATTCCCATAATGATGAGCTGCAGAAGGGAGACATGGGTGAAGGAGAAGCCCTAACACTGGTGGAAGCTGCCTTGGGCCAGAGTCTTGATCCTGCCAGCCATGTGCTCTCAAGCTCTGGCTGTTCTCTGGACTCTCTACTGTTATCTTCACTCCTGGGAGAGGGTGGGGGCAGCTTCAAACTTGGAGACAGTCCACTTCTACCCAGAGCAAAACAGTTGTTTGATACCACATTAACCATGCAGGTTATTTTGGGAATTTTCCACCTTCTTTATGTTTTCTGTCCTCATTACACGTAGGAAAAATTGGCTTTAGATGGGGTTTCAGAACAGGAATGTTGCAACAGTTGTGGAGCAGCTGTGTAGTAGTGCCTGTTGGAAAGCTGTTCCTTTGCCCTCCCCTCTTGGCGTCAGCTGGGCTTGTTCCTGCCATGCTTTCCTTCTGGATTTGCTCCTTTTGGGTTTTCCTTTTGTTTATGCTTTCTTTCAGGCTGGGACACGTGTTTCCAGAGGTCAGCCTAGAGCCAGAGGTCACAGCCTCTTCAGTGTTTAAACTCAGCCATGGATTTCGTAACACTTGTGGGGAGAAGAAGAATCAGCCTTAGTGTTTGGCATTTTTGGCAGCCCTCTGTCTCCAGACTCCAGGCTGCTCTCTGTGCTGTCCCTGCTGCCTTGCTGGGGACAGGAGTGGACTGAAAATGTGGGGCAGCTGCTGGCATTCCCACTCCCACAGCTATGTCAGGCACTGAACTCCATGGTACTTGTCCTGCTGGCCTGGGAGAGGCCTGGGGCCCAGGATGTCAGCCTGTTCCATGTCAGGACACCCGTGATCTCTGTGACATGGACATGGATGTGACAGCATGGCTGGCTGTCCTTGGGCATGAAAGCGCTGCTGGATCCATGTGATCAGATAGGAAAAGCCACTGTGAGCCCCTGCCCTTTGAGCAGGGTAGAAACTGCAGCTGACAGGCAGCTGGAGGAGCAGCCTGGCAAACACAGCCCGGTGAGTGTGTGATTAGGGAGCACTTGCCCCCGGATGCACTCCTGGGCAAAGCCTTTGCCCAGAGCTGTTACCCACCCTGCCTTACGCTGAGCGCTGAGCGAGCTGTGGTCCTTCACCCCCGGCCTCCTGCACTGCCCCCGGGCAGGATCGCTGCCAGCTCTGCTTTCCTACTAAGGCAAAGGGCAAAGGCACCTCTTGCATCACTCCAGGGGGTGAGGGCCAGGCAGGGCCAGCCCTGCCAGCAGCAGCAGCAGCACTGCAGGCACCAGGCAAGCACAGGAGGCTTTAAAGATCCACAAACCTGCTCCCATCCAGTTCCTCATTGACTGAAAATGAAATAAACAAGCTTTGAAAAATCAAAATGCTCCTAGCAAATGGCAGCTACTGCTTCCAGCTGAGATTTGTCTCGTCCAAGGGGAGGACAATTTTCCTTTGAGACAGCCAAAATGTTTTCTGCATGAAAGGCCTGGCTCACCTCTCAGTGGAAGTACTGGCATCTTGTGTCACCTGTTTGTAAGGCAGCTTTGAACTTAACTGTTTATGTAGCCTATTAAAAATACATTAATGTGTCTTGTCATTCTTTCCTTCCCTGCCAAGGATCTGGTCAGACACGGTTTCAGGTGAGCTCTGAGACTTGGTTGGTGCAGAGGGATCAGACATGGTAGCAGTTTCCAGACTCAGTGTGGGCTCTGCAGGAGAATCGCTGTGCCTTGCTGCACACCCTCTCCCAGTGTTGGCACCCACAGCCCTCGAGCACAGCACCCTGTTCTTCAGAGAGCATCACACCTCTCACCCCCTGTTAATGGTTAGATCCACATCGCCCAGCTGTGGAACGAGTCATGGATTTTAAATATTGGATTTTCTGATCTTGCCCTTTAGACTTATTTTTGCTGTGGCTGTTGGTAAACTGTGTGCTTCTCAGCTCAGGCTGCTGTGAAATCCTCTCTGGACTGCTGCAGTCCTGAGCAGGTACATTTTGGTAAGCTGTACAGGAGCAGTGTCTGATGGAAGTTGGCACAAATGGCTCAAGGCAGGAGGCTGATTTTGGCTCAGTTTGGGGTAGAATTGTCTCTCACAGAAAGTGCTGGTGAGAAGGGGCCTGGCCTGTGGCAGCCTCAGATTCAGCCTTTGGCGCAAGATTGTTGGTAAAGCTGGGTCAGAGCAGCTAAGGCTGGAAATTTGAAACTATGGAAACCCCTCCACTCTGGGGCCACGTCCCAGGGCTGCAGCACCCTTCTGGGGAAGGAGCTTTTCCTAATGAAGCAGCCAGGCTGACTTACCTCCTGGAAAGGCTTCAGCTTCATCCTCCCTTTGAGCTGCCAAGTCACTTTAGACTTCTGCTAAATCACCCCAACCTCCTCTCCTTCCCAATTAAGCAAGCCAGCTGTCTCCACCTCTCCCTGTAGGCAATGTTCCCTGACCTCAACCAGCCTGGTGGCCCTGCTAGTCCTCTCCAGCTTCCGGCAGATCCATGCTCATCCTGGAGGAGCTGTTCACACACACCAAGTCCTGCTGAAAGGGAATGCTTAGAGCCAGGACATGCTGAAGTCAAGCTCAGAAACAAGCTCCTTGTTGTGTCTGCTCCAGTAAGGCTTCAGGAGAAGCTGGTTTTGATGGATTCCTGAATGAGATGGGTCTGAGCCACCTGGCATGTGCCCAGCACTGATAAGCAAGGCCTGCCTGTGCCCATCTCCTGGCAACACTGCAGCATCCTCCTGACCACTGAGGGCTCAGGCTACTGCCTTGAACTGTCTCCTCAGCCCCATGGAAGAGCAACACAGTGCAGGGACATCACCCAGCACAAGGCTGGCATGTCCTGAGCTCTGGACTATTCAGAGCAGCAGGCACCTCTCCACTGGCTCCTGGGCACTGTCCACCCCTTCTGGACTAGGCCAAAGGGGTTCAGCTGCTCCCAGATTCCAGAGGCAGTGTGCTGGATCCCAGAGGAGCTGTTGGAGCTGGCTTGCCCTGCTCAAAGCCAGCTCATCCATCTTCACCTTGCTGAAACAGCTCACTATGAATGGAGAGGCTAGTGCTTCATTTGGACAGATAGCAGAGAGCAGAGGGACTTTGCAGGCTCATCTCAGCCACTTCAGCAGGATCTGGGCTCCAAACCTGACCCTTTGTGGAGCATTAGGCTCCCTCCTCTTTTTCCTTCTGTGACACTGAGGTGTGCTGAGCCCATTCCTGTCCAGAGCTACCTGGTCCCCACTGGTCACTCCTCTCTGAAGGATGGTGTCACTGCCTAAGGCTGCTCCTCTGAGGTCTGAAAGATTAGACTGGAAGTTTTATGGGTGGGAGATGTCCCAGGGCTGAGGTCAGAGACAGAAATGAAGTGTCTGCCCTGCTCTGTTATACAATCCGCTGTTAAATAACCACTCAGGGTCACTGTGCCTGCCAGGCCACTGCAGCTGGCAGTGGGACTGCTGGAAAAACAGGATCACTGTCCACTGGACAAGAAGGAGAAGGAAAAGCAGTAACACACTTCTGGGCAGTGCCATGCTCAGATCCTTCCCAGCCTTGGGGTTCCCCATTGCAAGGTGCTTTTCAGTGACAGAGGCACTGGCAAAGACACAGCCTGTTTGTTTGTAGGATGGTGGCACTGGGGAGGTGGCTTTGGCCATGGTGATGGAAGGCTGGTGTTTGTGGGATGCTGTGGCTTGAAGTGTGTGAGCAGGAAACTGTGCCTGTCCCAGGGACACTGGTTCTCCACTGAACCTGGGCAAGGTAGACACCCAGTTCCATCCAGCATAGCTCTGTGCACCCAGCCCACAACTGCTCTCTGCATTTCAGAAAAGTGCAGTGGAGCCGTGGCTGGGGCAGAGCTGTGGCCTGCCATGAGCTGCATGTAGGGGTTGGGCCAGTGCCACGGTTCCAGGCTCTGCTGCCCACCTGGGACTGGCACCCATTTCACAGCGCTGTGCCAATGCTTTCAAAGGGGCTGCAGAAGAAACTGGACACTTGGAGGGCATCAGGGAACCTGTGGGAATGGCTACTGATGACCTGTGTTGGCTGCAAGTAAGCAGCCACTCAAGGGAGCTCATGATTTTCCCTAGGAGACAGAGGCCAAGTCCAGGAAAAGAAACCACACAAAGCCAAGCTGGGAAGCAGCCACGCTGCACTCAGAGCCTGAGCATCACTGTCCTGGGATTCCTGTCCTCGAGCACTCACTTACAGCTAGCTAGCCTACTTCTGCTGGGTAATTTCTTCCTAATAAGGGGGTTTGGCAGGTGGTTGTGCTCCCCTGAGGGCAAGAGAGCAGCTCAATACAAGCAACAAACTGGTGTGGGGCAGGGCGAGTTCCTTTTGGTTTAACTCAGAGGGTGGCTGTGAAACAGAAATGCTGGGGGATGACTGGATGGCACTGAGGAAGCTCGAGGTATCCCTTACTTGGATTTGCTGCCTGTGATTAGGGAGGCATTCTGGCTTAATGCAGCCGTTTTGTTATTTAATCCCACTTGATTTCCCTTTACACTTTCCCAAATGTTTTAAGCTACTCTTTGTTGTGCTCATCCACTTTTTAATCTGAGGCCAAATGATTGGATCTTAATCCCTGGATCTCAAATGAATTTGCCTTTTGGTTTCCAGCCCTCTGCTACAGCCAGGCTTGCTGTCCCCTTTTCCTTCTCTCATTATTTCTCTATTTCTTGCAAGTTAACATTACTCGAAAAGAACAAAACTGGTGATATCCTCCTGATTAATATTTCCAAAGAATTTTATGTTTTTCCTTGTGGTGAGTCCCTGGAGCCTTTTTTTGTCAAACTATCTAAATGTGACCATAGCCAGTGCAATACTGTGCTTTTTGTGACTGACTGGGTGCAGAGACAGTTGCCATGGAGTGATCATACAGGACAGCACCCAAACTCACTGTACAATCTTCCTGGAGGAGAGGGGGCAGGACAGCCTCTGAATCAGATTCACAAATCCAAAGATGACAGGATGCTGATCCCAGCCCCACCCTCTGGGTTTTGCTAAAGCTTGGTTTCTCATTTCATTGCAATTGCCCTGTGGTGCAAGTTCCTTGCTCAAATGTTTGCAAAAAGTCATGGAGGAAGATTAAATGTGATTTTTCAACAGCATGTTCTGGATTTTACTGAGAAGAGATGAGATCTAATTAAATTCACAGATTAATCCAGCCAGATTAAATGGCACGTTCTACTTTGTGTCCTTAGCTTGGCCCAGGGGCCTGAACCCACAAATGCAGACCACAGAACTGGTCTTGCCCTTCATGTCTAGACTCAGACTTTGCTTCAATACCTGAGACTAGATCCAGACACTTTCATCGGTGTGTTAAGGATCACAACCTCCATCCAGGCCTGACTGGGAGCACAGGAGTGATCCCAGCCCTGAAGGGTGCTGCTGCCCCAGGTACTCTCTTGCAAGCCCATGGTAGTGGTGGGGGAAGCTCAGGTCTCCACCTCAACTGGCTTTCCTGGGTGCTGCCATCACTGGCAGCTCCGGCTGGCAGCTACCCTGTCTTTGAGGTACCCATGTCCTCGGCAAGGTAGCCTGTGCCAGTCCAAAACTTCTCCTGAGCTGGGTACAGTGAGCTGTGTCCATGAGGCTTAATTACATCCAAACCCATCCTATCCTGACAGAGCCTCATCCAAGGATGTGTGTGTAACCCCGTGCTGGAGGGATTTGCCTTCCAGAAAAGGACAATGAGAGCTGCAGGTCAAATTCTGCTCTGGGAATTCAGCAGAACTCTCTTAAGCACAGCTCATCTCTACACAGCCAGTCTGGACTTGCATGGAAAACAAGCGTGTGAAACCCTGGGAATAAACCACCTACTTTCCTTGTGAGGACTTGCAAGTCTCACCCAGCAAGCCAGTCATGTAGCTGTAAAGGATGCAAACAAACTCTGCTGTGTAATTAGCACCCTTTGTATGCCAGGGCAATCACTCCTAACCTCCCATGCAAGCAGGAGCCAGGTCTGCCTTCACGGGGCTCAATTCCAAACACCCTCCCCAGGTAAAGCTGCGCTGCTTCCCTCAGACCAGGATCCCATGGTGATGCTTTGCCCCACAAGGGAGGAGCTGGCTTGTGATATGAGAGATCAGTTAGGATAAAAGGACAAATATCCTCTTCTGAAACCCACAGCCAGTGCTGACAGGAGTGTTTGCTGGTAAATACCTACAGCATGCTAAGATAAATCAGCCTTGTTTTACTACATTAAAGAATGAAAGGTCTATGCAGCACTTTTCCTGGTGAGACTCTGAACTGCCACTAAGGCCTCTGTGATGGTGGAGTACTCTCCATCCCAAATTGTCCCTGGTAGCCTGATTTTTGCATTCTGCACCATGCAGATAAAGCAGTGGTAGTATATGGGGACTCTTCCTTCCTTGAGCCTTGCTGTTTGTACCAGAAAAACAGACACAGCTCTTGGAAAGAGGCTGTGTGACTTCAGGGGCTGGTGTGATTGTCTCTGCAAGACTTCTGATGGGTGTCACAGTAACAGTTGGAGGAATTCTTCATTTTCTAGGACAAGAGGTGTAGAAGACAGAGTGTGGGGGTGTGGGAAAGCTCTTTCTCTGTGGTGGCCTTGATGGCCTAAAAGGTCCTTGGGAAATGACACCAAGGGGATCCATATCTGAGAGGTGCTTCTCATTTTTAGTGATGCAGAGCAGGCAGCAGGTGGGTAAGCAGGGCTGGCCTCCAGGTGAGGCCTGAAGCAGCGTGCTGGCTGTAGACAGGGGCAGCCCTGGGGTTTGCAGGCATACTGACACTCCAAGCAGCACTGCAGCCTTCCCAGGAGTCAGTATCTAAGCCAGGTTTTAAAAACAGCCTCATCGTGTGCTGTTGCATAAGAGTGAGATGGAAATCTCACTGTGTTTATCCAGACTGCAATGACAGGACTCCGCTTGAGCAAACGCTTGCAATGAAAGCTTCAGCTGGAGTTTCGCTTCCAGGAGCAGAAGAAAACCACTTAGCCATTTAATCCTTTGAAGACTTCAATCATCCTGATAAGATGTAGACAGGGCAGGACAAGGGAGATGGCTTTCACATGCCTCTATAAGACTGTCACCTCCCTGGGCAGGCTGTGTCCCACCACCCCAGAGTCACACAAGCCAGCGTGGCTCCTGAGCCTGCCCACTGCCCTTTCCCCGGCTGTGACACAGTCCCTGGATTTAAACCCTTAATCCTGGAGAGATTGTGCAATAGCTCCTTCAGCCTGAAAACGGATTATGCCCCTTTCAAAGGTACTTGGCAGTTGGCTGCACCGGGAGAGCACAATCAACCGGCCCAACCTCTCCCGCAAGTGCACCTGCAGGCGATTCTTGCAGGTGGTGCCTAGCAACTTGCTCTGAGCTGCTCTCACAGCTAAAATTCAATGCCATTTCCGCCTTCCTCCCCAGAGGAGCAGCTCCTGGGTCAACATCAGGGAGGAATGAGACGTTTCCCACTCACCTTGCTATAAATTAGCGGTATGGGCGGGGCTGCTTTCTCTCTCTCTCTCTCTCTCTCGAGCACGTGTCCTGCAGCCAACTAAAAAGGCATCTCCGCTCAGCATGTAGGACAGCTTCAGGTTATTAGGTAAAATGGGTTTTTTCCCCTTCTTCCCAATTTGTTTTCTCTCCTAAATGCCTCTGCTTTCTTGGAGTTCTTTGCAGAAGAACCAGGCTTGGATTCATGCCGTGCCTCACCTTGGTTTTTCTTGGGCGAGCCCCAGGTTATGCGAACACACACAGGTAGCTACAAGCTCGAGGCCCTGCTGATCACTCTCTAATGATGTACAGCAACTTTTACATCACCTGTGTGACAAATGAAGGCAGCCCTGAATCTGAGAGAGATGCCCTTGGGAAATGCCGAGCACCAGAAATAAAAAATGCACAGAAAACCACGATTGCCTGTTTACGGGGCTGGGATCTTTGCCGAGGTGGTGAGGCAAACATCAACCAGCCCGGGCAGGACGAAGCAGCGTGTTCCTGCATGTGGGCAGGGCGTAGGAATGGGTGCTGGGAAGAGGCAGCCAAAGGGAGGATCCAGCTGCAGAGCGGGCAGGGGCTCGGGGAGCAGCACAGCCTCCAGCAGCTGCTGGCACTGAGCAGAGGGAGGAGCGCTCCAGCTGGAAGAGGTGGGAAGCTGTGAGTACATGAAGTTCATGAGTAGTAGGGCTGTGGTACGGCAGCCTGGGTGTTTTTCAGAGAAAAGCAAGGCGAGGTGCCTTGTAGGGCATTTCCAGACTCCGGGAAGGCACGTGTTTGCCTCTGGGAACAAGCCTGAGCTCCAGATGGATCTCTTAGTGGGAGTCTGTTAGGACATCTCAGACCTGCCTTAGTGACACAGCTCCCTCGGTGCTGTCTACTGGGAGGGCAGCTGGCCACTGCCTCCCCTGGCTGTTCCCAGTGCTAGCGCCGGTTCCCACTGCAAAGCTGACCTCTCCTTGCCTCCCCAGCTTTATTCATTGGGAAGCTCTGGGTGGTCTTAGCAACTGCAGCCAGAGGAGGGTTGGAGGTGCCTCATTGCTGTGGACAGGGTGCTTTTCAGAAGAGCCACCTTTATCTCACAGCTCTCTGTCCTCAGCTCCTGAGTGCCTGCAGCAGTGCAGGGTCTGCAAGGAGGAGTGCGAATCACCTGGTCACTACCTTGGACTCCACAGCCTGAAGCAGATGAGGAGAGAGGTTGGTAAGCGCAGAAGCACCAATGGAGATGTCTCCAGCTCATCCCAGGACCCTCAACCCTCCAAGGTGGGATGTGGCTCTGTTCCCCAGCCCAGGAGTGGTGCCCAGCATGCTCCAGGTAGGTGTTTGGCTTAAGGATTTGTCATCATGCAGACCACTTTAGTCAAATCCAACTGCATTGCACAGGTTAGCTGATAAGGATTGAGAAATACTTCATAGGCAAAGGCATAAAGGACCCAGCCCTGACTGAGCCTTTCCTAGTGTCCAGTGGGTGCCTCTGCCTGCAAGGGTCAGGAACTGGCCAGTCCCCTGCCATGCTGTAATGGGTGAAGGCCAGGGGACCTTGTGGTGGCTCTGTTTCCCTTCCAGCCACAGGAAGGGACAGCTCTCCCAGCAGTGTGGCAGAGCAGCCTTTGTCTCACCACATGGGTGACACTGGTGGTGTTGGCTGACCCAGAGTGGGTTTGGGACAAGCTTGGGACAGCGGAGTTTTAGAGCAGCATGGCCCAATCCAGGAGAAGATGCTGCCTGTAGACCAAAACTGTGACTTTGGTGGCTGAAGGGGCTACTGGCCCAGCCAGCATTGGTGGGTCCTGCTCCAGCAATCCCTTCCCACCACAGCCTGCCTGTGCTTTGCACAGTTGTTCCCAAGCTCCTTGCAGGCCATTTCCACAGCCAGCTTAAGCAGTTTCAGTCCTACCTCCTTACCTAGCCTGGCTCAGAAGAATGTAGCTGGGAGTGCAGTGGAGATGGGGACCTTTGCAGCCAGGAGAAGACATGTTGATAGCAAAATCTTCAGCTCAGAAAATGCCTCCTTCCTTCCTGCAAACATAAGGGTACAGAATTAAGGCTGAGCTTTCTGACCTCCAAGTTCTTGACTTCTGCTCTCACGTTACAGCAGCAGCAAATCCTGTTGCATGAAGCAGAAATCTATCTGTCTGAACACGGACTATTTCAAACTCTTCTCTGCATAAACTGTTCCAGACTTTACCAGGAACAAGGCTGTTTACTAATAGCAGATTTAGGAAACTCTTTTAGTATTGTGACATCTTTTCCCCCCCCTTTTTTTTTTAGTTTGCACACTGAGCTGCTGAAGCTTAAATTTGCCAGCTAACAGGGTTTCTAGCTTTCAATGTGTTTTGCTTCAAGCTATTTCCTTTTGCCTGATTGAGTATCTCTGAAATACCTCTGTGTACAGAGTGCTCTGCCTTCCTTCCCATGGAAAGATAGGCTTTCCTTCACCTCCTGTGAGGTTAGAAGGACAAGCTAATTTTCGCCAAAAAAATAGGAGATATTAAACTGCAAAAGGCCAATGGCAACATTTTAGGGTTTTTTCCTAGCATTCATATGAATGCTTTTGTACAAAGGGGTTGAATCCTGCTTCCATTTATGCTGATGTACATCTACAATAATAAAGTTCTTTTACAGAACTGCATATTTTATTAATCCAAGTGCCATAACTAGAATTGACTATATGATAGTAGTTTGATCATTGTATCCTTCTGCAGTTCTCACTTGCTGTGACTGTGGCATCTTTTAGATGTTTTAATTTCTTTTTCATGTGTTGTAGATATTAAACTTTCTGACACAAGGACTACCAGTGTAAGCACAGCAGGAGGTGTGATGAACCCCTGTGTTAGGAAACCCCTTTGATAGGAAAGGAAAGCAAAGTTTGGAAAGCAGTTGTAGGTGCTTGTGACAGTTAGCTGGTTTTCACTTTGAAAATCTCTTCTGAGCTTTCCCTCCACCTCCATTTTGGCAGAACCAAACTCTGTTTGCTTTTATGACTGCTGTCACTCACAGGCTGCCTCGCCAGGACTAAGTAAGCTAGCATAGCTAAAAACTGAGAAAAATGGTTTCTACAGAGAGCATTGCCATGCTGAAGTGGGGCTTTGCAAGCCTGTTGTTCACTTCACATAATGATTTATTGGGCATTGTGTTCTTCTAGCAAGTGACAAGGTCATAGTGACCAATTTGCCTGTGAAGATTTACACAAGCTTTAGCAATAGGAAACCTCACAGACTTAAAAACTTCGTGCAGTAGGGGCAGCTCACCTTCACAGCTGGTCTTTTAAAATGATGAAGCAAGGTCAGTTTGGATTGAGAGGAACAAGACTCTTACAAACCCCAGAGAGAGAAGGAATGGTTTGGTTCCTTGAAAGCCTGTGTGGCTTGTTCTGACTGAGAGCTGTCCTCCTGCGTGTTTCCACCAGCAGGGCTGGAGTGAGGAGCTGGAGTTACGGCTGGAGATGCAGAGCGGTCCGGCTGCTCTCCTGGCTGTCCCCAGGGCCCAGCAGAGCTGGAAATGGGACGTGAGTGCCCAGCAGGGTGAGGGTGGAGGTGGCCACCAGCACACGGGTGACGGTCTGGTGTGTGCTCTACACGAGCGAGCTGTGAGGGATCCCTGAGGGCGTGAGGGACCCCCGAGGGATGCGGGGCCTGAGGGGGTGTTTTGTGTGGCCTGGGGGCCTCCTCATCCTGTGCCCATCCTGCTGCTCTCCGCGCCCCGCTGCTCCATGGCAGCGCACGCCGTGAGGGAGGCACTCACCTCACACCTCAGCCCGGGCGGCTGGGCCCGTGTGCATGTGTCTGTCTGTCTGTCTCTCGGCAGCCCCGCGCTGCCCTCACACCGCCCGGCCCCTCAGCGCTCTCCCCTCCCCTCAGCGCTTCCCCCGCTGCAGCCCCGGGGGGGCCCTGGCCCCGCCCCTCCCGCGCGAGGCCCCGCCCCGCGCGCCGCCGGCGGGCGATAAAGGTCTCGCGGCGGAGCTCTGACGTCACGGGGAGTTAATTTTAAACCCGGACAAGATGGCGGCGAGGGACGCGGCGCGGCGCGCGGGCCCGGCCCGCCACCGGCCCGCCCCGGCAGGTAACGCGGCCCGCGGGCGGCGGCACCACTGGGGGCGGCGGCGGGGCTGTGCCCGCGGGGTCGGCCCGGAGCGCGGGGCTGGGCGGCCCGGCGGCTCCGCGCGGCGCCGGGGGAAAGGCCCCCGTGTCTCCCCCCTCCTCAAAATGGCGTGGGCGGCCGCCCGCCCCCGAGGGGCGGCGGGGAAGCCGCGGCAACGGCCCCTGCGCCCGGCCCGCCGTCGCTCCTCGGCGGGGTCACCCCGCGTTCCCGGCTCTGCGGCCGGGGCCTCCCCCGCTGCGGTCGGCGGCCCGTGCCCGGAGCGGGGGCGGCCCGGGGGCACTGTCGGTGACCTTATTCCCCGGTGCGGTGCGGCCGCGCCTCGCCGTGTGTGCCCCAGCCCCGTGAGGAGCGGGGGCTGCGGCCCGGAGGGGCCCGGGGGCCGCGGGGCGCTGGCGTTGCACAGTGCCGGGACCGGAGCCAGGTAACCCGGAGGGCGCCGACTTTCCCGGGGCCGCGTCCGCTTGCGGAGGGAGCAGCCGGGGGCAGCCCGGGGAAGGAGGAGGTGACTGATCCTGTCGGGCCGTCCCCCACATGGAGCTGGTGCGCTCCGCTGTCAGCGCTGCCCCTGCCTGTAATCTATCCCCTGGTGGGGATGGGACATGGCTTTGGCTGGGTGTTCAGCCTCGGGTGTGCTGGAGTCTGCGCAGTGTGTTTCTTAAAGTGTGGTTATTTCTCAGGAACGGCTGGAAAGCTGGGAGCTCGTAGCAATTTCCCTGCCGTACGCTTGGCGAGGGGGCACCCGGGACTTGTGAGGGTTGTACTGACTCGAGCGCCGAGTTGGATCATGTGAGGTTTTTAGCACTGCACTGGAACACTGAACTATTTTAACATCTTTGTTGTGTAACTCTGACTTAATTTGGAAGCAGAACGATTGGACTGGGCACAATTAAACAAAACCTAGCAGATGCCATGTGCCACGATTGGTTTCAATTGCTTGATTTGCAAGCTAACTAGAGATAGGGAAATCTAGCTATAAGCTGGGAGATATGGAGTGACAGCTCACCTGGTTTGATTTACAGGGAGGAAAAGCAGTGCTTCTGAGAATCAGGAAAACTTTGATTGCGTTTGGCAGCATTGCAATTTGAATAATTTAAAAGAGCCCAGAGACTGAAATTGAGGATGTGATACTGCTTTATTGCTCAAGGACTGGTCTCTCTCCCTCTCAGCACTGCTCAGTTTTCTTTAATTTCAGTTTTCTGTGTTTTTGCCACTGTGTTGTTTAATTATCTCAAAGCATTGGATTATTGCATAGTTTTCTCAAGGTCATAAAAGTCCAGCACACCTGTAATAACTGGCCTTTAATTAGCTGTGTCATCATTAGAAATGGAAACATGCACATGTCACTCTTCGTTGCTTCTGAACTTTAGTCATGGAGCAACTTAGGTGACAGGGTCTGTGTGTAGAGCTGTGGATGGCCTATGCCTGCCTGCAGAAGGGCTTTCTGTGCAGTGGAATAAAGCAGAGGGATAGGTTGGAGTAATTACAAGAGCAGCTGTGTAACAGGAGAGGCCATCACCTCCTCCTGTACCATTACTGAATGTTGCTTAACAGCTGGTACATCTTAGCTTACCCTAAAATCAATAATTGTGTTACAGCACCTCCTCAAATAATAGCCCTAGGTTTTTGTTTTTTCAGCTGGAGTTATTTTGAAAGCAGGGAGCGGAGTTGAGGAAGGCTGTGTTCTTTGCCTTTCACGTTCACTTGCCTGCAACTGAAAAGCTAGCAGAGAAATAGTTCTAGCACAGAGCAGTTTTACTTGGATTGTTTTGAAAGCATTGCTTTAAACGTGACAGTCTGTCCTGGTTCAGGAGGCCAGGCAGCTCTTGTTCATGTTGGATGCTCAGGAATGCTTGAGCCACATCTTACAACAGCCCTAATACATCTTAGGTACCTTGTGTCAACTGCAGTCCCTGTGGCTTGCTTAAATATCAGTGATTAATATTTGCTTACTGACTGTACTAGTAAAGTAGCACTGACTGGAGTGAGGTGCTGCGATAGATGAGGAATTGTTTTCTCTTCCTGCTGGAATAATAAAAGGGAAACTACCTCATGGTGGCCAGCCTGGACAGGAGCAGGTCTGCTCGGAGGAGAAGGGCTGGGGATTTTCCTCCAGTGTTATAGAAGAGCACTTATCTCCTGGTGGTCACATCACATCATCCCTAGCTTTGAGTTTCCCAACTTCCAAACCAGAGGAAATAGGCAGATGGAAATGCAGGTGTAAGTTCTGTGTCCTTGTTGGTTTGGATGTGAACCACAGTGGTGTTGGTCTCCAGTGCCAGCACCATCGCAGGCTTCACCTCAGCTCTGTGATAAAAGCAGTTTTAACTTTGTGCCTGTTGTTAGTAGACTGTTGTACATCTTGTCACAGTCTGCGGAAGTTTCAAGGACATTCCTAAGGAAAACTGCCAAATTTCAGTCAAATGTCACCTCACATAAGTTAGGTTTGAGTTTGTTTTTGTTCTCGTATTGTGGTTATGAACAGACCCTGTCCCTGGGATGATTTTTGATATTTGTGGCAGTCTTTGAATGGGAAGTTTTAAACTTTAAAACCAGGCCGAGTTGTTGTCTTGTTTTTTAATTTACTTAATTTCTTTTTCTACTGTTGCTGTATGCTGTGCCTACAATGTGATCTGTGAGCTGAGTGCATTTTTTCAGCTTTCTGCTAAAGGCTGCATTTACTTCCTAAACTTACTGTACTCTATGTTAGTATTTTAGGTTTTGTCTCTAACCTCAACTATTCAAGGTGAAAATAAAAATTTTCTAAGTTTCTGCATAGGCAGATGTGCTGTATTTGCCATTGGTCAACAACTGAAAATTTTCAGAAACACTTATATGTGGCGGTTCTTCAGACTTTACTCTTGCTGAACTATGACTGGGTTTCTTATTTTAAAACATTTTTAGCAAGCTGAACTTCCTGAGATGTCCTGGAGGAAAGGTAGAAGCAGCTTTCCTTGGTTTTGGAAATTTGCTCTTGATATGATACAAAAAGTTACTATCTCATCCTGTAGCTGATTTTAAGGTCATGGTGCTGTGTAGGGAGTTGATTTATGTGAATACTTTTCTGGGGTTGGATTTGTGTCTGAAAGACCAAACAAATGAGCGAGTTTTAGATATTTGTGAAAGCATGGCTCACATTGATGTCTGCTGTTTCAGTTGGCTGCAAAGAAATGACTGATAAGAAATAAGTAATGTCCTTTAGGATAAGGATTATAATCAAGGCATTTCTAGGAGCAAATTAATACATAATAGGAACTTGTGTTCTGAGAGCATTGGTAACTAACTTGCCTGACCTTTGGCTTCTGTTTATTTATGAAATAATATATTCTGTGTAGTGTTCATTTCCAGAAAAACAAGATTTCATGTGCTTGCCAAGCTTTTTGAAACACTTTGAACATAAAAAGTTGGAAGAACTTTTGAAGTTCCTTCCTTCAGCTGCCCAAATTGGTGTTTAACTGGAGTTCTTGCTCTGCAGCAAAGTGAGGAGCTCACTGTTCCCCTTTGTGTTTGGGTGGGAGCCCACATCCCTGTTCTAGGGCCATAATTATCTCTACAGGATGTGTAAACATGTGAACATCCTCCTAAAGTTATCTATTCAGTTTGTCTGGAATCTGTCAGTGAGAATTTTGGCTGCTCCACAGGGATGTTATTCCTTGAAGTAACAGGACTGGTTTATATCTCATTTTAGTGTGAGAATAGTAGATCTTTGTGTGAAGTGTGATCTTTGAAGCTATGTAAGTATCCTTCAATTAACTAAAAAGGGAAAAAAAAAAAAGAAAAGCTGTGCTAATTTTGTTATGGTTAGTAGCTGGCTTCTCTATAAGGTTGGAAAAACTTAGTTTGCCACCAAAGATGGCCCTACTGGGCATCCAAGGCAGTCCAGAAGAAGTTACATGAGTAAATAAATGCAGGTAATCTGGATATTGGAACTCCTGTTTGATGCCCATTTGAACTTAAAAGCAGGACTAATAGGAAATCAAGTATAAGGTGAAAGAGAAGTCGATTTGGACATTTGCAGAAATGATTTTTGGAAAAACAGCTTATTTCAAGAGTGGCCCTGCTCTTGTGTCTCATGGAGGAATAGGTGAGAGGACTGGCAAAAGTCTAAGACTGCATTAAGTGTCTTTTGGAGAAGGATTTTTTTGTTGACAGCTTGTATACTTGACCTCTATTTACACTCTGTGTGAGGGAAATTCTGATATGCTTTACTAGGAGGGGAGATGTCTCATGTAGTTTTTGGTGTGGGTTTGTTTGTTTGTCTAAATGTATTTTCAGCTTTGTTTTCAGTGCAGATGATGAGCAAATGATGCTTCCATTTTCAGCCCTGTATATTGGTGATTTTTGTGTGGCTAGGTGGGATTTGCTACTGCAGGTCATGGCAGGTTTCTCTTAAAGGACTGGAATAGAAGCCAAACTATTGAAGACTTGAACTGATACAATGTTGTACGGATTGTGGACGTGGAATGTAGGATGAAATTTCCACTGAATTGATATTTGAGAGTCGAACTTAATTGCTCTTACGCAGTTGCTGTTCCAGTGACATCAGAATCAGGTTCCAGTCTGTAGTTAGTGTCAAATTATGATGAATTTATTTTCCCACCGTCACCTCAGAGATGAGCATGTAGAATTTACAAGTTTTTATTGGTCTCAGTAAAATATTTGGAATGTCTTTTTGAGCAATGTGTTGGATAATGCTTCCAGGATAACAAAGTGGCTTTTTTTTTTTTTTTTCCACTTGGATTGAAAATTACAGAAACTTGTTGGAGAACATGTGTCAAGTGCTTGTACTGACGTGTTAGGACTGCTTTCCGTATGTTGTGCATACTGGGAAAAGTTGTTCCCATCTCTTATCTCCTCCAGCAGGGTGGTACTGTTGAGTGGAAGAATAAGTGCAGTTATTTTAGCTGTCTCTTTAAACCCAATCCTGTGATACTTACTACTGCCTGTAAACTTGCTGTCTTTTCCCCCTCTCCTCCTCGACCTCTTCTACATGAAAGAAAAGGTTTTCTGGCTTTTCCTTCCAGATGTTCATTTGCCTTGGTCCATGTGATGTGATCTACCTGGGGAACTGTAAACTTTTGGGAAATAAAAGGTTCAATCTGTCAATCCTTTGCCTAATATGGGAATCTTCACAGCCCTGATTTCATGGGAGGGACAGTCACTTGAAGTATGTGAACTCCTAGGCATGGAGACAGAAGCTTGGCCTCCTTTGTGTATTGCTTAGACATAAAATAATAGTGAAAATGACTGCTCTAGAAAATGAGGTTAAGGCTCTTGACATAATCAAATCATTTTTTAATGCAAGAAGTCATCTTGTTTTAAGAGAATTAAGTTTCCTAAATACTTTGTAATCTTGAACTAAGGAATTGTGTTTGTTAAGATTTTAAACATTGCCTTGAAGCTGCCCTCAAAGCAGTTAACACTTACCTTTCAGGGAGCAAAGTCTTAAGCTTGTCATTACGATAGGGAGGGAATGCAGTTCAAAATTCTTGAAAGGAAATCTTTCTAACTGCTGGTGTGTCAGGCTTATTGCTGATAAATACTTTGGAAAAGTACAGCAAGTAAAGATTTTGAGTGTTAGGACATAGAGCTGGAGTATTTTCTAACCCTAACAATACTATAGGAATAGCTTCTGAAGACCTACATGTTATGTGCTGAGATTTAAAAGGCAGAAAACATCTCAAAATAAAATATTGCTGGTACAAACACTAAGAAACGCAACTTCTGCTTTTAAACTTAATTTTTTTCAATAGAAAAGTGAACACTCTATCTACTGTGAACATTTAGATAGCAAATGTGATTAAATGCTTGTAAGAACCTTCAGATGCTGTGAGAAATCCTGCTTCTTTGAGAAGAACCTCAAAATGCAGTTTGGTGCTTTTGAGGAGGTTGGAAGTTGGCTTGTGAAAGGCTGAATATTATTCTGAGAGTCTTATTCTAAGTAGTTCGAGTCGCAGACATATCACCCTGTCATTAATCGAATATCAAACAGAGCTGTTCTTTAGTCTAATCTCTTGTTGATTTATTTCTGTGGTGCATTAGGACTAGATTAAACTTTTGTGAGCTTTGAAGAGGAGCACACTGCTATCTTTCTCTGTTCCAGTTCATCTTATAATCCTAGCCTTTTCTCCCCAGAGTTTGCTCTCCATACTGTAAGGAAAGATTTCATGGATCCACCAAATGAGGACATTAGGTATGATCTACAGAGGCTACACTGTTGGTTGGACAGGAGTGCTGAAACATACAGGCTTTGTAGAGTTGTGTTTGCCTCCTTCTCTTTCACCCAAGTGAAAGATGTATATTAAACCATTGTGGTCTCAACATAAGGTAGTCCTGCAGAAAAGCAATTTGATTGTCCAGATGTATTTAGACAAGGTTGAGAACTTGCTGTGAAGAGAAGCAGTAAGCAGCTCCGTCTGTGTTTGTTCTTGTTGGGATGGTAAGTGTGGCTTGCCTTACACCTGAGGTTGCTGACTTCTTTCAGTTCTATACCTCTAGGCTTGACCGGCCAGCAGCCATCAATGTACACATGACAGTGGCATTTCCTGTCCCAGGAAAATGCTTTTAAAAATCAAAACCGCTCCAGTTGTTGAGACTTTTTTGTAGCAGTGGCTGAAGTTTCTGTGGTAACAAGTGTCATGAAGTTAAAAAATCCTTAGGTAAGTGGGTGAGCCGTGAGCCCTTTGAACATAGGAAGGTGCTTGTGTGGAGCTGAGCTGCTGAAGTGTGTGTTATAATGTCCTTGGGACGACTTAACTAGTGATTTTAAAATCAATGTTTTTCTACTCTGCAGTGGATGCAGTATTCAGTAGGTGTGTTCAAGGGAATACTCTTCTACAGCAGGAAGGGCTGTGCCAAGCTCGAGGTCTTCCCACCAGTCACATGTCCTGGCTTGTAGCACTGACAAGCTGAAACCTTCATTTGTAAGGGAAGGAAACCTTGTTCTTAAGTGAAGGTTAACAAATGTGTTGTCTACCCCAGCCTAAATCTGGACTTTCAGATAGAGACAAATCTTTGGCAACACACAGCCAGATCCGGTTACAGCCCAGTTGTCTACCCATCTTTGCAGTGTTATCACATATCACCAAGTCAGTTCCTACATGAATATGCTTCTTAACTGTACTTATGAGTTTTGGGAGTCTGGAGAAATTTTCCAGCTGAACTGGGTTGCAGTTAAAGAGCTGAACTTTTCTTTTGGCACGAGTGCCCAGCGAAGCAGTTTGTGCTTCAGCAGTGCTGTGTGGCTGTTCCAGAGGCTGTAGGGTGCAGAGCACATCCATTGGTGTCCAAGATCAGCTGGTGCTGGACCTGGGAGAGCAGTGCCAGCACAGAGGGCAGCAGCCCTGGACTGTTCAGCAGTACAGCTGAGCTGTGCCCTGCAGAGGGGACTGTGTGGCTCTGCTGTTTGCGTGCCTTCAGTTCTAGTGCTCCTTGTTCGAGGTGATACAGTTTGTAGGGAACTGCTTCTGTTGGATTGCTTTTTCTGCTGCTTTGGCTTCTGTAGCAGCGTTGGGTATATGGCAGAATTAGCAGGAAAGGCAGGATGGTGCTGCATGGTGCTGGAAATGGGAAAGAGTGGGAGAGCCCCTGTGAGTGGGTGGTGAAGACTCAACTGTGCTATTGAAACAGGCTTGAAGAGGGAGAGGGGAGGAGGCACGCACTGGCACTGTCCTGTTGGCAGAATTAATGTACTTTGAGCTGTTGCCTTAACAAGGGATTTGTGTGTAGCAGCAGCAATGATGCCTGGCAGAGGCTCAGGAGTTGTGGCAGTAGGTGTGGGGCTTTCAACTGTATGGACTTAGGTACTGTATCAATTATTATGGGTTAATTGCAGGAAAGGGATATGGCAGCCCAGGCGTTTCTCTACGTGCTTAGCAGCAGGGCCCCTGATAAAAACTATTTTTGTTGTAGTTGTGTAAGAAAAATCTCTTCCTCCAGTGGAGATAAAAGGAAGACATGCAAAATGTGATTTTTTTTTTTGTTTGTTTGTTTTAATTATCTTTAGCTGTGCTTTGTGTCGAACTTTTTCCTGTTTTGATTCACATTGTTGATCTGGGTGTTAATTGTGTTGATGCATATTGGTTTTCCCCTGTTATGCTTCCCTTTCATCTGGTGGGTGTCAGTGACCCTACCAGGCTAAGAACAGAGAAGGAGAAGAAACTGAAACTTTCAGAAACTGAAACTTTCAGAAACTCCCTGGAATTGTGTGCAGGCAGTTACTGTATCAGTGTTGCAAACTGTGTGATCTAGAGAAGACAGTTTTTAAAAGAAACCTACACTCTCTCTGTACTGCCCTTTATTCTTTGAAATGAAATGTAGGATTCTGGAGTTCAGTGCTGGAAAAACTGGCTGGAAGGCTCTCTTAGCTGCAGGAACTGAGAGAGAGATGGGAAGCTGAGTGTGAACTGAGGTTCGGCTGAAAGATCACTTTTGGTTGGAAGCTCCATTGAGTTGTTAAGGTTGGAAAATACCTCTAAGATCAGAGTCCAGCTGTTATCCTGGTGCTGCCGTGTTCACCACTAACAGCTTGTCCCCAGGTGCCACATCCACCTGTTTTTTGAACACTTTGAGGTATGGTGATTCTACCACTTCCTGGGCCAGCCTGTTCTAATGATTGACCACCCCTCCCATGAAAAAATGTTTCCTAATGTCCAACCTTGACCTTCCCTGGCACTATTTGAGGCCATCTGTTCTCATCTTGTCATTTGTTACCTGGGAGAAGAGACCACCCCGACCTCACTGCAGCCTCCTTTCAGGGAGTTGTAGAGAGTGCTAAGGTACCCTGAGCCTCCTTTTCTCCAGGCTAAACTCCCCCAGCTCCCTCAGCTGCTCCTGATCAGAGTTGGGCAGCAGACCCTTCACAGCACCTCAGGGTCTTTCTTGCAGTGAGGGGCTCAAAGCTGGACCCAGTGCTTGAGGTTTGGCCTCACCAGTGCTGAGTACAGGAGGTTGATCGCCACCCTCATCCTCTGGCCAGACTCTTGCTGCCATTCAGCTTGCTAAAAGCAAAAAAGAAAAGTTCCAGCCTCTTTGGCTTACTGTGTGTCCTGACATTGTGACTGACAACTTGTTTCTGCTGGAAATGAGTAAAGGCTGATCCTTTGGCATCATCACCTTCCTGCACAGCTAAAGGAAGCCCTCACTTTGCTTTCTGCTCAGCTCCTCTATGGCTGTGGTGCAGATGTGTCTTGGTAACTAAACCACCTCTGACTGGCAATCTAAAGCCAAATATGGGCTAATTGCAGTTGGCATCTCTCACTTTATTCTTTTCTCCTTATTCTCACTCAAAATACCAATTTAGGTTAGCTGCTCATTGTTTAAATTACTGGCTGTTGACAAGAGGATACATACAAGGTACATAAAACGCAATTATGGCCTAAACCAATTAGAAAATACTGACTTCTTGAGCAAGCAACAACCTTAAATAAAATCACTCTGAAATACAAGCAGAAGTCTGCCTGGTTTAAATGTGTGTGGCCTGCAAGGATCCAGTTAGCTTTCAGTGTTCATGAGGAGCTGTCACTTGGCATTTCCAGAGTTCATGGTGAACTAGGGCATTGTCATTGGAATACTCTCATTCCCATCCTCAAGAGCCTGCCTGATGGGTAAGAAAGGGGAGAAAAGGTGAGCAATAGGCCTTTTAATGCTTTAATCTGCCTTTAGTGTTTTAATACAGCTTTCTTGGAGGGGGTTGGAAAAGTACTGGTGAATCTTACTGTGGGTAGAGATCCTGTTAGGTCCTTCAGTGAGTGTGCTATTAATAGCTGGGATTTTTGGGCAGAGGGGAAGAAGGATGGAGAGGCATGTTTTGCCACTATCCTTACCCTGCACGATTTTTCTTGTAGCTATGGTTAAGCATCTTTTTTACTCAGTTCATTGTGTGTTTTCTAAAAAGTGATCCTTTTATGTCTATCTATCTTACTGGTTTTGTACTGCTTCTGTCTTAGTCTCTGCTTATTGCCATTCTCTTACTTGTATTAGTTGAGAAGAGCTGAATTTGAGGGTTGACTTTTTTTTTCTGCACTTTTTCATTTTATGAAGTTTCCCTCTCCTTTTTGTCCCCATAAATGGAGAACACAAAATGCCAGCTTATCAGTATTTTATGTAGGAGAGAGCTGTCAGCTCCTGCACACATGCCCACCATTCAGCAGAGAAGCAATTTAAGGCCCTTAGGAGTAGACAAACCTATTGTTTGATTAGTTGTGGTGCTTCAGAGGTATTTAGGTCATCAGAATATCTTCTTTTTCCCCTTCCCTGGCAGAATTGTAGCTTCAGGTGCTTCTGCTTCAGCTCACAGTTTATGTAACAGTTCTACATGTGTCCTTTTAACACCCCATTGCCCTGAAGGAACACGGTGAGTTAAATGTGTCTTTCCTCCTGTACCCTGCCCCAAACCCTCTATCAGTCTTACTGGATGTCCAAACAAGTCTTTGGAACTTAGCTCATCAGTCCTATTTGTAGTTGAAATATTTGAAACATTTGATTATTTCTGGCCTTAAAATAGGCTACTTGGCACTCTTTACTAGTCAGCAATAAGAAAGTAGCGATGCATTAAGGTCAGTGATAACCCCGTAGTTTCCTGTGAGTTTATTGCATGGAGCAGGACTGCTGGAAAAAGGGGAGGACAATTCTGTGGCTGAAATCTAGGGGTGGGGTGGTTTGTTTGTTTGGGGTTTTTTTTTTTTTCTTCCAGGAGATGTGTCCAAATAAGGTTTGAAGGTTAACATACTTTCTCTCTGTGCTCTGGAACTCACTTCACACGTGCCTACACTTTCCTTTGTTCACTACACCAAAACAAGAAATGTTTAAGCAGTTTGTCTCCCTTCTCTCCAAGGAAAAATTCCTACGTGAAGCACTGAGAGAATGCCTTACACTGAAGTGCAGTGCAGCAGTTTCCTCATGATAAATTATTTTAAGCTCTTGATTCAAGCCATGAACTCCCTCAGGGTGTGGAGGTTGAACAAAATTTCAAGCAAGATGGATGGAGCTTACTGTAGCTCACTTCAGTTTGCTTTTCACCTCTCAGGTGATGGTGGGGGAGCCTGCCAAGCATCTCTACTGAAATGTGAACAGGGGACTTGAACTGCTGTTGTATGGAGGCAAATGTAGAGCACCAGGAAAGAGTTCAGGGGTGCTGAAAGCTGCAGTGTCATGGGGTGCTGGAAGTCTTAATTTGAAGTTGACTTCTAGCAAAGTGCAGGTTTCTGTGCAAACCAGATATTAAGACTACCGACTGGAAGATTTATGGCTTTATACTCCTTAAACTCCTTGTGATAGAGCAAATGGAAGTACTGATGAGGGACAGCTACTCTAATGAAAGTGGCTTAAAACTAAAAAGCAAATGGGATTTAAATTTATTTTAATGTTCTGCTGCATTTGTGGGCAATTGTGTTCAACTCACTATCCACAGAAGCAGTTACTAATTGTGATTCAGTGCTTGTTGATCAAAAACCTGTACTGTATCTAAAACCTACTGAATTTAGCAATTAGTATGTGTTTGGGGGTTTTTTTGGTTTTTTTTTTTTAATGAAAGGATGTGGATAATGTGTTCAAAGAGTTCAAGCTGTATGTAGGTTGAAACTTAGAGGTAACTGTGCTAGTGCTTTCTGTCGATTAATGTGCTTAAAGGGAAGAACTTGCATTTAAAGCAGGCTGTCTTATTTTCATAGCATGCAGGTGTCTGAGCGTTTTCACTCTCGTGTTCTTACACTGCAGGACAAGTAGGTCATCAGCTGCTGGCTGTGTACTTAGGGGAAGCAGGAATTAGCTTTTCATCTTACCTCATGCTTTAAGAAATGGGCTATTTAGTGGGGTTTGTTCAGTTGAAATACTGTCCGCATCCACAAGAAGCTACTGTTCTCAAAATCTGGCTTAGTGTTTCAACAAGTGGTGCTTGTTCTGGGTACTTAGCTGGTGAGAATAAATAGCAGTCTTGCTGTAGTTGTTACTGAGTGGAGTGAGGAGTTTATAGGGAAGCTGAATGGTAGTATCTTCCCTTGGCTATATTTGCTTCCATTGAAACCTGTCTGCTTCTGTGTCTTGCTGCACAATGTTCCTTCTCTTGTGTCTCCCAGACTATTTGACCTGGGTTAGGAAATGGTCGTGTCAGTCTACAAATCCATTTGCCACATTCCTAATGGAATAATTCAGGTTGGAAGAGGCCAAAATGACATCGAGACTGATTGGTGAGCAGCCGCAGTAATAGATGTGAATGGATGGCAGAGTTCAGGGGCAAGTCCAGCTGATGATCTTTTTGTATCAGCTCCAGACAAAGCAGCAGACATGACCTTAGTCTGGAATCTGTTAGTTCAGTACTTCAAAGGTCAGATGAACATCTTGAAAAAAGGAAAATATAGCTGTGACTTTCTGGGCCTGCAGCACTGTGCTACAAGTTCTGATGCCATATGGCTTGACAGATGAGAACTCTTATGTATGTACTGAAAGCCTGAGGTTCAGACCTTCTGTGCACACGGGAATTTCCAACAGCACAGTGATCAACCCCATGAGTGAGTTGGGTGAATCCACCAGTCTTTAATCCTGTGGCAGGAGGCAGCCTTGGCTCTCTGTTCTGTGTGCAGAACACGGAACATTCCTCTGAAACAACTACTCCTTGTGTGAGTGTATTGGGTTGGTAACTCCATTACTGGCATGGGACTGGGCTTAGCAAAGTGTTAAAATGTACTATAAAAAACAAACAAAACCCCCAAACCAACAAAGGTCTGTTGTTTTGGTTGTGGCAGTACTGAAATGTATTGTCACAGAGAGCTATAAAGGGATGCTGCCATGAACTTTGCAAGTCCAAAGTAGCATCCAGCTGGTTAGGAAGGCATCAGTGTGGAAGTGGCCATTCTGGGAATGTTAGTACTCATCTCTTTTATGCTTGACTTGCTGGGGCTGGACTATTGCAAGAACCTAGAGCAATCTGTGGGCTTTAGAACAAATCAGCTTAAATTCTGAGTTTTAAGTAGTACACTGTGACTGTGCTAGGGCAGGTGAGGAATGGGGGACAGCCAAGGGACAGGGCTTTGAGTCCTGAATGGCATAAACTTCTGTCCTGAGTTGACCTATCAGTGCTGTCAGTATGTTTAGTTTGTGAACAACTTTGAGAAATTTTGCAGTGCTTTTGCAGAAAACTGGACTGTGAAGGGGGGTGGGGGGGCGAGGGTTGCTTCTTGTCCTGACCTTTATTTCCAGAGACTGCACTGGAAGTAATTCTTGGAAGTGTAATGTGAGCTTTCTGCCCATGATACTGAAGCCTTCTAGAAAGGCTTCCTAAGTGCTGCCTGAGATGGTGAGCAACCAGAAGGCAGGATAAGAGATCACAAAAGGGTTTGACATCTGCCTGGGACACCTGACAGGGTGGCATATGCTGATTATGCTGCTGGGATGAGCAGTAGCACTTGCTCTGTGGTTAACATGCCTGACCTGTGCAATGTGTGTCCTGGTAATTGCCAACTCGTTCAAAATCTTGTAAGGAGGGGTGTTCTCTGCCACTCAAGCGTGAAGTTATCAAACCAGCTCTTCTGGATGGATCAAATTGCTTCCACAGCTGTCAGCACTGCATTTCTCCACCCTCTGAAGTGCTTGACTAATGACCATGATGGTCTTTTCTGTAGGTAGGTTGGGAACTTTCAGATATATTTGACTGGTTAGTCAAAGGAAGAAAAAAAAAAAAAAAAGCCAACAAACCAACTTGACCCCAACCTAACTTGGGGCTCTGGACTTGACTTCCAATTTCTGCTGATAAGTGAAATCTAATGGGAGTTGAGTAGGGTCTAGGATGAATTTTCCTTCCTGTTACCTCTGAGCTAATGAGCTTCAGTGGTGCAGAATGCTGTTAACAAGATGTGAGCTTTTAATTGGCATATTGTGTGTAAGCTCTTGATGGTACTATCTCCTTGTGATAGGCAGAATCTGCTTGTTTATAAATGACTGATGGTGAAGGACCATTCCACTTGTTTGTTCAGAAATCTGCTTGGCCTGAAGAGGTTTTGTGTAGCTGTGCTCTGCACTGGCACAAGGATGCTGCTACAGCTTGAGGTCTTTGAGGTCTGACAAGCTTTGATGACTTCCAGATAGGGCAGGATGGTTAATGTCAGGCTCCAAGTGGATGAACAGAAGCTGTAGATGTGGCTTCAAACCATTTTTTGGTCTGCGCTAGTTTGCAGACCCAATCCCTTACTGCAGCTGAAGTGAAGTGTGTGTTTAAATAAAAGAATAGGAGGCTGTTTCAAGTCACTGAGTTACACTGGTTACCAGTGGCACACCTTGAAGCAGAGGCTTTGGAACATTGTGTAAAGGTGTTTGCTAAAACACAGGCGCCTCTTCTTGGAACTGTCTTACTTCAACACTTTTCTCAATAGACTATTCCCTTTATGTTTCTAGGCTGTGATGCTGGAAGCTTTCTTTCTGACTGTCAAAATCTTCAATACCTGGGCTATCCTCCCAAGTTTTCTGGCTGCCAGAGGATCCTGCCTATATGGGGAAAAACCTGTTTAGAAACGCTTTCAAAAAAGAGGAGAGGGCTTGTTTAATATCTGGGAATACAAAAGCTTTAGGCCAAAGGTGAGAGACTTTCCTCTGAAGTGGTGACCAGTCAGTGTCAATGTAGTTTGTATAGTTTGGTGTCCTGTTGACAGATTTTCTTTTACAAGTTTCTCCTTCCAGTTGTCAGGCCTGCTAGTACAAGCAATTTTTTGGCCTGCTGTGTTAATCACTTTGAGTTAGGGTGATGCTGGGGAGTGTTTGGCACACCCACTTGGATAATGTTGGTGTTTAGTTCTAGCTGCTTAAGATTTAAGCACTCAAGTGTATTTCCTGTTCAAAGCAAGTACCATGCAAGCTTAATACATTCAAACCAATTTTTTTCAAGATTTAATACCTCTGGGCTTTAGGACAGCAAAGATTTGGTGCTTGGAAGTGGAAACATCCTCTGTCATTTTGCAGTTAAATGAAGTGTTGTCAGAGCTGGGTAAGGAGACAATTGCTGGAGAAACTTGAGGGTCACCATGTTTTTCAAGTTCGTGGTAATAACTGCAGTGTCTCATTACTTCCACAAAACTGCAGCCCTGTTCATGATACTTGTGCTGAGAATTGTATCTGACATGCAAAGTGTGGCAGGAATGACTTGGCAGGTCCTGTGAGCATTGGCAGGTTCTCTGCCATGGATGAAGCTGTGTGTTCCGTGGTGCCTCATGGATGCATCCTGCAGGACACTTCTTCTGGGCTGCTTCCACAGGAAATGTCTCTGTGAGCAGCGCATCAAGGGATTGGGGGTGGCTGCTGCCTTGTCTTGGAAATGGAAACATGACTAGAAGGACAGTGTACTGAAAATCATATGTGATAATCCCAGATAAGTAACTGGTAGGAAGGTGCCTTTATCAGGTTTGTGCACATGGGCTTCCGATAGAGCATGGCAAAATGTAAATTGGGAGTGGGAGGCAATTCTGTAAGCACAAAGAAGCTGTCCAGATGCTTGTCTGGAAAAGTGGAGTCAGGAATTGTAGAGTTGATTTCTGTTGTGGGACAAACTTCAGCATTGTGGAGCCTGACCAAGAAAGGAGACTTCACTTTGGATAGGTTAGTTTGGTTTTCTTTTAGGCCTCTAATCCAATTAACTCCTGAATTCTAGAAGTCAGGAAAATAGGATATTGGTACTGATATAGTGTGTGTCTGAAGGACTGTGTTACTTTGTCATTCATTAGTAACTTTAATCTGAGTAATAGTTTTTTCAGCTACTGTTTTATCCTGAAAGGGTATTAATTCTTAAGTTGTGTATAAAATAGTTTGTCTTGCAAACAGGGAATAGATGTTCTAAAGTCTGTGCTGTACTGAGACTTGAAACAGTGTTGGAATTAGAGAGGAGCTTATTTGTCTGGTGTTTGTTATCCTGGATCTGTGGTCTTGCTTGTACTTGTTGACAGAAAAGATTAATTTCCCCTGACACCCTTACCAACAGTACGAGAAGGTGGTGATTGAGAATTGCCCTTTTTTGGTCCTCTTTGGAGCTTGTTTGTAACTATTAATTTTTTTCCCAGATAAAAGGCCCTTGACTTAAGATGCCTTTAAAAGGGATTTTGAAGCTGAAAATCAGAGTTGGGGGTTTTTTTGTGGTTCCTTAATACATAGAGAATGTCTGAAAGAGAGATGATCTGACATACAGGCTAGACGCAAAGCTTATGGAAATGGACAGGGAGCTACTGCTGGCCTCTTTGCATTCCTGGGAGCAGCACCCTTGCTGCTGGAAATGTGAGCCCAGATCAAGGCTTCACAGTTAAAAGAAAGGTGTTTCTTGCCCTGAGCTGTGACTTACTGATGTGTTGTCCCTGTCAATTTGCAGGTAAGCTTTATGAAGAGGAAGAGGACGATGCCCTGCCAGACTCAGATGCCCTGCCAGACTCAGATGACGAGGTGGAACTGGATAAGCCGCGCCCCATTCAGATTGTCCTTGCTCATGAAGATGACCATAACTTTGAATTAGATGAATCAGCATTGGAAAAAATCCTGCTTCAGGAACATATTAAAGATCTTAACATAGTGGTTGTGTCTGTAGCAGGAGCTTTCCGCAAAGGAAAATCTTTTCTGCTGGACTTCATGCTTAGATACATGTATAACAGGGTGAGTAATTTGGTTTTTTGCTGCAGGAGAAAAGTACTTCGGTATTTTAGTAATTTCTCTTGGTGTTTGTGAACCTGAGCATAAATATAGCGGGTCACAGTTTTCTGATGTATTGGTGGAGGGGAAATCAGCTACTGGGCTTCTACGTGGTGAAGAAGGGTATTTAAGTGACAGTTTTTCAATGTACCCTATCCTGCAGTTATCAAGGGAGTTTATTGGTGTCCCAGTGTAAGTGGACACAAGAACTTGAATGATGAAGTGTGATGAACTTCTATTTGAGCTTTGGGGAAGGGCGTCTCCAGGTGGTGACTTGGAGGAGCCTTGCTTTGACTGTCTCCTGAAATCATATTATAGCACTCAATTGCCCATTGTTGCAAAAATAAAAGTCTTGCCAGGTAGCTGCTGGAGAGCTAAATCTGCTTAAACATGATGCATGGCAAAAAGGAGAAAGCTTCCTGTTTGCTGCTTGGAATGCATTTCTGAATGCAGTCCAGGAACTCTTAAAATACTTTAAAATTATTGAATAATTAATGCCTGGTCCAAAATTTGATTTCTTCTTTTAGTTTGTAGCTTTTGGCTAGCGTTGTCTTGTGACTACTGTGCTTTGAACACTTGGTTTATGTGGGGTAGGGTCTTCTGTGAACCATCCACATCTGCCTGTCACAGGTTGTGGGGTGTTTCCTTTAGTCTTCATTGTGAATATTGACAGGTCAGTGTTTTGTAGCTTTTTGAAGCTCTTAGAAACCCAGAACTGATTCCTTTTTTGGTCACTGTTCTTTGGAGCTAATTTGTGCTGGCTGGCTTGAGGGAAAATCAGATGAACCATGCAGTTAGAGGAAATACGGCAAATGAAGACTTCCTTCCCTCAATCCCAGTAGTGCCTGCTATTGACTTCCTCTCCCTCAGTTACCCAGAGCTCTGGAAGAAAGACCCTGAGGATAGGATAGGAAGAATACAAAGTAGCAAGCTGGTACTCCTAGCTTCTTGAGACTCTTAACCTAGGGAGGAAAAAGATTTCATTTGATAGGAATGGTGTTCAATCAAACAATAAACCCCCAGCAATCTCTGCAAACAAAGCAAAACACAAACTCCTACATACAACAATCTGAGCAAGATGCTGGGCAGAGTTGGGGTAGTGTGAGTTCCTTTTGAAAACAGAAGGGCTGGGCTTTAAACAAATACTCCTATTTTTCAGATTGTGAAATAAAACAAATGTTCATATAGCAAAACAGATTGAAATGCTGTATCAGCCTTGTGTATCAGGCCTTTCTGTTTCCTTTATTGTGCAGTCACTTTTCTCAGTTTTCTATAAGTGTCCTTCAAAATAGCATTTGTTTCTCTAAACTGAAGATGAAAGCAAGCTGGGCCATCTACTCTGACAGCTGTTTCTTACCAAGAGCAGAGAGGTCTTGCTCTCCATGTGCTGCTCGTGGCCAGGCTTTTCCATTCTGAAGCTGTAATGCTTGCAGGCCTTTAGTTGAGCTAATCCAACTCACTGATGCATCAGAAGACACTGCACTTTGCTGAACTGTTTTTCTGCCAGCTCAGTGACGTAAATTGGCTTAGGGAAGGAGTTTGACAAGCATCAGAACTGCTGCAAAGTGATTGATGGGAGCTGGGGAGGATGGAGGATAAATGCAACGCCTCCTCTTTGGAGCCCTCTTGAGTTGTATGAAGTCAAATGATATCCTCTGCTTAGCCAAATTTAGTACAGGAGGAGAGATCATCGTACAGTTTTATAGTACTTAGTCTGAGCTCTCCATCTTTAGTCAGGCTCAATTGCAAGTCTGTATTTTCTGTGAACTAAATATTGCACTGAATACTGAAGCAACTGCATTCAGTTCATGTCCCACTCAAGCAATTTTGAGATGTCCTTTTATGTGGATATTAACATGCATAATGAAAAACTTGCCAAAAAAACCTTCAGAATCTCATTTTCTTGTCTTAAACTGAGGGCCACAGGTCATGTGGAAAGTTGCCATTGTGAAAATCTCAGTGGTGCCAGCTGAAGTCACAGGTAGGATTTTGGCATGGCAGAGGTTGATCACTGCCTTTGGGGAGGTGGACATCTCATTTCAAGCACTGATCCTTAGTGTTATAATTGCTCTGTTGAAATGGAACAGCAGCAGTTGTGTACTCAGCAAGCTTCTACAAGGATCCTGTGATCTTAAGTGGTGCAGCAACACCTGTAAGTTTAGATGTAAAGGTTCATTTTTTTACAGGAGTGTAATCTCCTTATTTTGAATTAATCTTCAAGGTGTACTGTGTATTCTTGCACTAGGCAAATGAAGCTGCATTGGGCTTTTCCGTAGTGTGGAGTAAATTTAGAGAAATTACCCCTTAGGTGACTGAGATAAAATTGCAGAGCAACTTCTGGCTTGATTTCAGGTAGGAGCCTTTTTTTTCTTCCTCCCATCTCCTGAATACCTTTCAAGCCAACTTGATGGATGCAGACTTAAAATACTGAGCTTTAGTTAAGGAAAGATGTAGGTAACAAGCTAGGAGTGTTTCAGAGTGATGCAGAGGTCAGTCAGATGGGCTGAACTGCATCATCCATAAGATGAAGCAACTTCAGGTGAAGTTGTGTCTGTTAAAACACCAAACATCAACTCCTGTGGTACAAATCATGTGTGAAATCAAATGAGGTCATACCTAATGCTCATTGAGGGACTTGGCAAACTGTTTGTGTGATTTTGATCTGATTTGTTACTAACAGGAATAGTGTCTGGACCAAAATGGGATAAAGTATTCTTATATAAAAGGAAAATGGAACATACTGAGTAACAGATTCTTTTCGAGACGTAAAAAGCTGCAGTCTATTGATATGTACATGTGAGATAGGACGCAGCATTGCCAAACTGTATCCTGGAGTGTGCTGCAACACAAAGCAGGCTTGGAGCTTTCATTGCTGGAGTGGTCTTTGAAAACATTAGCATCTTCTGGGATAAAAAACTACAAGGAAAAGCTGTTCAGGTTTTGCTTAGTGTCTCTGGTAGAGGTGTATGTGTCTATCAAAACAAACAAATGAAAGGGGAAAAAATACCCCAAACAACCAAACCTAAACCACTTACCTGTAAAGACCTGTAGAACTCTTGACTTGCATACCTGTGTTCATTTTCTGAATTCTTTATCTGCTTATTTCAACTTTGATCCAAGCAGCAGAGTTGAGTGGCACACTGTTAGCATTTGGGAGAATGCTGGTGCAGAACTGCTGGATTGCCTGCATGCTGCTAGGCATGAGAAAAGTGGGCAGGCTTTTTCCCCATCCTCCTTTAGAAATAAGCAGTTTCACTTACTTGTTCCAAGTATTTTTATTCTATACAGTCCCTGGGTACTTATGTTGTGTTCTGAAATGTGAAGTAATGTCTTGAGCCATTACCTGAAGACTGCCAGTGTGGAGTCAGCAAAGTAGAGCCCGGAGGTGAATTGAGAAATCTCCACTTTGACCTTCTCAGTGCACTCTTTCCTGGCTGGTAATCTGCTCTGGGTAGTTCAAGGCAAATTCATTAAATGTCTCTTCTGTCAGCTTGCTGTGTTCTATCCTGTGAAAGAAAGGTTTATATGCACTGAAATCCTACATGAAAGGAGTGGCAGGCAGACAACAGTTTAACTGATGAGGGGGCTACAGAAAAACCTTTCAAAGGGAAACTTCCTTGGGGTGCCTGCTCATTGTCCTTACTTGCCAGTGCATGAACTACATTTCTGGATTAGATGTGCTCATATAATGGCTAGGTTCTTGTGAGTGAGCTGCTGCTCTGCATTTCCTGTCCTTGAAGACCTCATTACAATTCCATCAGCCAGGAATGTTAGCTGCCAACTGTACTCACCTCTCAGATAGCTTCTCAACTTTAACCTGGGTGGGTTGACTGACATTTATCAAACTCTTAACCTGACCTTTTCTCTGTAACTGGCAAGTACAAATTGTAAATCTCCTGCTCGTTGTCTGTTCTCTGTGGCTTCTGCAAGATGGCATTGGGAGTCTTGTACTGGCTTCTGTCAGTGCAGGGACTCAAATGCTTAGGCAGCTGTTAGAGAGGGAGAAGGGAGAGGATTAAGTTAAGATCACGTATTTTGTCACTTGCAGAGGTTTAGCTGTTTCTGAGTTGAAATATCTGCTATTGTGTTTGAGCAGAGTTTTCTCAACTGTGAGAGTGGAACTATGCTGTTCTCAATACCTCTGAGTGCTTGAGACTCCAAAACTCTGCACATTTACTCTTCAGTGACTGGAAAGTTCTGCAGCCACTGAAATGCCACGGTGTTGCTTTGTGAATGATCTTGAAACACAGCAGAGTAGCATTGTGTTTTGGTATTTTGTGTAGTGCTGTCAGCTGGCTCTGAGGAAAATGTAATAACAGTGTGGAAGTCTGCTAAAACATAGCATGTTAAAAAAAAAATAGAAATCTCCTCCTTGGTCTTACATAAGCTGTTCCTTCTGTTTTGTAGACTTCTCCTTGCTGGATAGGTGGCAACACCGAGCCATTGACCGGGTTTACGTGGAGAGGTGGATGTGAACGGGAAACCACCGGCATTCAGATCTGGAGTGAAGTGTTTGTAATTGATAAACCTAATGGAACAAAGGTGGGTGCTTGACTGACTGATCTTCATTTACTCAAGGTCTCCCTTGGAGGAGTTGTAGGCTTTTTGGTTTGGTTATATGGTGGGGTGGTTTTTTTGTTGTTGTTGTTGTTTTTTTTTTTTTTTTTTTTTTTTTTAATAAAGCAGAAAGGCTGTGGATGCCTCATTCTGGGAGGTGTTCCTGGTCAGGTTCAGTGGGGCTCCAAGCAACCTTGTCTAGTGAAAGGTGTCCCTGCCTTTGGAACAAGATGATCCTTAGAGATCTCTTTCAGCCTAAACTGTTTTTGTCATTCTAAAATTTAAATAGGATTTTTGCCTCTCTGTACACTTCTAATGTCATGGATTTCACGGTGGCTGTTTGAACACTGGTTGCTTTCCTTTGCACTGCATATCTGTAAGGATGGAGATTGAATTTTTCTGCTGGTTTGTAAGAATCAACAGTCTCATTCTGGGAGTGCTTTGTTTTGGCAAAGTCTACCCTGTCCAGGCTGATGGGGGGTTATCCTGGGAGTGTTGTAAAACAGTAATTGGCTGGAAATACTATCTACAGACAAATGCTGTGCTGAAAAGCTCTGTAACACACACTGTTCTTTGAAGGAGGAGAATATGTTCTAACTTCTAGCTGTGTTCTAGTGAAATGTAGTGCATGCCTCTAAGTACTTCAGTGTCTGGAAGCTGGTCCTGCCATATAATTTTAAAAAGGACTAAGTCTAACAGTGGGGTCAAAAAGCACTAACTTGATTTTTTTTTTTTTAACTCTTAAGTCAGTTTAACTGCAAAGTTTACTTGGAGATGCTTATGCTGAAACAAAGTGTTAATGTAATTAATAAATATTTACTCTACAGTAGCGTTGGTGATCTTGAACTGTTTGTGTTCTGAACCATCAGTTTTAGGTTATTTAAATTTCATACCCTTTGCATTTGCAAAGGAAACATCTGATGCCCAATCTGTGGGACATGGATTTTAAAAATAGTGGCTTAGTGGTGTTTAACACATTCCACAGCTAACCCAACATTTCTCTGGTTAAAAACCAGTTATGTTGTGTGAATCTGCTTTATGCTTTGGGAACAAATCACTCACTTGTTCTTGCTTATCAGTGGAAAAGAGAAGGGAAGTGTCATAGATCCTAAAGATGGGAGTTGGACTGATAAACTTCTTGCATTAATATCACTTCCTTCCTTGTCATTCCAGGAGATAGTATCAATTATCTTGTTTTCTGCTGAAAATAATTATTTTAAGATATATATATTAATAAGTAACCATCTTACTCTTAGCTCTAATGAACTGTGCTAGGTCTGCAGCTGAGGCTGATGTTCTTCCAGTGAAGGAGAGCTGTCAGTTACTCTGCAGGGCACCCCCACTGGGCCAAGGAGGGCTCTTGATGTGGGAGAAGGTGGCCAGGCAAGGGCAGGCCCTTGAGGCTGATGGCAGGGCCCTCTTGGTGCTGCTTACTCAGCTCTGGGTGTGTGCAGGGAGCTGGCTGAGGTTTCATAGGCAGGCATAGGGGCAGAGACTTGCCCTGCTTGAAACAGAACTTACCCCAGTGGCCTGGAGTGTGGAAGGGTCCCTGATGTGCTTAACTGCTGCTGTTTTCCAACTCTGCAGGTTGCTGTGCTACTCATGGATACCCAAGGTGCCTTTGATAGCCAATCCACTATCAAAGACTGTGCAACGGTTTTTGCCCTGAGCACCATGACGAGCTCTGTCCAGGTGAGAGCATCCAGAACCCTCTGTGCTGAACATGCAAAGAATCTCTCTTGAGCCACACCTAAAAAGTTCACCTGCATATCTTCCTCCAGCTCTGATTTAAAATTCCATGCTTTGTCTTATTTTCAGTGTAGTACATGCCGTACCCAAGTTGCTCAGTGGAATCAAGGTTATGCAAGGCCAGGCTGAGTTAAATTGCTGACAGAACTGGGAAATCCCCTTCCCCCCAAGATGTCAAAGTAGCTACTGCTTCTTTACAGATGTGTTACAGAATCTTTTTTATGGCTGTAGATACAGTTTGGGGTGACATTATGCTGTGATCAGCCAAATTAAAATTGCTGCTTCTGTTAAAGTGTCAGTTAAACTTCTGACAATTGTGCTATGCTCAAAACTACTTCCAAGCTTGTGCCTTAGAAGTGCCAAAAGTGAGCAGGTTTTTGAGGGCTGACAAATGACTTTCTTCAGGCATGCCACAACCTAAAAGGAGCAGGACTAAGTAGAACACTACTTCTGTCCTGTGGAGTTGGCTCTGCTGGATCATTTTTGAATTAGAGAGGTGACTTTTGTTTGAGATGTGTTCTATGACATCTTTCTACTTGCTGACTTTTGGGTAGTTACGCTTTTTCTGGAGGGAGCAAAAATACTCAATGTGTGAAAGAGACTGTATGAATGTAAGACAGTGGTCTCATGTCACACTGTAATTCTCTGACTGTCTCTTGCAGGTATACAACTTGTCTCAGAATATTCAGGAAGATGACCTTCAACATTTGCAGGTAGGAATATGGCGAATTTATGTTAAACTGCTTCTGAACTGATAGCCTTGACAGTGTTCTAGAAGTTACTATTCATGTAACTGGCTTGGGAGCTGTTTACTGCTTCATGTAAAACACTGAATTTGACCTGATACTAAAACTGGTACAGTCTGTAAAAACAGTGTTTGTGTTAACTCCATGATGCTTCTACTGTGCCAGCGTGGAGGTGAAATAGTACAGGCTTTTCTAATCTGGCTGGTTCTTTTAAACTCTGTTCTCTGTATTGCAAGTTCTGAAATTCCTGAAAAAAATGAGAAAGGAAAATGATTTATGGAAATAATTAATGGTGAAATGCCAATGTTTCACTTTTTTCCTAAAATAGGAAAGTGGATGTTATTTCATAACCAGATTGTAAGGAAGTGTTGGAGTTTGGGTCAGGCCAGAAAGAGTCTTCTGCCCAGAAGCCATCTCTGGCTTTTCAGCTGAGAAACCTCTGCAGAGTTTTGTTTCTGCCTAGAAACAAAAGCAGGAGAATATTGTCTTCTTTTCACCCTGGGGTTTTTATCCTCTAATGGAACATCGTGGTCAAAGGCCACTGAATTCTGAATTCAGTGAATGGTGCAAGAACCTTACCTCCTTAACTTAAAACCTGCAACTTTAGAGAATAGCTTGTGTATTACCAAATGCCAAGGCCGTGACCTTGTCACAGCTTAAGACTGTTCTGTCAATGCTGGAAGTAGAAGAGCGCTAACTAAAAGTGGTCTTACGATGCTGTTCTCAATTAACAGGGTTGTATCACTGGACCAACAACCCCCACCACCTCAAAAAATCCCAATAAAAACTTAAATTCTTGTCTTGAAAACGAAAAACAATTCATAGGTAATTATTTGAAAGCCAGGCTTCCCTTGAGACTTTGGTCCTTTAACAGCCTGGGTGTAATCTGAATAAAACAATCTATTTCTGTTCTACTGGAGGGTGAGATTTGAGGGAAGGAAGGGAAGAGAAGGATGATAAATAAAAGCACTGGGTAGGGGACACCCATGCATTTAAAGTTGCAGCAGGGAATCATGGTTTGAGGGAAGGAAATTCCCAATTTCTGTTTTAACAGGAGTTTATGTAATTGTAAAATACTGTTAGTCTCTGACTGCCTTTTGCACTTAGCAGGGAAGTGAATGAGGTAAAGAGTTTGGGTCAAAGAAACCAGACTCTTGTGGGTGCTTGGCCACTTCACAGCTGCTTTTGCTCAGGCTGACAAGGGCTTGGAAGTTAAACTGCGTTAAATTGCTCTTTTAAGTTCCCAGGTGCTCTTGTGATCAACACTGGAATTGTCCCTTGAGCCATAATTTACCTGAGACACTCCAGGAGTTAGTTCAGTGTAGAATAATGATTGGTACTGGAGAATTCTGGTGTGCTTCCATCATCTCAACCTCCAATATCTGTGAGGAGGCTGGCATGGATGGAGCCCTGCCAGTATTGCTCTGCTGAAGCAGGCAGCACAGTTATCCCTAATTCCTGTTCTTGTGGGTGGTTTGGCTGCTCAGGCCAGCAGGGAATGCTGCTGCTGGTGTTAAAGATGGTGAAAGCAGCAAGAGGAAGACAGCTGAGGCTTGCCTTTTACTGGAGGGAAGGAACAATTGTTAGTTGAGGTCGTGGGCTGAAGCAGAGATCTGAGAAGCTGCTGAACTTGGCTTGTATTTAAATGTCTGATATACTGGCCAGAGCCAAGTTCCCTGGGATTTCCAGGAATAAACCTTTTGTGGGAAGTAAGGGGCAAATGTTAGACAGGCTTAGCCTAGGAAGCAAGAGTTGGAAGCTGGCTTGGTGAGAAATGCAGCCAGCTTTTCTCTGAGAATAGCCCACAAGCCACCCACTTAAAAGTGCAGTGTGTTGACAGTTCAGGAATGGCACTGGGAAGCCTCTGGGAATTGTGTCTCCTGCCTGAATCTTATTGAGGGCTGGTATACTCATTATTGAGCTTTGTTTGCCATTCTCAACCTGTAATAAGATATAAGATTGAATGCTTTTTTTTTTTTTTTTTTGTGACATAACATAATATTTCAGAGCAGAAAAATGTGTTTTCTGTGTGGCACACCCTTACACTGCTCTTTCTCTCAGTTGTTTACAGAATATGGAAGATTAGCTATGGAAGAAATTTACCAAAAGCCGTTTCAGGTAACTATGTGTTAAATGGGTTTAAGCAGTTGAATGTGTAGAAAATGAGCTCAGGGTAATTTCTGAAGAGAAATTAGTTGGGCTGAAGGTAACCAGTTCTTTGCAAGACTGATTTTCCTTCACTATTGCCATATGGCTTTGCAAAAACCCAATGGAAAAATGGTGAAGAGGATCACATTTTGGGCAAGTATAGCTTTGTGCTTGAGGCATAAAAGGAATCAAATGCCAAGTGATGTGCAGGTGTCAAGGAGAAAAATTTTGTGCTGTCTTCTTACTTATCACTCTGAGATATGGTTGGTCTTTGCTGGTGGTAGATGGTTCTGAGAAAAGGTCCTGCTTGGTGGTGGGTTTTTTGTTTAGTTGGTTTTTTAAACAAGCAAACACTTGCACCACAGAACTACAAGCCTGCTTCATTTAGAACAACCAGATATACCAAAAAACTTCCATAGTATCCTTACTTGTAATTTATAAGATATTTCATTTTAGAGCAGCCAAATAATTAAAATAATCACACATGTGACAGAATTTTCAACCTTAGGAATGATACAAACCATTCACTGCTGTTGTTCTTCCTGTTTCAGACACTAATGTTCTTAATTAGAGATTGGAGTTATCCTTATGAACATGCATATGGCTTAGAAGGAGGAAAAAAGTTCCTGGAGAAAAGATTGCAGGTAAATTATCCTCAGTAGTCCTGTTCTGATCTTCTAGGTGACACCTTGCTGTCAAGGCAGTGATGCATCATGAGCTGGCTCCTTGTGGTAATAAAATATATTCGCAGAGTTTCCACTCATAGGAAAAGTTGACGTTATTAGGTTCCGGAATAAAAGCTTAAACACACTTTTGTGCTCTTACTGCTTTTAAGATGATGGTTAATCTTGATTGCAGTGTTGTAAAACTGGTAGCAGTTCTTACTGCCCTTTTTTCCCCCCTTCAGGTAAAGCAGAACCAACATGAAGAGCTACAGAATGTAAGGAAGCATATTCGCTCCTGTTTCAGTAATCTTGGGTGTTTCCTGTTGCCCCACCCTGGTCTTAAAGTTGCAACAAATCCAAATTTTGATGGGAGATTGAATGGTAGGAAGCTTTTCATTTTGTGTTTCTTGATTGAGATCACTGAGTTTGTTTTCTTATGTGATGGAAGTTAAGCACTGTAGTGGTTAGCTATTGAAATGCCTGACTGGAAAATATAAGGCTAAAAGGTGAAACTGCAGAATTTAGAAATGCATTGTATGCTCTTTTTGGTGGTTTAAAAGTAGAGGAATTAAGCAGGCAGAGGGAATGGATATCTTTGTGTCTGGCTGTTCATTGTAATCTGATAACTTGAGACATGCTTAAATAGAGATTCCAAAGATACCTAAGGGCTCCAGAAGGCAGAATTCCCAAGATTAAAGACTTTACTTTCTGGAAAGGCTTTTGTGTAAGGACTTCCAAATATTGAGAGGGCAGTGGAATCTTTTTCTCCCAGTCTGAAGTAAAGATTGGTAGATTAAGGGTAGGTAGAACTTGCTATATTATTCATGTAAGCCTTTAAATACCTTAAAAATGCAGTTCAGAGTTGTGACACTGCATTTAGAAGGATTGTGAGCTATCAGTGTTCCTTTAGAAGATACAAGATTGAAAACTAACCACTTTTTTTTCATGGAATTGATTGAATTTTACTAGATATAGATGAGGATTTTAAGAATGAACTGCGGAATTTGGTACCGTTACTGCTTGCCCCTGAAAACTTGGTAGAAAAAGAGATTAGTGGATCCAAGGTGACCTGTAGAGATCTTGTAGAATACTTCAAGGTAAGCAAACTCACACTAATTATTTCTGTTAATAGCTTAAAAGACAGTATTCTAATTTTAGGCCATGTTGTTCCCAGAGAAGATAAGATATCTAGGCTGACACTCTCTGATCAGCTCACTTTTATTTTCATTTCATTACTCTGACTTTCCAGAACTGGCACACTGCTTCCTAACACTACAGCTCTTTGCAAGCTACTGTTGGTAAAATTTGTGGGTTGGTGGCTTTTATTTTCTTATCTGTGAAGAGGCTGAAGTAGCTCAAGCTTTATTAGATATTTTTTTCTGACTTTGAAATCCCAGTTGTGGGGGATTTTTGTAGGATAAAGTAGGTCTAAGGTACTTTTTACAGATAGAAAAACACCTCTTAAGCTGCTAGGTATGCAATGAAAATTTCAGATACTCCCCTCTGGAGTTTTAACATGCAAGGAAGGTGCTTTCTAAACACTTGCATGTGTGTAGCACTATTATGTTCTGAAATATTTGTGTGTGATACTCACAGCTGTTAGTCTTGAGCTTTTTTGGTATCATGGTGACACCAGCAGAAATGTGATAACATAATCTCTGCATCACCAGGGATTGGTCTGGTGTGTGTAGCTGCTTTTTTTTTTTTTTTCTTTTCCTGAATTGGAATGACTTAGACAGTTGGCTTGGTGTAAGAATGATGCCACTGTCTCCTAAAGACAGGAATTCTGCATTGCTACTTTTGCCTTTGAAAAGTTAGGCTGATGTTAAGAAACAAACGATGCAATGAAGGACTTGGAGACCAGAGCTGGTTCAACTTCACCTGTAAAACAAAGTAACATTTTTAAAAGAAAGACGTGGTATGGGCTACAGAAGTGAAGGGTTCTGACAAAAATCAACGGGGGAGCTCAGAGGTTCAGTCTCTCTGTTTACATGGCTGCACGCTGCTTTTTGCTCCAATTTTTCTCTAGTAGGACCCACTCAGGTACAGTGCAGGGAGTGCATGTTCAGCAGCAGTTTAGAAAGGGTTTAATCCTAAAAACCCAAGTGTAAAAGCTCTACTGGAAGGCTGATCCACACCCTGTATGCAGTCGGGGAGCAGTGCTGTGGGGTGCTGCAGGAATGCCATGCTTATGTAACTAAAGAGGACTGCTCCCCTGGGGCTGTGCATCTGGAGCTGAGAACTATGAGGCCTGAGGTGGAAACTGTAGGGCTTTTACTTGGAGGAAATAGCTGCAGAAGCACGGAGGGTGTCAGGGGAACACAGTCCTGTATAACTCCATATGTTTTTGTAGGTTGTTCTGCAACCTAGAGCACTGAGTACATGGGCACCCTGATAACCTTGTTCTCTCCTTCCTTGGAGCAAAAACCCCTCAGGAAGGCAGCAGTGGTGTGAAGGGAGTGAGGAGAGACCCCCTGAAGGGGCTGAGAGCGGCCTTGCTGGTGCAACTTGCACAGCTTGTGCAAAGCTCTGGAATGGCTGCTGCTGCCTGCTGTGCTCCAGGAGCTGGACAAGAAATGAAGTGTGTGTTCTGTTCCAGCCCCCTGGAACCCTGGGGAAAGAAAGAGCACCTGAGGATGAGTGGGGTGGGGCACAGTGGGACGGGCTGCCTGCTTAGCTGCTGGGAGTGTTTTGTCTGCAATAAGGACCTTGATCTAGGTCTTTTTTTCCTCCTACACTTCAGTAGATCAAGGCATGTGGGGAAATAGAAGTGTTGGTTCTCCTAGCACTGGGGTAAGCTTGGGCAGACCTCTTGCCAGAAATGCTGGGATAGTCAGCTCCGCTCTTGTTATGGGTGAAGATTCCCTGTTTAGCAAAGACCTTATGTACTTGAGGGAGCAGAAACCTGCCATCAAACCTTGAGACAGTGCTGGTGTCTCCTCAGGGTGCTCTGCTGCCCTGCTGGGCCTCAGTCTCAGGCATAGGAAAGAGAAGGTGGAAAAAAAAGCCTGATTTTATGAAGAAAATGGCATAATTTTGTATTTAACACTATTACAAAGAAATAATCTGAGCTCTATCTTTGTATTATCGCTCATTTCTTATTGGCCTTAAACATAAACGTTTAGAAAAATAAACCTTTTTTTTCCTTCCCATTTAGGCTTACATTAAAATCTATCAAGGAGAGGAGCTACCTCATCCGAAATCTATGCTGCAGGTATTTTATTTTCTTTCACATGTGATTAGATGTTGTGTACTTTATAAGTTCTTTGCAGCTGAAGAATCATGACTGCTGTGGACCTGAAGCTCCCCCACACAGCTGTGGTTCTTGAAGGATCTGTGTACTTTGAAAGACACCTGAACTGTGATGGTTGGGTACTTCTCAGTTTCATCAACCAAATGAAATTAAATCAACCAAATGGAGCTGGGGTCTATCTGGTTTGGTTGGGTTTTTCAGCTGCTTTACTCTCCAAGCATGAGTTTTCTTTAACTTGCTGTTTGGGTCGGAGATCCAGAAAATGACACCTTACAGCTTTAACTACAATAACTGTCCCTGACATGACACAGGTAGAAAATAAGTCTCAAATTCTTAACAAACTTTGCAATTATGATTGACCCCAAAACTGTCCATCTGTAATGCAGAAATAATACCAGCTTCCTTCTTTCCCCTCAGGTAGTGGAAGTAATCCAGTACCGGGATTAAAATACGATAGTTTAGTGACCCTTATGTGCTTATTAAAAGTAGAGCATTGAGAAGAGATTGCTCATGATGAGAAGCCTGTACAAGCAAGCCGAGGTTTGTTTGCAGTTGTGTTAGAAAGCTGAAGAAAGGCAGAAATATGATTTAATGTATATTGTTAAACTTCACTTGTTTTGTGTGGCCTTTTCCTGGCCAGCGGGAGCTCTGAAGGTTTTGGGGGTATGTCTGGAGTGTAATGCTGTGAATGACACAGGATGCTCCATGTTTTCCAGGCAACAGCTGAGGCGAACAATCTTGCTGCTGTGGCAGGAGCTAAAGACATGTACAGCAAAGGCATGGAGCAGGTATGGTGGCACAAGCTTTCCTAAACAACCTGCATGCAAAGGCAGCTCTTCAGCTTCCCTGTTGTCCTCTCTGTGTGAGCACTTCAGGGGGGGAAGGGAGCTCAGGGCCAGGACTTGAGGGTTTTCTGCACCCTGCTCTGATGCTGGGGAGGTGTGAAAATGGGGGTGTTTGCAGGATTCCCACCTGTTAGTTCCCTCTACAGCTCTTGACAGGCATCTCAGAATCCTGTGATGTGAAATGCACAAGCAGGTGAGCAGACATTTGTTGTGTCAGGGTTGCACAGTGGTGGAATTCTAGTTCTGCTTCTGAATTGTGGCCGTTCGATAGCTGTGAAATGCAAGGATTGAAGCGATTCAAAGATTTAAAGAAACCCCTTGGAATACAAGAATTACTTTGAAAAACCTGTGTGTGTAATTTCCCACTTGCTTCTTCTCTTGAAGACAGTGATCTTAAATGATTCTAAGCTGAATGCTGGATGGATTTCATACTTAGGTTTTATCATAGGAAATTCTGAAAACCGTTACCTGTCTCATAAAACATAACAAGACTGTGCTTATTGTGAAACTGTACAACCAGGAAGACCAGTAGGTGTGAGAACATGCTACAAACATAGCTCCCCATTAATTAGGCTAATTGTGGTCTTAATTGCTGAAGTAGCTTTCTGTTTTGAAGTTAAAGTAAGTCCTAGTGGCAGACAAGCCAGTTCCATTTGTTAGCAGGCTGTTTGGAGAATGTTCTGCTGGTTTAAGGGAACTCCTCTATTTCTATTTAGGAAAATGTCTTGAAATAGTAAATGTGTTGTTTATAATAAGTGCCAAGTCTGCCTTCCAAACTTGAATCTTCAGTGGTTGTTGAGATACCATAGCTGTAAGGTTTCTAACTTGGAGCAGGGAATAAACAGAAACAGATGTTCTTTTAAACAGACTTTGTTTCCATAGTAATGTTCCCCAGCACTGTATATTTTTATATCACTGTAGAGATATGCACAAATTATGGAAAAGTTTTTTATCCAGATGTCTCATATGATGTTCTTGATCTGACACAGCTCTGAAACTTCTATTTTTAAGAACAAAAGTGGGAACTCTTTGGATTTAAAACTCGATTATGTAAAGGTAGTTCTTGCTGCAGCTTCTGAGTTGTCCTCATGAACCAAAGCCCTCCTTTGCTGAGTGTGCATAACCAGAATACTGTCCCCCTAATGACCTGAAATGTAAGGAACAACAGGTGCAGTGTCACAGAGTGTAAGAAAGCAGTGACAGTTATTTGTGTGGTGGCCTCTTGATCCCTGAGTAGCTCCTGGTGGTTAACATGCTCTGGGTGATGTGAAAAAGCTGTTCTGAAGGATGAGGCTGGTAGGAATTTTCCAGGGAGTTTTGGTGGATGTGGAGGACTTCATTCTGGGAAAAAGCAGGGATGTGCACTGTGTCCTGTCCTTCTGGGCTTGCTGGAAGAGAGCAGTAGAAGTATGAGCTCAGTGCTGTGCTTGGGTCTGTGTGTGTTGGACAGGTGAGGCTCCTGCCATGCCATGATCCAAAATACCTTTGGCTTGTGGATTTTTTATGTTCTTTTCCTGTCAGAACTGGGATTAAATGCTCGAGAGATGGTGTTTGTGTGTGGACTCAGATGTTTACTAATTCTTACCTGTGTTACAGTCTCACAAGCTGTGAGTTCTAGCTAACAAAGTAGAAAATTCTTTCTCTATCTCACTTTTAAAAACAAACTGTCCAGTTAAGAAATGACACCTAAATTATTTTTACCTTTAACCCAATAACCAAACACCTGTAGCCCGCAATGTGGACTTTTCTACCCAATTACAAAATAGCACCCAGACCCATGAAGAAGGACTGGCCTCTGCCCTTAAACCTCCATCTTGCTTTATATATATTACTGTATTCTAAAACCTTTAACTCTATTCAAACTCCACACCCACAATCCCAGTGCTGTCACTCAGTTTTGGGAGCCTTTTCCACAGCCTCAGGTGAATGCAGGGTTTGCTTGGGGGTCAGTGCCTGTCAGCACAGAAAGGCTGAAATTCTCAGTGCCCAGGGTTCCAACATTGGCTTCTTCACTGTTGGGCCTGGGGCTCCCAGAGCCGAGGGAGGCAGCGAGGGGCAGGGGCTGTGTGTGCAGCAGCAGCAGCTCAGGGTGTGATCTGTGTGCTGTATGCTTGCTCCCACAGGTGTGTGGGGGAGACAAGCCTTACATTGCCCCGTCGGACCTGGAGCAGAAGCACCAGGATTTCCGCGAGAGCGCCATCCGGCAGTTCCGTTCTGTCAAGAAGATGGGAGGGGAGGAGTTCTGCCGGCGCTACCAGGAGCAGCTGGAGGTTGAGATTGACGAGATCTATGCAAACTTTGTGAAGCACAACGATGGCAAAAACATCTTCTATGCTGCTCGTACCCCTGCCACTCTATTTGCAGTCATGTTTGCCATGTACATAATCTCAGGAGTGACTGGGTTCCTTGGCATGAACTCCATAGCTGCCCTGTGTAATCTCGTGCTGGGGATGGCTCTTATATCGTTTTGTACTTGGGCATACGTTAAGTACTCTGGGGAATTCAGAGAAGTTGGAACAGCCATCGATCAGATTGCTGAAGCTATATGGGAACAGGTTGGTATCTGTTTTTATTGCAAAATCTTGCTGTCTTGAGCAGATGTATCAAACAGTTTCTGCTCAGTGCTGAGAGGGAAAAGCTGGTCTAGACCTAATAGAGAATGCTAGTGCTGCCAAAGGGAAAATCTGCTCACTAGTGTGACTGCTCTCTTCAGGAACAGATGCTGCACACAAGGAATGTTAAATAAGCTTAGGATATTACCAGAGAAGTGCTACTGAAGGCGCAGAAGGTTACTTAGTTAAGTGCTTTGATGGTAAAGAGTGGAGGGACTCTTCAAAACTTTTTCCTTATTCAGAGCAAGGAATTGATCAGTCCTTGAAGAGAACTGGCTGGGTGATGCCTTTCAGCAGCTGCTACCACAGGGTGCACAGCAGGTTTCTTCCATCAGGGAGACTTGCGCTGTCTGTGACAGCTTCAGTTGGTGCAACTGCTGTTTGCAAGGAATACCCAACAAATTCCTGAAAGAAAAGATGTAAGGACAACAGAGCTGGAGGAGAAAACGTTCTGTATATTTTGCTGCCTGAGTTGACACAGCCATGCCAGGAAGGCCAATGTAGAGAATTCCTGACCAGTAATTTTTGGAGCGTTCTCACTCACTGTCCAGTGCCAGCAGACGGGAAACTCTTTCTTGCAGTTGTTACTGGAAATAAAGGGTGCACTGAGTTTATCTGAGGTGACATTGAAGTGTGTCCTGTGAGGCATGAGCAGATAACCAACTGGAGCCTTCTGCACAGCTGCTTGCTTCCACAGCTGGAATATTCCTGTGTCCTAGGCACTGGTACACTGGGCCTGTCTGAGCAACCTGCTGAGGGTCCCAGTCAGGTTTTGACTTACACTGGAGCAGAAAAACTGGATTTTTAAAAATAGGGAAATGAGCATCAGTAAATAAATCTTGAATTAGCACCAGTCACTAGTGATGAAAATTGAGGCTCTCCAGTACTACTGGAGCTGCTGCTGCTGCAGGATACCCCAAGTACTGAAGGCTTGGTTGGGCTGCTGCCTTTCCTGGAAGTGGGAGAACTTGGCTTATGCTGGAGGGAGCTTGCTGTTTGTGGGCTGGAGGAAGGTGGTCTCCGGAAGCCCTCAGCAGTGTTGCTGTTAGAGCTGCACATCACCAGTAATATGCAAAGCACTGCAGGTCCTGTCTGAGTCACTCTGATTAAATACTCATTCTTGCTGTTGATTTTTCTGAATCTCTGCTTTTCTTTTCCCTCCTTGCTTCAGAGGAATCCCAGGAAGGTGAGAAGTTACTGACAATCAGGGTTGGTTTTTTTTTTTTCTGATCTTGATTTTCTGGTGTGTTGTGAGAGCCCTTTTTCCTAACAGCTGAATTCGTGTTTTAGGTGTTTTCCAAACTCTTTGAAGTCCTTAGACGCCGAACGGTTCGTCGTGCTCTCACATCAGTGCCGCGACAGCGACTCTCATCCAACAATAACAAGAAGAAAAACTAGCCAGTATTTTTAACTTTCTTTCTGTATCTGAAGTGTTCACACTTACACATATAGGACAATAAGCTGGACCGTCTGGGCCGGTCTGCATAAATGCTGTAACCATACCAGACTGATGCTGCATATGGGGTATGGAATTGCACATCCATCTTCTAGGAACTGTAAAGTGGTTTGAATTCAGTGAAATTACTGCTGTGTAGGAGGGGTATCACTTGTGTCCATAGCATGTGACTGCTTTAACCTCATTACTCTAGCAGCAAAATTCATTTCTCTTTCAGTTCATGCCACTTTGTGTCAGACTTCATCATTCTGTTTTTCCATGATTTCAAGTCTCATCTCTTTATATGATTTTATATCTTATTTTCCTTGGTTACCTCATTTTCTTGTTTCTTTTGCACATTTCTCATTCCACAGGTGTTGAAGCCCATGAGTGATAATTTGATGGAGGATCATATGAGACAGTCTGTAAAAAACTCTATCAAAGCAGGCCTGACCGAGCAGGTGGCTCACCATGCCAGACTAAAGACAGACTGACAGTTCGTCTCTTCAACTCTGCCCTCTCATCCTAGACATGCTTGCTGTACCATGAGAACTCAATAATTAAAAAAAAAAAACATAAATAAAAATAAACCAAAGTTTACAATCAACTGTAGAAGTAGTTTAGTGTGATTGGCTTCACAGATTGCTGCCATCACCGCGGAAGAGTTAAGTTTGTCAGTGCTCAGCTTCTCAGACACACCGGTGCCATGGAGCCCGCTGGGGTGGGTGGGAGGGGCTCAGTTTTACACAGTCCCGGTGTCTGGGGGAGGGAGGGGGCGCTTCCCCAGCGTTGTGATTCCGTGCAGGCTCTGGCTTGCAGGGGGAGCCTGTCCCCTGCAGGAGCTGGCTTCAGGGAAGTGTCGTGATGCTCTCACCCCGTGGCCCCAGCTCGGCACTGCCCTGGCCAGCCCCAGCGGGTGTCGGTGCGTGCAGCCGTGGGAGCAGCCCCTCCATTGCGGTCTCTTGCTTTCTTGCCTTTTCCCAGCGTTCCACAGATGCATGTGCTGGTTCCTCACACAGAACTGGGGTGTCAGGGAGGCAGTGGCTCAGCACTGGGGGTGCCTCCCCTTGACCTCGCAGACCTGGGCCCGAGGGAGGTGCATATCCAGGAACTGAGCTGTCTTTTTCTGCAGCTTAGCCTTCATGTATATAATATTGCCATTAATTCTACTGGGGAAGAAATTCCATCCAAAAATGTTGCCTACAGCTACCGAGCAATGAGTTAGGATTGTCTGTACAGTGTGTTTAGTTTTTATTTTTTAAGAAATCACAGATAGGGCATGTATATGAAATATAAATATATAAATACGATTTTGTATCAAAGTTTTGTAGTTTATGGCAAAACCTGGTTCTGTGGTAGCTAAGTGCAGTTCCTGTAAAGGAATGTTTGTGGCTCATGTAAATGTGTGAATGCATCAACAATTTGAAGTTTTTTGATATATTTGTGATATTTACCTGCCTTGAGCGCTGCAATCTCTCAGCCCCTTGGGAAAATCAGTGGGAATGTTTGTTGTGAAACTCTTGTCTTCTGTTGCATTTTAAAGTTATTTCCTGTAATTTATTTTCAGTACATGATTAAAATCAGTTGTGTATATATGAAATGAAATCCGTGCTTATTTTTAAAAAGATGTTCAAGTATTGTATTCTACTACATAAACTATGTCAAATACTTAATCCTGACAATTATATGAACAGATTTGTTCTATTGTACTTCATAGCTTTCTATTGAAGCCGATGTTCCTCTCATGCTTGTCTCTGGAAGGTGACCTCTGTCCAGCTCATCCCCCCTCCCTGTATAGGAAAATCTCCTGCTGTTCTTGAGCACGCTTTTGACTTGTGGAGTTGCTTGTCAGAATCTGCCCTCCAACAATTGTATCACTCTGAAATCTTGTTACTGGCTTTACTTTCATTCTTGGCTAAATTGGTATCAGCTGTGTGGAGTGTAAAGGCAGCTGAGTAATTAACTGCTGTAGTTTCAGCTGGAAATGGCTGTGTGCAATAGCTGGGTTTTTTGCATTCCTGAATGGTAACAATGTCCATCAACATTTGAGTTTTAACATCTCCCCTCTCTCCAGTGAGGGAATTCATCTGTCTAGGACTAAAGCAATTGCACTGTGACTTTTGCTGGGGAGTGGTGGTTACCTGCCCTGTGCAGGTGAGGGCTCAGCTCCAGGGGAATGATGCTAAAGAGGAGGTAGGAATGTCGCATTTTATGATATCTCAAACCTGTACAGATTAAATACTGTTATTCAAACAAGCCAATGCTTTGGTGATTAATCTCTTACTAATCAAATGTCACACAGGGGCTCGCAGGGCCATGCCTGCCCTTTCTGCTTGTGGTCTCCAGGAAGGTGCAATTTGAGGCCGTGCCCTGCTGAGATGGCAAAGGCAGAACTGTTCCCAGCATGTGGATAAGGAGCTGCAAGGCTTGATCTGGTTCTTCTTCAGGGTTTGTGGGGGGAGAGTTCCTGAGCACTGTGCCACGAAGTTGCAGCATGAATGCAAAATCCCCCTGAGCTTGTGGGAGGGATCACAGGTAGGGAAAGGGAGGGGTCAAGATGGCTTTTAATGAAGTGTGGGAAATGGATGTTGTAGGGGATGAAAGGGGGTGGTTATGTAGCAGCACCTGGTTTGTCCTTGTCTGGCTATGTTGACTTAACCCCATGTCACCCTTTCCTGGAAGAGGGGACTTCATCCTTTGGGCACAGAGGTCAAAGTGCCAGGGACTGGAATAGGGTCACAGGGCTGCATGTCTGGAGTGGCAGCAGTCTGGAGTGGGGTTGTGTCACTTGAACAGTGAGCTGCATTAGGCAGCAGGTAGGGTAAGGGGGTGGGAGCCAGGTGTTGGAGCAGTTCTAGGTCTGGGCTGGACAGAGCTATTCTTGCATGAGGGGAATGGACAAGGTCTGGGCTGATTTGGGGGATGTGGCATTCCATTTCTATGTGTGACTCCCTCTGTGAGACAGGAGAGGCTCTGCAAGGGCCAGTTAAGGACAGACTTGTGTCTCAAGGCCAGCTACTGAGGGAGGGCAGGCACAGTGGGGATGTGCAAGGGTGGGCTGTGTCCAGCTGCAGGGCACTGGAGCACAGTGCTGGTCTGGGTACTGGGATCCAGGGCTGGATACTGGATGAGCTGAGCCTCCCTGCCCAGAGCCCCCACCAGCCCTTGGTGGTTACTGGGAGGAGGGGCAGGCTGAAGGTGCTGGTGCTGAGCACTGACCTGGTGTGTGCCTTTTTTTTGGGAATGCTGGTTCAGCCCTGCTGCTGCTGGCACAGGGAGCCACGAAGCTGCAGTGGCCCCACCTCCATGGGCTACCCCCTCACTATTAGTATTCCTAGTAGAACAAGCCTAGTACTTCCCAGCTTCTGTCTGTGTACTGTTAAGAACATTACGTTGGTGCACAGAGTGGGTTCCTCAGGGAACTTTAAAGGAGGTGAAGCTGCTTTTGCTACCCTGCACTGCTCTGCTGCTCCTCAGAAGGGAGTTCTGAGAGCTGATCCAATTCTCTGCAAACTGTGCTGTGTCCAGGCCTTGCTTGCCCTGTCCTCCCTGAGCATGCAAAAAGCAGATTTTAGCAGGAAAAGCACAGAGCAGAAGATGGTGACTGACCTGTGGTAAACTCCTGCCTCACACAGGGACACAGCAGAGCGAGGTAGGAAAGCTGCATGGGAGATCCTAGAGCTGGCAAAGAACAGCATCATGCCAGAGACACAGGAGCAAAGGTAACAAGGTACAGCAGCAGAACGAGGTGGAGAAGGTGACAGAACAGGATACTTGCTGTTCAGGAAGTGTGTGCCCCAGTTCCTTGGGATGGGAATCCTCATCTGGAGCAGTAGGTGTGGTGATTTCTGGCTCCAGAAGACGTAACCAGCAGGAAATTTCTGGCTATCTCCTAAGTCAGGCTACCACAGGCTAGGGCCAGGCCACAGATTTTTCCTGTAGATGTCTGATCCTTAAAGGTTAAGGAAACTAAAAGTACAGCAGGTGGCGTGGCACAACAATAACGAAAGGGCAGAGAACAGGAAGCCCTGTATTTTCTGAACCCAGATATGGGGAGTGTCCAATGTTTTGTTTCATTATGCTAGCCAAGAATGGCAGTATCTCAGAACTCCCAGCCTGTTACTGTGCTGGGTTAAAGTAATTTAGCACAGGTTATGGTCAAACTTCCTTTTTTTATTGAAAAACATGGGTGGGAGTACAGACAATATTTACACAAGTTCCCAAGTGCAGCTCAACTCAAGAACATATGACCAAAAATATGATAAAAGGCTGTGGGTTCAGAACAGAATTATGGAGGGTACCAAAAGGTACAATGTTCTGCTAACCAGGGACCTTCAGATGAGATCAGCAACTGCAAGGAGACAAAAAGAAAGAATTAAAAGTGTGAAGTGGGTGTGTGGAGAGGGAAAGGGCAGTGCAGCACTGCTGTGCTCTCCCCGGGAGAGGGCGCAGGCAGCACGCACCGTTCATGGGCATCTCGTCGATCTGGGTGGAGTAGTACTGCTCGATATCCCGCAGGATGCGGATGTCGTCGTTCTTCACGAAGTTGATGGCCACGCCTTTCCGGCCGTATCTGCCTGAGCGGCCGATCCTGCCGGGGGAAGAGGGAAGAGGGGATGGAGCCACGGGGGGAAGGAAGAGCTACCCCTGCCCCAGGGCACCGGGGAAGCCCCAGCCTACCTGTGTATGTAGAGCTCTCTGTTGTTGGGCAGGTCGTAGTTAATGATCAGCGACACCTGAGGCACATCCAGGCCCCGAGCCCAAACGTCTGTGGAAATGAGAACCCGGCTGCAAAGAGAAGGGCACAGTCAGGGCTTTCCTGGGAATAATGCCCAGGCTCCAGCACAGAGCATCCTCTGCCATTCCTGCTGCCCCCCGCCCACAGCAGCATCCACACTTATGCTGCATGGACAGCTGGCTCTTGCACTGTCACCAAACTTCAGTCAAGACAGGACCAAACCAGCTTGGATCTTTCAGAAGGAATAATGCTCCCAAGTGTTCAAAATACTGAGGATGGAGCACAAACATTTTTACCTTTTAGTATTTTAAATGCAGCAACCCCCAACATCTTCAGCAAAATAGAACAGGCTAATTCTACATCCAGAGATACAAGCATCCCTCCTTGGAAGTGGCAATCTCTCAACCCTTCAACACCACAGGAAAATCAAGAGTTCTCCTTCATGTGAGCTGCACAAAGCCTTGAGAGAGGCATTCTGGGTTTCCCTGCCCTGGGGCAGCACTGATGTGAGCAGAGCTCTTTGGGGCACTCACCTTGCGCCAGATCTGAACTCTTTCATGATGGACTCTCTCTCCTTTTGGGGCATGTCCCCATGCATGGATGAGACTGTGAAGTTGGCTTCCCTCATCTTCTCTGTGAGCCAGTCGACCTGTGGACACAGCCTGGGTTAGCTCTCTGCTCAGACAGCCAAACACAGCACTTGTGCTCCAGAATGTTTGCCCACATGGGCTGGTATGGACTGAGAGATACTTCCACAAGTGTTCTGAGACCAAGGGAAGTCAATAATCCTTACAGAGCATCACCTGTATGACACAGGGCTGCACAAGCCCTGAAAGGAAATTAATTAAGAGCATTTATTCAGGAAATGTAGTTTTGCTCCAGGAGTTGTAAGTAATTAGATTGAGCACATTCTTACCTACTTCTCTAAAAAGGCAATTCCTGTCAGCTGTGTCAGGTCTGCCTCTGTTAAGTTAAGCACATCCCAGAGGTTTAACCCATGGTCCTACTGAGCTATTTCCAAATGGGGAGCACCCAGACCTCTTAACTAATCCAGCACTGTTTGAGTCACCCTCAGGAAGCACCATGCCCCTCTGACGGCCCCTGTACCTTTCTCTTGGTGTTACAGAAGATGACAGCCTGGGTGATGGTCAGCGTGTCATAGAGATCACACAAGGTGTCAAACTTCCACTCTTCCCTCTCCACAGCCACGAAAAACTGCTTGATTCCTTCCAGGGTCAACTCATCACTGCAGGAAGAACAGCACCAGCAGGTGAAGAGCAGTCAGAAGGGCTGGGTGTGCCTCACCAGAGACCACCCCTCTGCCTCGTGTTGCTGGGTCCAGATGGAGTCCAAGTTGTTCTAAAAAGTCCTGGGAAAACTCAGCTTTAAAAAGGCCCTGAATGTGACCCAGCTGGAACTGCTCTGCTCCAGCCAGACAGCTCCAAAAGGGAACATTTCTGTTCTCATCATCTTTACATTCCAGCTTCTTGACTAGAGAGGCTGAAGAAAGTCTCAAGAAGCTCAAATGTACTAAAAGGGGCAGTGTAAGAGCTCAGGCAAGAGGGATGACACTCCTCTCAAGTTCCAGTGCACGAGGAGCTGTAACACCACCAGTTGTAAGCTCCAAGAACACTGAGGATCAGTCAGCTAAAGGGTATGCTATGTAATAAATACATAAATAAATACATACATACATATAAAAATAAATAAATAAATAAATAAATGAAGCCTGCTATGTAATAGGAAATTATAACAAGAAGCCTAAAAATCCTCTGGGGGAGCCCAGGAATTGGGTAAGCGTGAAGAATAGATTTCCATGAGGAAAGACTGCTATCCATGGGGAAAATGAGAGGATAGCCAGGCTAAGCAGCAGCACACAGAACTGGACGAGGACAAAGTCAGGCAGGCAAGTCAGCCCCTGCTGGAAAACAGGACAGAAGCACATCTGCAGACACACAGGAATGGTGAGAAGGAACATGAGAGACTCTCTGTACATCTCAATCAGTTAATACTGTGAAGTGCCCAGGGCTGGAGCAGCTCAGAGTGGCTGTTGTTCCCAAGGAAGCTCACTCACCGTTTCACCAGGATGCGGATGGGGTCTGTCATGAATTTGTTGGTCATTTCCAGGATTTCATGTGGCAAAGTGGCACTGATCAGAACCACCTGTGTGGCTGGAGGCAGGTACCTGTACACATCATAGATCTGCTCCTTGAATCCTGCAGTGCAAATCAAGGCACACAGCACAGTTAGCACATCCTGCTCCCAAATAACCTCCTTTTTCACAGTCTGACCTGGAATTTAGTTCTGAGTCTGTACTATGGGATGAGCACTGTTGTGTCAATCAGTAACATCAGACAAGGCATTTTGTGTAGTTTAACCTATTACAGCCTACAACTAACTAGAATTGTTTATCTTCTTTAAAACCAACTTTTTTGCCTAGTGCTAGCTGGGACACCTTAGAATCTCAAAGAAGCAAAGAGAAAGCAAGTGAAAGGGAGACAAATGTTTTACCTTTATTGAGCATTTCATCTGCTTCATCCAAAACCAGCATTTTGATGGCACGAGTTCTTAGACTCCTGCGACGAATCATATCTGTAAGATTTCACTCTGTGAGGTGAGAATGCTCTGAAAGTGAGCCCAGACTGCTCCCACCACTGCCAGGGTAGATTGGTGCAGGAGGGACAGATGGGAGAAACACAAAACTTTTTGTCAATAGAATCCACAAATCCTGTTTGAGAATCAGCCCAGTTTTGGCAGTTGCTAATTTTTAGGTTTGTGGTTTTTCACTTGTTGGGACCAGCTTATGTTCTCCCAATGACATCAGCTTGTCAGACCCAGAAGATGTGAGCCTGAAGGCCAGCATGACCCCTGTGGTAACTGCCACAGTAAATGTTAAAGAGTAAATGTTAAATTCTTCACGCAGTGAAACCAGAAGGTACCAGCTGCAAGTGCATCTGATTTAACAAAGATGCAGCAACCACCAGGACACAGAAAGTGTGGGACTAATATTGGCATTCATGCAGGCCTGGCTCCTGTCCCCTGGAAGATTCAGGGACTGTAATACTTTCCCCTTTTTCCAAAGCTACCACATAAAGAACCACCTCAACAATGAAAAGCAAAACACAAACAAAGAAAATGAAAATACCATCACCACCGATTTATGTCTAGCCTTTTCCAGGCACAACAGCAGTAAGCTGTTACCTTGTTGCAGCTCACCCTGATGTTACATTAAGGGTGTTACAATAAATGCTGGGATTTCCTTACCAAACACCCTGCCAGGGGTGCCAGCCACCACGTGCTGCCCATAGTCCAGCTTGCGGATGTCCTCACCCACGTTGGTGCCCCCGATGCAGGCGTGGCACTGCACGTTCATGTAGTCTCCAAGGGCCAGGAGCCCCTGTGTGCATACAAAGAAAAGGATTCATTACCTCAGCTCTCCTCAGGCTGCATTTGTGCAGAGATGCAGCTCTGTGCAGCCATGCTGTGGTTTTTTTAAAGAGATGGCAGTACAAGGGGTTAGAGGGAATTTTTAATGTTACCCAAACCTCCACAACAGCAGGCCTTAAACCACTGGGAACTCAGTTCCCCAGGGACCAAAACTGCTTTAGAAGTGCTGGCCTGAAAAACTCAGCCAGGGCTGTGCAAAACCACCAGACTGCCAGAGTAATGAACACAATGCCCAGGAGCAAACAGCCCTGTATCAGGTGATACTTCATTATTTCTCTCAGGAACAGAAGGAAAAAGAGGAAGCTGTGCTTTGAGCTCTGCTGGAGAAACAGCAGAGCACTGGCCTAGGCCTTGCCAGTGCTCTCCAGCAGGGATTGAAAGGCTCCTACCTTCTGGATCTGCACGGCCAGCTCCCGAGTGGGCGCCAGGATCAGGGCCTGGGTCTCGCGAACCTGGGTGAAACAGGGAACCCCATGGAAGTTAACAACAGCCAGGGAGCCAAGCGTGCAAGAGGTGTGGCTTCACTGATCAGAGCTGTGAAATGGCACAGCTCCAAGATTTACCACAGAATTTTGTGCTAAAGAAACAAACTAAAGTGTGTACATTTCTTGTAGGACAGACCAAATTTCAAGCCCTTCAGTTCTTTGTTTGGTTCAGATAAACACCTGGCACTGCTCAAGGACTCCAAGACAAAGTTTTGGAATGTCACCTCTGAAAGTATTATGGGCAACTCACAGAAACAAAGCAAAAGCTGCCCTTTCCACTTAGAACATGCAACCTTTATTTCTATGTCCCTAGGCAGTGACAGATGAGTAACAATCCCAGCCCACCGAAAACCACCCTTTTATTCAATTGCATCTACACATCCAAGTTCCACCCCAGAACTATTGGATGGACAGAACAAAAGCAAACAGCTGTCAGTCAAAAATCTGGGTTTGATTCTGTGCAATGTGTGGCAGTTGTTCAGACAGACTGATGATGCTATCAGGACTGTCTGAAGACAAATCTGCTTGCTGAGGGTTTAACTTTGCCCTAACAGGTGAAAGAGGTCAGCTGTCAAAGACAACTTTTTGATTACAAGACATCATCTGGACTTATTTTGCCAGACTGGCTTTAACAATTAAATTGTTAGTGAGTCTGGTGAAGTCCTCAATCAGAATTCTGTCTGAGGTTCACGGCCCATAACTAAAAGATTTCAACGTAAAGCTTTATTTATTCACTCTTAAAGAACATATTTTTATGATGAAGACCAGTGATTTAGTAGAAATTACTTTCAGCACATGCTGGTGTGAGATTACCTGTATGTCCAGGCATTGCAGAACAGATATTGAGAATGTTGCTGTCTTCCCTGTTCCCGACTGTGACCTGAGAAACAGAGCTGTGGTGAATACTCTGGATGTCTGCACAAACAGCACAGGCAACTTCAACACATCCCACCCCTCTGCTCTCTCCACTGCAAAGAGCTCAGCAGTGCCAACAAAGGCTTGTTATCATCACAGTCTGATCTGCTGTCAAGCAGCTTGGAGAACCTGGGACAGAACATCCCAGGGTCCCCAGCTCCGGCATGTTCACTCCTTATCAGACCAGCATTTTAACTTGTTGCCATCTGCCACACATATACTTTTTTCCAAGTAAATGACAGATAAGCCAATGCAATTTGCAAGGATAATAATTTGCACTAGTGACCAAGAAAGGATTTTTCCAGTGGGACACATGTCCATTTTTGTCTCTAAGACAAATCTTTTACAATGACTAAACTTAAACTTTGGCATTAATCACTGTTAGGATCACAACAAGTTAGGTGATTTCACTGTTTTGCCTGTCACATCATAAAACCACAGAAGAGTTTGATTTGGAAGGGAATTAAACAACATCCCCCCGGCCACGGTGACACCTTCCAACCTTCCACTAGACCAGGCTGCCCAGAGCATGATCCAGCCTGGCCTTGAGCACTTCCAGGGACGGGACACCCACAGCTGCTCTGGCCAACCTGTTCCAGTGTCCCACCAATTCCAGGTCATTCCCCACACCCTGCAAGCACCAGCCCAGCTCCACGGGTGGCCGATCCCGCTTCCAGCCCCAAGGCAGGGAACGTGACCGACACCCCCCGCCTCGCCCCCGGCCGCACTTACTGGGCGATCACGTCCCTGCCCTTGATGATCTGCTTGATGGCTCTCTGCTGGATGGCCGACGGCTTCTCGAACCCTGC
>VZSR01000642.1:130734-148264 GCA_013398615.1 Brachypodius melanocephalos
CCCAAACCCCAAAATACCCCAAGGAGGCTAAAGATCAGGGTTTACTGAGATTAACTCAGGCCAAGATGCTTCTTTTCACAAGCGGGTGATTCCATAGACATCAGTCAGGTATCTGAAGGTGGTGACCTGGTGAGAGTTCTTCCCTTGCAAGACAGTTTTTGGATATGGTCTGTACTGCAGCCACTGCATAGTGACTGGAAGGCTTCCTTGGGAGCTGCCTGAGCAGGAGAATCCCTGCCTGGGTGGTGTGGGACTGAAACACAGAACAGCAGAGGGCTGCTGAGCCTCATCTTTTTATGGGAGGGACAGGGATGCACATCCTAGCAGAGGAAAAACATCACCCCAGTTCTAATATTGACTCCAGAAGTGCTGATGTCTCTGCACCTCACACGTGACACAGATTGTCCTGTTTTTAGTGCATGAATAAGCATTTGCTTTTGAAGTAGCACCATGTTAATGTGCTAAGGTGGAAGTGAATCTCTGCTTACCCTGACAGCCAGGACAGCTCAATCCAGGATCTAGAGGAAAAAAAAAAAAAAAAAAGAAAAAGAAAAACAGGTTCTTTTGGCTTAAGACTTTGAGGTAACAGCTCTCTGAAGACGGGCCTCTTCCAAACTTGGTATAAAACTGGTGCTTTTGGAAATGTTGTGAGTTCTGTATCAGCTTTCTGGGTTTCTCTTTGGTCAAACAGAGTGTTGGCTGTCAGTCCCCATGTGGCAGTTTTCACAAGACCCTGTAAGTGATATAACTTTCCGTGCTGGCCTTTCTGTGGGTACTGTTGATGGTTCAGCATACAGACCAAGCTGAAAATACCACCAAACTGAATGGTGTGTGCTTGCAAACCTGCTCTTGTAGCTGCCATGAGGACAGCTCAGGACATCTCCCTCCTGGCAGCCTGGGGTTGTTTCTAAAACATTCTTCAGTATTGATTTGGTCTCTGAAGTTTCCCTTTGGTATTGAAAACCATCAGTTTTCTTCTGCCAATTTCCTTTGGTATTGAAAACAATCAGTTTTCTCCTGCCAATTTGTCCCCGCTGACTTATTCCTGCTGTTTTTTTTTTCCTCAGGATCAGAGGGGAACGCTCAGGGAAGCAGCCTCTCCTTCTGGCCAAGCTACCTGGGCCCATATCACCTCTCCAGCATCAGCAAAAGCACTGGATTTGCCAAGTCTCAACTTGTGTTTGCCATCTGAGCCCTGGAAGAACTCAGAGGAGATCCTCAGGGTCCCTGGTTCTGCCTGGATCTGCTGTAGTGGGTGAAGTGAGCAAGTTCCTGGGGTGGGAGAAGGGCTTTCAGCCAGGTTCAGGATGGGTTTGGTCACCCCAGGGCTGGAGGAGTGTGGGGCTGGATGTGATCCAGGCTTATCTGTGAGATGGGAGGGCATGCCTGAAAGACTGGAGGGTGGGCAGGTGGTGTAACAACAGAAATCCTGTTGGAACTGTTAGAAGAGGGAGGAAGTGATCTCAATCTGTTCCTGCAGAGGTAGAGCAGCAGCACAGGGGAGAGCCTGGCAGGGCTGGCTGCAGCTTTGGACAGCACACTCATGGTCCCCAGGAGCAGCACCCAGCAGGCAGCTGGCACCTCCTACAGATACAAACTGCAGTGCCTCTGGTAAGGACACTGCTCCCTGTTGGTGGAAGCCTGAGCACTGAGAATTTCAGGCTTTCTGTGCCGACAGGCACTGACCCCCAAGCAAACCCTGCATTGACCTGAGGCCGTGGAAAAGGCTCCCAAAATTGAGTGACAGCACTGGGATTGTGGGTGTGGAGTTTGAATAGAAGTGTGTGATATCACAGGGTGGAAAACTTAGAGTTTAAGGGTTTAGAATACAGTAATGTATATAAAAATCAAGATGGAGGTTTTAGGGCATAGGCTGAGCCTTCTTTTTCACCTTCTTCTTCATGGGTCTGGGTGGTATTTTGTAATTGGATGGAAAAATCCGCATTGCGGGCCAGGGGTGGTTGGTTATTGGGTTAAAAGTAAAAATAATTTAGGTGTCATCTCATAATTGGAGAGTTTGTGCTTAAAAGGCCTTGTAGAGAGATAGAGCCATTTTTGACTTTGTTGGCCTGAACTGTCAGGCTGAACTTGTGAGACTGTAACAGAGATAAGAATTAATAAACATCTGAGTCTGAACACAAAATTCTGTTTCGCGCATTTAATCCCAACCATGTCAGAAAAGAGGATAAAAAGCAGCCGCTGTGAGGAGGGCCCTTCTGTGGGCTGTGTGAGGGGTCTCTTCATGCCCTGCTCGCTGTGTCTGCAGGTCCCAGGTGAGGCAGATCGCCAGGGAGAGGGACAAGGCGAAGCTCAGTCTGGAGAAGGCAGAGAGGCACTGCCTGCAGCTGGGCAGGGAGCTGGATGAGCAGTACATGGCTCTGGAGCACACCCACAGCAGGCTCAGGTACGAGGGGTTCTTTTGGGGCGGGTGGAGAAAATGTCCTGACACATCCTGGTGCCCCTTTTGAATCTTCCACTTGTTTTGCCAATGTCTCAGTGGCAGGAAAGTCCTTGGAGAGCCTGCTCCACCCCCTGTGGTCTCAGCATCCTTCCAAACTTCCAACACTGCTCTGTGCATGGTGAGAGAGGGTGTCTGCACCTTGTGGCCAGCCAGGAACATGCTCTGTCTGTCTCAACCGTGTTGCTTTTTTTCCCCCCAGGGATTTTCAGGCAGAGATAGAGGCAAAAGAGCTGCTCCTGCAGCAAGCAGTGAGTCACCAGGCAAAGCTGGAGGCTGACACACGGCTCCTCCAGGGCAAAGAGGCCAGCCTGCAAGGAAGACTGAACCGTGTGATGAACGTAAGTAAAACTGCCTTGCGTGAAACATCTTTGCTCTTTCAGAGGTGGCAAAGCAGAGGTGGTGACAAATATAGATGGTTCACTTTGCTCTTGTTGGGAAGAGCAGGAATTTTATGCATGAGCATCATCAGCCACATCCATACAGTTGTATTGAATACAGGGCTTGTTACCTTGCTGTGGCATTACTAAACTGTTGTGTTGTCTGTTGGCAGTGGTTTGGCCCTTGGTAACACCTGAAAACACAGTGGCCAAAGCTAAAATTGTGCCAAGGACCATGTCAAAGGCAGAGATGATGGTGTCTGCATAGCTGAGATTACCCCAGTTCTTTCAGTGTGGAAGTACAGGTGGAGATAGCTCAGCACCTGCTGCCTTTGTTATCTGTGAAGGAAACCCCAGTTCTGGGGGGCAGAGGTAGGAGATGATCCTGTGGGGCTGTCTAGCTCTCATTGTGCAAAACCCACTCCTGTCCTGTGGAGAGATGAGCCCATGGGGTATCAGCAATGTGCTGTCCTGTTGTGGTTTAGGGATGGTGCTCCCCAGTTTAGTTCTCCTATCAAGACTGTCCAAACCTCTCTGCTGCTTGCTCATTCCCCCTCCCACTTTTCAGTGTCTGTAGAGGAGAATTGGAGGCACAAAAGGCAAAGAGATAAGAAGATATCTGTGAGATAAGATGTCTGTGGGTTGAGATAGGAGCAGTTTACTGGAAACAGCAATGAGATGAGAAACAACCAGTGACAGCAACAATATTAACCACGAAAGTGTACAAAAGAGAGGGAGATTTACATGCAAAATGCTCATTGCAGAGAAGCCACATTTTCTCTGTAGGGCATGTCCTTCTCCCTGGAATTGAGGGAGAGATTTGCCTTCCCTCTATCCCCAGCAATAACTGAGTACTAAATAACATCTTGGCCTTGGCCACATCCCCTCCTGGTTACTGCAAAGATCAGCTCTGTCCAAAGATCAGGCCAGGCCATGTCCAGGGTCTCCTGGGATCTGTTCTGTGTTTGGTGTGCTGATGTGCCAGTTGTTTTACAGCTCCCTGCTGAGTACCTGTGGCTGATAAACCCATCCTGCCATGTCAGGACCCACTGCATCAGGGAAATCTCCATTTTATCTGCAGGAGAACACACAGCTACAAAACAAGGTCACAGAGATGGCTGAGAAACTGTCAGCCTCTGAGGAAACGGTGCTGGAGCTGCAAAAAGAACTCAACTACATGGTGAAGGATAAGGTAACCTTTCTGTGTTGCAGTTAAATAAGAACTTTTCAGGAATTCATGAAAAAAAATTGATATTGCATATTTTGTGTCAGTCGCTATGGCCTCCCCCTGTGTGAGCTCTCCTGCACATTAATGACAACCTGGAACCTGGGAAAAAAACCCCAAAAGGTGTGAGGAAAGTTTCCAGTTGTAGAGAATCCTACAAATATGCTGAATCTACAAAATTCCACAAATACAAAATTCTACAGTATACAAAAAATTCTACAAATATAAATATTTGTTCAAGGGGAAACTTTATAGAGTTCCGTTTCTGGAAAAGTTTTCTTTTTTACTAGTATTGAAGTAAAGGGTTTGTTTTAGTACTTTCCACTCCTAAAGTGAATCTAGGGAAGGAGGAGAGTCTGTGATCTTGTTAGCCAGGAAAGCCTGCCTGTGTTTTGATGTCTCATGTGGAGAAGAATGTTTTTCCACCTCTTTCTGACCCATCCCACAGGTGATGAGCCCCTTAGGGAGCCTTCTGTTGAATGCATGGGTGTAGCACCGTGACCCCAGTGATTTAGCAGAGCTTTTGACACTCCGTTTGGAGCTGATTTCCTTGCTCAGGGGTGTTTCCTTGTGCAGCTGGAGCGGGGGGAGCCCCACAGCCCGGAGTTCCTGCAGCAGAGCGAGCGCTTTGCCGAGATCGTGCTGGAGTACGAGCGGCAGTGCCAGGTACGTGTGTGCAGGGCAGAGGGATCCTCTCCTGAAGCCCTCCATAGGTTGTTTGCCTTGCCAGGATTTTGGCAGGAGAGAGTAGAGGGATCCTAAATTCCCTCCTTCCTGTAGCCATGGACTGTTTTGTTAGGGAGCCATGCACCTGTGTCGTTAAGGACAGACCACCCTGGGCTCTGCTGGATTTCTTCTTGAGCACAAGGAGAAAGCTGTTCTCCTAATTTGGAAACCATAATAACAGCTAAAGTCTTCCGTCTTTTTGTTTTTCCCTTCCTTCTCGTTGCCCTCACTTAAAAAAAAAAAACAAAACTAAAAAACTTGTTGCTGCTGAACTCTGCTAGAGAGTCAAGGTAAGCCACTCCAGATATCTGGCGTGTGTGTGTGGTCCAAGAATTGTTGCTGTGTGTATTGTATCTCCTGCAGGGTGCTGTGCTCCTTCCCAGATCTTGAGGCTCTCTGGGACACGAGCACAACCTCTGTTTCCCTTCTTCCATTTTTAACTTCCATGTCTTATATTTTCAACTTGTGTATCTTTAACTTGTGCTGGGTGCTCTGTTCTTTGAGTCCTGTGCTTGTCACATTGCCCATTTGTTCCCGATGCTGTGTGTGGCTGGGGAGTGACAGTGACAGTCACATCCCCCCAGCAGGGGCTGAACTGCAGGCTTTCAGCAAAGCCATCCTGTGGATGCATCAGGCAGCCCCTCTCCAAGCTGTGATTAAAGGCAAACATTCTGAAGCACTATCCAGTGCAGCATTGCTCCAGGTGGCACCAGAGGGTTGAACATGCTCGGTGCTGCAATTTTTCCTCTCGTGGAGCAGCCCCAGAGGTGTCCGTGGGAATGCTGATGGATGGAAAGGTTTGACCTTCAGGCTTCACCTGCCCCTGTGAAGGCGCCCACTTGAGTTTATCCTTTACCCTCACTGAATGCTCTCAGCCCCCCTGTCCTGTTTAGAATGGAGATGAAACAAACTGGGTTTGCATTTGTCTACATCTGCTCAGTAATATTTGATAATTGGAAGTGTCCTAGTTCATGGTCTCTTGCAGCACATCGCTTTCCTGGGTGGATGGGATGGGATGTAATTGGGTGTCTGCTCAAAGTGGACAGCCCAGGAGAAGGCAGGATGCCTTGTGTGCTGTTGCTTCCAGTACAGGATAGAGCATGTGAAGTGAAGCAAGCAGCTCTCCATCTCCAGACACCTCCATGGAAGGGGCTCACTGCACTGCTGTGCTGGCTCAGTGCTTGGTGTTCAGCTCTGCTGATGGAGATGGCCTTGGGGTGTCTCTGTCTCTGCCTCATGCTGTGCTTCCCGTGGGATCAGCACCTTCTTACCTTGATTTTATTCCTTCCATGACCTAGAAATGTTCCCTCCCAGAGGCCTGTGGGCCTTGCTTCCCTGGGAATGCTGCTGGTTGCCTTGTCTGCATGGAGTGGTGCTTGTTGGGCAGCCTGTGTGCCCAAAGAGAGCCTGGAGGGTGTAAACACAAACCTCTGGGCTCGTGCTGAGATCATATTTCTTCTGTGTTTGATTTTACTAATGGTTACTCAGGTGAGGAGAGTCTCAGGAGGTTTTGTGTGCAAACCCCCTGGTTTTGTGTGCAAACCCCCTGGTTTTGTGTGCTTTTGCTTTCAGGGGCTGTTGCTTTGTGCTTTACAGTGCATAGCAAGGGTGCTTTTGGAAATCTTTGGCTCTTCCCAATTCTCTGATGTCTGCCTCTGTTTGGGAAGGCTGTGCAGGGGCTGGGGGAGCTTTGGTGCTGCAGGAGCTTTGTCCTGTGCCCTGAGCAGTTTTTGTTGCAGGTGCTGCACGACCAGAACGGAGCGCTGCGAGGGGAGCTGCAGAGGCTGCGCCTGCAGCTGCAGGAGGGCAGGGCTGGGCCAGGACTGCCTGCAGCAGGTAACTGCAGCAGGGCTCAGTGCCCACCCTCTGAGCAGGAACAGAGCTCCCTCTGGATCCCAGTTTGCATGGCAGTGTGGGGAGGATGCTTGTGCAGGTTGCTGCTGCCAGTTCTGGTACTGGGCAGCTGTGGGAGGGAAGAAGGGGAAGATGGGTGGTGGGGAGGAGTGAGATGGAGGAGGGCAGGGTTTTCCAGCTTGAGAGCTGGTGATGGAGCCTGTGAACTAGGCAGCTATGGCAGATTTTCAGTGTTGAAGGTGTTGAGGAGACAATGCAATAAAGAGGAAGTAGCCCCAAACTGTGGGTTGGAAAATTCAGGGTGAGCATTGGATAAAAGCTTCTGGCCTAGAGGGGTGATGCAGCCCTGGGACTGGTTGGCAGATAGATGAGAATGTCCATCTTTTGGAGTTGTATGGACTGGATGGAGCTACAGCCATCCTGATCAGTCCTGGCTTGTAGGCCTGCCCTCACAGGGCTCCTCTCTGCTACCACACCCCTCTCCAAGGCTTCTTGTTCCCTCTCCTGTGTTCACAGAAATGTCAGTGCCAGTGGAGCAGCTCCAAGAGCAGCTGCAGGAGCTGAAGGTGCAGCTGGAAACTGAGGTGAGTGGGGTGGGGGGAGATTTCCTACTGCTTGGTAAGCACAACTGCTACAGCCTGACTGATGAGACATCTGCTGCAGCAGGGTTGCTGCAGAGAGAGGCCAGGCTGGGACCTCATCACTCCTGTGGGGTTATTCCATGTGCTGCTCCAGCTTGTCTTAGCTGGTAGGAGGGTTTGGAGCCTTTGCCTCACTGGAAATCACTGTCACCTGGTGAAATGTTTGTGTGGGTCTTGTGAGAAACCAGAGATTACTCAGTGAACTTTGAGAGGGAGAGGAAGGACAGTGAGGAAAGCTTCAAGGCTGAGATGTGCAAAATGGAAGAGCAGAAAAGAGATCTTGAAGAAACAGTTGCAAAATACTGGGCTATAATTAATAGCTTGAAAGAGCAAAAATGTGAATGAAGCCTGGAGCTGGAGGAGAGGTTTGAGATGGAGCAGGGTGGGACAGCAGCACACTGAAGACTTTTGCCATCCAGGGCAGCAGCTGGACCAGGGCAGAGAAGTAAAGATGCAGCACAGGCTCTTGGCTGAAGGATTTAGAAGGACAAAAACTGCCTGTGTTCATAGAGGAGAGCAAAAATGTTTGTTTCAAACATTCGAATTCTTGCTTTGAAGACCCAGCTTCATCTTATAACTTGTAAAGCAGTGAAAACTTGGGCGACGAAAGCCTTGCAGAAGGAGAAAGTCTTTAATGACTTTCACCCCTTTCACTCTTTCTCCCTGAGATTTCCCTCACTCCCAGTCTCAAACCCACGTGGCTCAGTCAGTCTTTGTTGCCTGTGTTCCCACGCCAAGCCTCTTGTGTATGATTTGTTGTGGGTTTTTTTGTTTGTTTCTCAACCTTTTCCAGAGTGAGAAGGGCAAAGAGGAGCTTGCTGTCCAGAGGCACCAGCTGGGCTGTGAACCCCCTGAGCACAAGGCTGGGCACAGTGCTGGCCCTGGCACTGCCCAGCTGCAGAGCCAGAGGCTTCTGGAGGCTGAGGGGCCACAAGGAGCAGAGATTGCTGCAAGGCTGGAGCACCACCAGAGGCATGCAGCATGTTGGTTGGAGGTGGAGCTGCTCCAACAGCAGCTCCAGGCTTCACAGGAAAAGGTGGGTGTCATTGTTTCGGTGGCAGGCTGCTCAGTGGTCTCTGTGATGTTGGGATTGCCCTGCCTGGGGCTGTGCTGGACACCCTCCCCAGAAAAAAGCTGTCCTCTTCCTCTTTGTGGGGAGGATTCTCCCTCCCGCTCAGATATGGCTGAAGCCAGTTCAGGTGCAGCTGGGGAGGGGTCCTGGCTTGCTTGTCCCTGTGCTGCCCCCCCTGTCCTTGTCCTGTGCAGGCTGCCTGGGCAGAGGGCATGGAGGCTGAGGGGGGCTGGCTCACACAGGGGTGTCAGGAGCTGGGGTTCCCCATGGCTCAGCTGACAGAGGAGCTGGAAGAGGGGTAGAATTGGATAAAGGGTTGGGAAGGGGTGACAGCATCCAGACAAGGCTTGCTGAGGGAAGGGAAACGAGGTGGTCAGAGCAGAGTCACTCAGATCACCAGGACAGAGAGAAGAAAGCCTGTGTGAGAAACCTTCCAATGTGTTATCATCCCTCTCCTGCATTCTACCCTGGGGACTCTCCAAAGTACAGCTTTGCCATGCCAGCCATTCCTAGGCAGGCCTGGTGCAAAGCTGGACCAGACCTGCTTCCCAGTGCCAGGGCTGCCCTTTGCTGGTGTCAGCCAGACATTCAGTACATCACAGCCAGCCTGGGATGTATCCAAGAACCCAGGTGAGCAGCCCTCTCTGTCTCTTGCCCTGGTGCCCCTAGGTACTGGGATTCCCTCCCAGAGAATCCCTCCAGCAGCTCCTGCTCCTCTCTGCTCAGCAAGGGGAGCGTCTCTCAGCAGAGGGTCTCTGTTTCTCCTCCTGCAGCTCTCAGTGCTCTCAGTCTCTTGCTCTGCAGCACTGCCATGGTCCTGCAGCTCTGGGGCTGAGGGCTCTCCTCTCCCCCAGAAGAGCCTGGCCTGTCCCCTTGTCAGCTCAGAGCTGTAACCAGCTGTGCACCTTTGTGTTCCAGCTTTTGGAAGCCAAAGCAAGCCTGAGCCTGGCCCAGGCCCAGCACACTCTGCAGCTGCAGCAGGCCAAGGCCCAGATAAATAACATGGTGCCAAAGCAGCAGTTTGAGCAACTGCAAAACACCTTGAGACAGGAACAGTGCAAGGCTCAGCAGCTCCAGGAAAGCCTCCAGCAGCAGGCTGAGCAAGCATGCAGGCAGCTGCTCAGGACCCAGGTAAGCAGGGAATTGCAGGAGCTCTGTCAAGGGAACACTGCTGGCCTGGCAGCCTGGAAGGCAGCTGTGATTGGAGCCACCAGAGGTTTGGGTGGAAAATGCACTTACCTGCAAATTCAGCTACAACTTTAATGATTCATGAATCCCCCAGTCACTGCCCTGCACTCAAACAGGTGGATTTATCTCTAGGGCACTGAGCAACCAGGTGCTGGGTTTTTGCAAAGATAGAGCAAATTAAAACCTGAGGAATTATAATGAGCAGGCACAAGGGCTGCATCCAAGGAGACTTTGTCTCTCCCTGAGCTTTCCTGGATATGGCTGGGAGAGGGGAGGCCAGTGGCTTATTTTTATAGAAAACATTGCTGGAAAATCTATCTGTGCCTTGTCTTAAAGCTGCTTGGGTGCAGAGGCAGGGAAGGTTGTAATGCTCTGGACATCTGTCCCACTGCTCTGTATCCTGCACCTCTGATGAACCCCCCTGCTCTGCCTCAAGGAGTGTGAGGGTCCATGAACAGCCCTTGGGGAAATGGACAGTGCAGGGTTGCCAGAGGCCACCAAGAAAGTTCGGCTTTCTTGCCCACTGCAGGAGGAACACGAGCAGCTGCTGCAGGCAGCTGTGGAGCAGGCAGAGGGGCTGGAACAGAGCCTGAGGAATGCTGAAGCTGTGCTGGCAGAGAGGGCAGCTCAGCTCAGAGATGCCCAGGTGAGTGCAGGAGGGGCTGGTGCTGTGTCCCCCTGCCCATCTGGGGTGCTGAACCTGAAGCCTCCTGTCCCTGCTTTAGGCCCAACTCTCCAGGAACAAATTATTGATTGAAGAGCTCCGTGGAGAGAACAGGAGGTTTGCCATGGCCCTGCAGGCTGCTGAGCTGAAGCAGAAGAGCATGGAGGAGAAGAACCAGCTGTTGGAGGAACAAGCCTCAGCTCTGAAGCAGCTCATTGGCAAAATCACACCAGCATCTCTGAGTGGGTGATGGGACATGTGCAGTGGCAGCCCCTGGTCCTGCCTGGGGGTGGTCAGGTGGAGAATGAGAGGTGTGGCTGGGTTGGGAAATCAGCCTTGTCCTCTCTGCTCTTGCCAGGATTTTCCTGTGCAGAAAATAGCAAATGGGCAGCCTGGAGTCCTTTGAGGAAATTGGTCCTGTGGATAGCTGAATTTTCCCACTGAAAGCAGCAGCCTCGGTGCCTTCCTCAGTGGCAGTGTGCTGTTGTGTCACAAGTGTCTCAGGGCAGCCATCTCACAGGGCTTTTTTGGCAGTGTTTGGTGGTGGTGCAGGTGCTCTCTCTCTGCAGAAGGGTGATGTTGGAGCCCCAGTTCCATCTCAAAAGCCAGGGCAGAAGGGCTTGCAGGTCCCTGTGCCTGGCTCACCCCGAGCAGGAAAGCTGAGTGGTGGCATTAAAATGTCTGTGATGTTACAGCACCTCCTGCTCTCCCCAGTCTGCTCTGTATTTGTAATATGTGTAGTATCTATCTGTATATGTACAGTAACCTTCCCCAACTGCTGCTGAACATTTATTCCCAACAGCTCCTCCTAAATCCTGGGCCTAGGATCCAAACCCAAGCAGATTGTTGCCTCTGCAGTGAGCAGGGTAGAGCAATGCCCCAGGCATTTATCCTATTCCTTCATTCTTCCCCAACTATTTGCTTTTTCAGTTCCAGTCTGAGATGGCAGCTAAGCAAACCTCTGGTCTTACCTAGGGCTCATGTTTTTGCAGGTGTTTTCCCAGACACAGCAGCTCCATTAGGAAAACCAGACAGGGAAAGCAGCTCTTCACCTTGTTCTGCTTTTGTGCTGACCAGAATCCTTAAAACCCTCTGCTCCCTTTCCCACCCCTACTCCAAACAGTCTGTGGGCCCTCCCAGACCAGTGCTCTGGGATGAGAGATTCTTCAGAGGAACAGAGGCACAGGCCAAGCACACTGGGAAAACCCAGGCCCATGAGTCAGACTGCAATGATCATTCACACAGCACCTCAAAAAACAACCTTTATGGGTCTGTGATGGGGACAAGGCTTCCTGCCTAATCCTGGAAAGAACCTTGTGCAGCCTCATCTGACACTTGGAGGAGCAGTTCCACTGAGACACTTCAACCACCACCACACTGCAGGGTCAGGATGAGCCAGATCAGAGTGCTGAACGAACACCACAGTAACTCTTAAAAACCCAACAGACTGAGGCTGAGTGAACTCTTTATTTTGCAACCATGGAGTTTTTCCTGGCCTCTAGAGCCCAGCCACACGCACAGTGTGAACAAAGAACTACTCCAAACAAAAATGCATTCACAAACCCTGGTTTGTGGCTGTGGGGCTTGGATAATGCCCCCTGCTATCCTGTCTTCCCAGGATTGCTGTATTACCAGCATGCTCATGAAGAGCTGTGGTTTTAAGGCATCAAAGGCTGTCAGGAGGAGTGGCAGGATGCCACAGCAGAAATACCAAGGTGTCTGAAGTCCTGCACACAGCCAGGGTGGACAGGCCACCAAGCAGGAGCTGTCCCTGCTGTCCCACACTCTTAGGACAGAACATGCTCCAGGACTCCTTGTCTGATCAACTGCTCGCATTTCCAGCGTGGCAAGAAGTGCTGCACACAGAAACACACAAAAATCCTCCTTGGATTTGTTGCATTTGTTGCTGCACACAAGCAGCTCTGCTGTGCTGCACATCCAGTGCCTCGTGGTGGCACCAGATCAGGCAGAGCTGCACTCTGGATGTGCAAGGAGCTGTGTGTGCAGGGACTGCAAGGCCAGCAGGAGCACAGGGGGATGTCCCGGGGGGAAAAGGGAAGGAAGAAAACAGCCCACACTCATGCCACAGGTACCTGGCTATTCTTCTTCAGCAGGATGGTAGTGCCATCCTCCACCTCAAATTCCCCGTGGTCTCTTAAGCACCGCACCTGCAAAGTGCAAACACAGCTCTGTAAGAGTGAAAAACAACCACCACCCCCTGCAGGTAACAGTCCTTAGCATGGGAACATGGTTTCTAGTTGGTCTAGTTAGTTAAGATTCTGCAAAAGGCTGCAAAAACCTCTCACTGGATAACTCACCCCACCACAAACCCCCTGCAGACTAGAAATGGCATCTCTCAACATACTTTGTGCCCTCAGTGGGAGTAAAATGCTGGCAGGCAGGGTAAAAACCAGAAACCTGTGAAAGCTTTGGAACTCTGAAGGGTTTTGCTTGATGAGCTGACTCCCAAGTCAGCTGGGAATGCTCGAAAAGAGACAGTCAAGAAGATGCTTATTCATGGGCAGAAACCAGAAATCTTCCACTTACTTCAATGTACAGGCTTTTAGGAGGTTTGATGTCCTGGGTGAGGTCCAGCCCCTCCTCTCCTCCTACCGACCTCATGTAGGTGGCCAGAGACTTTTTGTACCGATTGAACCACTCCACCTGTAGGTTGGACCCACAGACAATGGATACACAAGAAAGATTTACAGAAAGACATGTTAAATGTCATGTTTACAGTGGGGGGAAGGCTACCCCGTTTTGATTGTGCTAAATAATCCTTCAGAGGGAATATGTGGAAAGAGGGGAAGGGTTTGGAAGGGGGCTGACTCACTTCCTCAGCTGACATGTGGAACTGGATGGCGTTGGGCAGAACGCTGCCGTACTCCCACCTCAGTGCTCGGATCCGTAGCAGCCGGTCATACCTGGGGGAAGAAACGGGGCAGTCCCACCCCCTCATGCTGGCAACATCCCAGGAAGCAGCGATATCCAGTGATCGAAACTTTTACAGAGCAGGAGGAAGCAGAGCCCTCTCTTTGTGGTGATATCAGCACTGAACACAAGGAGAAGCAGCTCTCGCTGCTGGTGGAAAAGCCACCAGCCCTGGCCGAGGGTCCCACCACCCTGCCCCTGGGGACGCTGTGCTGGCAGGGATGGAGCTGGGGAGGCGGCACTCACAGGTAGGCCAGCAGGCAGCGCTGGTTCCGGAGCAGGCAGCAGTGCCGGAACCGGATAAGGAAAATCAGGTCCGTCCGTCCCGCCTTGGCTTCGGACCTGCGGGATGCGGGGAAGGAGAAAGAGGAGTAGGAGGAGAGCTGGGGGCTGGGGAGCAGCGCCCGCGCTGTGCCGGGAGCAGGAGCCCAACTCACACATCCGCCTGGTTCCGCTGGTACAGCGCCCGCATCTCCTCCAGCACCTGCCGCATCTCCTCCGTCTGCAACAGCGCACACGGTCAGTGACAGCGGGGCCCATCCCGGTGCTCCCGGTGTCCCCGGTATTCCCGGCGCTCACCCGGAAGGGCGGGAGGTGCCCGCCCCCGGCGCGGTGCAGCTCCCGCACCAGCTCCAGGCCCCGCTCCGCCGCCATCGCGCCCGGCCGCGCGCGGGAAACCCGCCCGGGCACCAGCCAATGGCCGCAGGGGCGCGGCCGGTCGCAGCCAATGGGAAGCGAGAGGCGTTGCTTGGGGCGGGACCACGCCCCCCGTTAGCTGCGCTGAGTCGCGCCGGTCTCGACGGCCGCGGTGACGCTGGCGGGGGTGACACCGCTGTGGGTGACACTCTTGGGGTCACGCTGAGAGCCTCCGAGGGGCTGAAGGGAAAATTAATATTTCTACCGCACACTCGCCCCTAGCAAGGCTGTGTCCCGCAGTCCCCTGCGTGGTTGGCGGGGTGCCGCACCGCGCTGCCTCCTCCGCTTGTCACCCCAGCCCTGCCCAGGGCGTTTCCCCCTTTTGACAGCCCGCAAACCCGAAACGTGCCAAAACCAAAGGGAGAAAAAGCAAAAAACACGGGCACGCTTGTGGATGCAATGGGATTTTTTTTTAGCACTCGAAGCCCTGGACAGAGATTCAATAACCCAGGACCATAGCTTGTCCTGCTCCAGGATTTTTTTTTTTTAAATTTTTTTTCCCCTCTGGCCATGTGTTTCTCATGATATAAAAAGCGAGCAGCGCTTCCTGGGGTGCAGATTGGAGGAGTGGGGCTCTCACACCTCGTTCGTGTGCCCCAGACATCTCTGTCGCTCTTGCTCAGGGTGATGTGACACCCGCCCAGGCGAGCAGGGACCGTGCCTGACCCCGCCGAGAGTGTTTTAATGACCTCAATGATAATGATAATGATAATTGGGGTTTTAGGCATGGGGGCGGAAATGCCCAGAAACGCTCCAGCTGCAGATGGGCTCATGGGGCTCTGCTCCCCAAAATGAGCCGCGGTGCTGCTGCCGGCTGTGTCTGCAGGGCCCCCCAGCTCTTCCTCCCTCCCCTCCTGTCCCCGGAGCGCTGTCACTACAGGAGTGTCACGTCTGGCTCGTCATTAATCCCCGCGTCCTGCGGTGACAATGGCCCATCCGAGCCAGCCGAGATAATGGCAATAAACAGCCATCCCGAACGCCAGCGGCCCCCGCGGAAAATTGGTTGTTTTGCCTCTTGCCGAGGGATGGGAATGTAGCTGAGCCTTGATTGAAAATTTCCGGGGGAAACTGCCTTATCTTACTGCTTTGCCAGATTAAAAAAAGCCTCGTGCGTAAAAATAGACCGAGTGAATGAAGAATTTACAAACATCTATATTTTGTGTTAGGAATTGTGTTTAAAATTAGGAAAACAGCTGAAGACACTGATTTATACAACTGTGACTATTTCAGGCAATGAAGGTTTACATATCACAGTTTAACAAGATAAAAGATCTCCCACGAAATACATAGATGACAGACAACTCATCTGAATTTGACATAACACACCATCGAGTACACATGTAATGTGATGAACAGTGCCAGGTCATTCCCCAGTTAGGTAACATACAACCTCTTGAATAAGGCAGTTCAAATATAACTCTTAATTCAAATCACAACATACCCAGGCAGCATGCAGGGAAAAGTCATTTATTTTGTATATTGAAATGACACAACTTGCAACATGTTTCCGTTTTATGTAGTTAGAGCAACAGGATATAAACCATTCAAATAATATATATATATATATTTATATATATCTCAAGTCAACAGTTGTCTTTACTGGAATAAAGATTATCTGTTTCTTATTTTTTTTTTTTTTGGTAAAAATAAAACTATTTGAAGTCACTAATTAACAAAATGCACAGTGATCAGAAACCCAATTCTTCTCACCATTGCCTTCCCTGGCTGGCTTGCGTTTCCCTGTGCAACCCCGGATCCAGAGAGCCCAGGGGATCAAAGATTCCCTGGCAGGAGGCTCCCGGGGCTGCAGTGTGCCACCCACCCATGCCCCACCGACAGCAGTTCTCCCGTCACACCCACCACACCCTATGGCTTGGAAACTGCTTTCCCCAACCCCGTTCCCAATAAAACATTCCCAATAAAACACCTAACACACGTGCCTGACCTTGGGGGAGTCAAAAGCTGAGTTGCTCGTGGAAACACATTCACTGGAACAGGGCTTTTGTTTCTTTTTTTTTTTTTTCTTTTTTACCAATTAATTCCTCCAGACCTTTATGACTAAGACATCTAAGAAACTGTGAATCTGCTCAGAAAGGGAAAAAAAAAAAAAAAAATCTGAGGCAAAAATCTCTTTGAAGTGGTGGAGCCTAACAGGCGTGGCTGAGGATTTATTTCCACTGCAGCAAACCTGGGGATCACGGGAGATAGTGAAGGCTTTCCCTAGCATTGAAAAGTTCTTTCAAAAGGGAGAAATGAAGAAGGGAAAGATTTTTCTCAATGATGATGATGATGATGATGATGATGATGATGATAATAATAATAATTATAATAATTTAGTAATTCCTAAAATACTAATCTAGGCAGCTTCTCCATGGTAAAGGCTGTATTTCCCCCTGGTTTAACTGCAGGGAGGGATCCTCTCGCTAAATTATCGTGTCCCCTGGTGGCTGGGTGTCCCCTCCCTGTCCCCATGGGAGGAAGGGGACAGCTCTGGGTGCCAGCAGGATTCCCTGGGCCACTGCTTCAGGCTGCTGGCAGGTGCCTGGAGGGAACTGAAGCCCCCCAAAGCTCTGCCTGAGGGTTCCCCGTGTGCCACAGCGCCTGTTAAGGGCTAATAAATTAATCACGCCCATTAATAATGGAGAGGCTCAGATTGGATGCAAGGGGATCCAAATGCCCCAGGCCTGGGGATGGGATTCTCAGGAGGTTTCTCTCCTTTGGGTAAGACACACAGCAGCCACAGCAGCAGCAGCAGCAGCAGCAGCAGCCAAGGTTTTCCTGCTGGACATCTGTCCCAGGCTTCAAATCCCTTCTGGCAGCCAGAAGAACTACGGGAGAAACTGGATTTTCAGAGTGGTTGTTACGGGATCCTGCTTGTCACCTTTGCAAAGTTGTCTGGTGCCTCCCTACCACTCTAGTTAAAAAAAAATAAAAATATATATCATTGGAGTATTTCTTTGCCCTTAAAAATACAAAAAAAAAAAAAATCTTCAAAAGATATGGGGAGAAAGGTCCTTTCACAATGACATTCAGAGCAAAAAGAGAGAAACGACATCTTACAGATCATCAGAGAGCTATCTTTGGCAGAATAGTTCAAATAAATTATTTTTTTTTTTTACAAACATTTTCTGCAGTCATATATTTATTTCGAATAGTTTCACTCTCGGCTATAGGGTTCACTACTCTCTATCGATAGGAAAACACCACGAATATAAAAATATATGAGCTCAGCACAACTTTTAGGCTACCGCGACCGTGTCCAATAATCTCAAAAGTTGTAGACCGATACCACGGGAAAAAAAAAACATGAAACAGGGCAGGAAGGTCACAGCTCGTGGCTGCTGTCAGACACACCGGGGAGGAGGGATGGGCGTGGGAAGGAGCCGGAGCAGCCGCAAGGATGCTCGGAGCCAGGCTCTGCCTTCCCGCGGGGAATCGCCTCTCTCGGAGCGCCCAGGCTCGGGGAATGTCGTGCTGGGGGGAGCAGGAGGGGGACGCTGAGAGCTCCCCATGGCTCTGGGCTGTGCCCCCCGGGGGAGGGAGCTCAGCTTCCCAAAGCCGCCCCCTTTTCACCTCCGAGGGAGCCGCAGGACGGTGACACTGCTGCCACCCCCGAGCCCCGGTGACCCAAAAAGGGGCCGGGCCTGGTCCCAACCTCCCCACCCCCCACCCCCCCAGCACGTGCCACCAAATAT
>VZSR01000642.1:157223-168277 GCA_013398615.1 Brachypodius melanocephalos
AATTCTATTAGAAATTCCATTAGAAATTCCATTCCCCAAGGAATCAGGGGGCCATCTGGTTCTTCTGGATTATCAGGGTCTGGAAATGAACAAGGGGTAAATCTCAATGGTCAGAAATACAGGGCTTCTGCCTCCCTGAAGCCCAGTGCCTTGTGCAGGCCCTGATGCTTTGGTAAAACAGGTTGTCCTCCATCCCATGGGAAGAAAAAATGCCTGGGTGGGTGGGTGCATGCTTGCCCAGGTGCTCTGCTAGCTGCAATACCAGGGATAAAACTTGGCTGGCCATTTAAATGGAAAACCCTGTGTCAGGCAGAGCAGCATGACACTGCTCTGCACCACAGGGAAGTGCTGATTTTACATCCAAACCTACTCTGGATCTGCAGGGGGAAGGAGGAGCAGCAGGGATTTAGCCTGTGGGTTTGTACAGGTGAGCACTCTCAGCTCACAGTGAGAAGAGGAGTCCTGAACACATCTGCACTCCCAGATCACCCTGGGTACAGGCAGCCCAGTGTGGCTCAGGAAAAGAAAACAAGGTCATATTTCACGTTTTTTAATTCTACAGAATTCCCTTTCCAGCGAGCTCCGAGGTGAGATGGCAAAGTGCAGGCTGGCACGAAGGTCCAGTTCCGTGGAACAGGAGGGGATGGGCACAGCCCATCCAGAGGGTCCATTTGCAGCAAAGAACCCAAAAGTTTGCTTTATTTTAAAAACGGCAGTGCTGATTTCCCTGCACCATCCTCTGGTGCCTGCCCATCTCCTGGAAAGCGTGGAGGAGTTCAGCCAGCACCCAGTTAACACAGCCTGGGAGCCAGCTGAAACAAGAGCAGCCCAGTGGATTCCAAAAAAGAATTCCTTAAATGCTGCCTCATGTCAGCAAAAGCATGTGAAAGAAGCCCTGCAATCCTTCAGTCTAATGCCTCCACTGCCAGAGGTCTAAAAAATGCTCCTTCTCCTGTTTCCTGCCCCACATCTGTTCTTTCTTTGGGTTCTGCTGCTTCTCCTCTTTGCCTTTGGTAGCATTAGGACAATTTCAGGATATTTGAGCATCTGGGTGCTGGTAACTGGAAGTTTGAGGGTGGTGAGGGAAGGTGTGACCTCTGCAAGGGATGGTTGGGGTGGGTCAGAGCCAAAAACCAGAAATTTGTCCAGAAATCAGACCCTGCCTGCCCAGCACAGCCCATGGGAGAAGGGGAGTGGAAGGCACAGGCTCTCCTACCCCAGCTGACATGGGACTCCCCAGAGCTTCCCAAGCTGCATTTCAAGCAGCTCCCCCAGCTCAGCAACCACACAGAACCTTGATCCACCTGAACCTGGTCTCACACAAAGGTGTCCATGCTGGAAAGTGTGCCCTGAGTGTGGACTCACACTTAGTTCACCCAGGAGCGAGGTTAAAGCAGCAGATGCTCAAAGTGCAGGACTGAAAGTGGGTACCACAGAGGCTGTCCACAGAAACAGACACTCCACAGACTTTGCAGTTGAATTCACATCCTGGTTCTATGATTCCAGCCCATCTGAGACTGGGAACAGATTTTCACATATACATCTTAAAACTGTGCTTTGGGATCCTGCAGAGCACAGCTCTCCCCCAGCCCAAAGCCAAAGACAGAGTCAAAGACAGAGTCAAAACCAAAGACAGAGCCAAAATCAAAGCCAAATCCAAATCCAAAGCCAAATCCAAAGCCAAAGCCAATCCCAAACCCAGCCTGGGTGGAGAGGGACCTTCACCACCACCCCTGTGGCTGTCCTCACCTGGCACCGACGTCCCCAGGGCGACAAACACGACGGCAGTGACCGAGTCCTTCAAGCCAATGGTGCAGCCAAAGTGGGATGCCAGGTCTCCAATGAAGGCTGTCAGCAGGCCAATCATCAGGATGGAGACAACGAAGCAGGCCCAGCCATTCCAGTAGTCTGTGGGGGGCACGAAGGCAAAAAGGACCTTCCAGAAGACGGTCAGAAAGTGCATCACGTAGTCAAAGCAGGAGGGCAGCTTCTCCTCCCCACATTCATCGTCGTCATCGTCTTCCCCTGGAGGAAAACCGGCAGTGCCTGGTTAGATTTGCTCGTCCTGGGGGAGGCTGGGCGAAGCTCCAGTGAAAACTACAGCCCCCAAAATGTTGTGTCTCGTGATCTGGGCTCTGGAAAGCCTCGACTTCCAAATATCTTTATTTTCTGAGTGTGGCTCGATGGCCTTTCCTTGCCCCTTTCCACAGCACAGAGAGACACCCCAGAGGCACTGGTTTAAAAACACCACCTGTACTTCAGAAAGTGCAGAGCCTCATGCCAGCACCTCTGCCTGGGTTTAACCACCAGATGCTTTCTGGGGCTCAGCCCTTCCCCCTGGAGCTGTGGGCAATCACCAGCCCCGTGCTGGCCAGAGCTGCCTGGGGCAGGCAAACCCAGGAGAGCAGCTCCTGCCTCGTGGAAATTCCCCCAGGGAAGGCCCTTTGGAGATGCTCTGAGCTGCTTCCCACAAGTGCCTGCAATTGCTCCCAGCTCTCTGGGAAGGCTTTGATGGTTGCTGAACTGCTCTTCACCTTACCTTTGCTGCAAACTGGGGTCAAGTAGTGAATTTTGCCTGCCCTAAAACCTCCCTGCTGAATCACTGCTGGCTGTCCTTCCCTGCTGCATTTCCCTGCCCCTTCACATGCTTCCCTGTAAACTCTGGTTGCCCATTCCTTGATGTCTGGTCTCTCCTAGGTCAGTGGGAACTCTCTTTCCCGCTCCAGACACTGGCACCTCACCTCTCTCTGCAAAACCTCTTGGCATCCAGCCCCCAGGGAGTCCCCACGATGTGGGGCTGACCCCCCCAGGGAGCCCACTGGGGCTGGTGAACCCTTGCCTGACTCCTGCAGCTCTGAGGAGCTGTCTGGAGAGCCTGCTGGCCAGCCTGTGCCCTGGGCAGGCTGCATGGCCAACGTGGGGCTTCCCCAGCCTGGCACAGTGCACAGCATCACTGCTGTGGCACAGTCAAAAACTCCTCCTTCTCACACTGGAACCACTCCCAGACTCGAAGGGGAGGTGACACTTTTCCAACTCAGTCAGTGGGAGCTTTCCTGCTGCCCTTAAGAAACAGGGATGAGTTTCTAAGTCACAAATGTTCAGGATTCCAAGGCCACTCTAAGTCGTGTTAAAGACACTCCTTGCATTTCCTCCGGTGATTTTCCACCTCTTTGATGCTTTTTATTTTCCCCAGCAAGGATGTGGACCACCAGGTCTCCCTGCATGGCTGCTGGAAGAAGCTCCTTAGCAATGGGAAGATGCAAGCTTTGGAGCTTCAAGAAACAGCAGCTAATCGGAGTTATTATTTTGGCAGATATAAATTCCTATTCCTGTGCATTGTTGTGAAGATAAGGAACAGTGTTCCAGCCTCTGTGTTTTTCCTCAGTGTGCAAAGGCTGCTAATGGCAGGATAACGTGCTAGTGCTGTAATTCTGCAGCAGGTGCTTCAACCCTCTGCCAAGCTCAGGGCATCAGGGCTGCTGTGCACCTAAATCTTTATGGAGATGAGGAAACAGACTGAAAAATGAACATGAGTGTCACCGTCCTAACTCTCATCCAGATCTGTCCATCCTTTTGCTAAGCAGCCACGATGTCTCTCTCTTGAAGAGCTGGCCAGATCTTGTGGAAGTGACTGAAAACACAGAGTGGCCTTGGGTGGTGACCCAGGGGTGCATTCAGAAACAGCCCTGCAGGCCCCAGAATGTTTTTGCTGTGGAAGAAACCTCATATCTTTTAGGTGCACACTAAGACAGCCCAAAATGGCACAGCACAGTGTGGCACAGCCTTGTCTGCACCTGCACTGCCCTCCCACAGACCTCACCCTCTGCTGCTGCTCCATCCCCCTGAAAACACTGCCCTGAGCTGAGCATTGGGTGGGAAAGGGGAGTCAAAGTTTCTGTTCTCAGCTGGGATGTTACATTTTGAAGTGGTGACAAGTGACTTTCATCCAGGGTGAGCTGTGTGGAGGAAAACTCAAAGCCAACCTCCAGTGTTTAAGGCATTTTAACTCATCTGGCACAAAGCTTGAGGAGCTAAAGCCTGGGACAAACTACTGATCCACAGCTGCAAGGGACAGCTCATGTCCACCAGAATAAATCCCATTTATTAAATGCTTGTTCATCATCTCTTAGCTCTGATCATGGCTGTGTATTCAAGACATGGGGGCAAGAGGGTTTCCACATAACTGCAGTCTTTTATCGCATCACAGAAATGGGATCCAACCCTCAGTGACTGTCTTTGCCTTAACAGGGGATGCAATTACATAATTGGTTCTGGCACATATTAGTTTAGCCATATTAGCTACAAAACCTGCAGCAAGGATTGTCTTGCACGATAAGTTCATGCTGAATCCAAAATAACGGGAGGCTCTCGCCTGGAGGCTCTGAGGAGAACTGTGCTCCAAGAGGAGGGATCACAATCTGAGGAGGAAGCTGCTGCACACAGTGCTGCCACTGCTCTCCAGAGGCAGAGGGTAAATGGTACTGCCACAATTTTGAATCACCTGGTGCTGGGCAGAGTTAGAGGTGGGAAGCTGAGTGCTCCCCCATGCATTTCAGTGCACAATTAGCCAAATGAGAGGCAATTGTCTTCCCCAGGGATTTAATTTAAAATTAAATCCCTGGGGAATTTGGTTGGTTTTGCCCTGGTGTGTGTGCACACACAGCCCAGGCTGGCCTGTGGGGCTGTGACATACAGCCAGTGAGTAAGAGTGTTTCCAGCTGTTAAAACAACATCTGGAGGAGACCTTCTTTCTTATACATATATGGGAATGATAATATATCCTGTACTGGGCATGCTGGTAAACATGGCACTGGCACCTGTGACAAGGGTACAACAGGGCATTTGAGGGAAAGGCAATTCCCCAAGGGAGGGAAGACAAGATCACACAGGATCTGCTTCAACCACAGATACCATGTGCTGCTGCAGCTCCTGAGCTGCTGAGCCATGATCCTTCAGCTACAGCTGGCTGGGGCAGCAGGAGTTCCAGAAAGTTGCAGGGCAAATTTTGGTTCTCAGAGGGTGACTGCCTTCGGGTTTTGCACCCTCACTGTTGCCTTGTCCTCACCCTAGAGGTACAGGGAGAACCAGGGGAAGGGGAGCAGTGTTGCTTCACAGCAGCACCATTTCTGCCACTCTGAATTCCCACACTGAGCTCCCCTTCCCAGCTCTCTCCCACTGGAGTGACCTTTCCCCCTCTGCCATCTGCTGCCAGCCAAGGTGTTGCTCTGCCTGGCGCTTCACGCAGCAGGGCTCCCACACACGAGACAAGGTGCCCTCACAAAAAAGCCTTCAACCAGCTGCCTTATTTATGCAGGCTCTGTAAATAACTCTGTAAAGCCACCTGCTTTGCCTCCTGCTGCTCCAGCCCAGCCTGTGCTGCTGCTGCTGCAGTCAAGGCGAGCGAGGGTGGCCGTGATTCACCCGGACTCACCCGCGCTGACGGTGATGGCCTCGATGAACTGCTCCCTCCAGCTGTTTGTGCCAACCACCAGGGCCAGGTTCGTCTTCTTAATGAGCTTGTCCACCGTGTTCTGTGGATGCAGAGCAGAGGATGAGGGGCTGGAGGTACAACCCAGCAGTGCCAGGGCTCGTGGCCGTGTGTTTATGGAATGAGCTCAGCACATTTTAAGCTCCAGAGCGCCGGGAGCAAACCCAAATGTAAGCTCTTGCAATTCCCTTCGCTGCTGCTGAGAAAGAGCTTTGGAAGCCTGCTCATGGATGGGAGTTTGAACCATCTCAGAGCCACAGTGAGGCTGGCCTATTGTATTTTTGTACTACAGAAGAATGGAAAAGATAATGCAGTGGGCAGTTTTCAGCTCTTGGCCCGGCTCATGCATCCACAGCAGCTGAGCTGCACAAGCAATATTTGCATTTGGGGTTATTTGCCCTGGGAGTGCTGGGCCTGGGGCTCACTCAAGGCTGCCTGTAAGCAGGACCAGCGTGTAGAACTCCCTGTGAGAACAGGGTCCTGTTTCAAAGCAACCTGCAGCATTTGGGACCCCAGCTCCTGTTCTGTGTGTGACCCCATGCACTGCCTCACTTTGCTCCAGTACCATCAGCCTGTGCCTCCCAGGGCTGTGAAAACCCAAAAGGAGTGAGGAGGAAGAGCAGGGGTGCAGGATGTGAACAGTACCTTGAACTCATAGGATTCCTCGATGATGATCTCGAGTTTGGTGTGCTCCCCCAGCACTGGGCGCCCCATCTCTGCGATCCGGCGCTCCTCCTCCTCCTTGCTGGTCAGGGGCTGCTTTTCTTCATTCTCCTCTGCAAAGCAAAGAGTCCCTGGGTGAACCAGGCCCAGCTGGTCGCTCTGGATCTGGCTTCCTGGCAGAGGGGGAGGTCACGAGGGTGACAGAACAGTGGAGAAGGAGCAACAGACAGGACAGTTTTATGGAATGCTACCAAGAGGTCTGCAGCTCATCCACCCTCAGGAGGAGTCCTGCTCATCCTGGGGCTGGGGAAGAGCCGATTGCTTGGAAATTGCTGCCTCTGCCACAGGGATGCTGGGGAGGGGAAAGATCAGCACTGAGGCTGCTCCACTTCCCAGCCCTCCAGGTCTGCACTGGGGTATGGTCAGGGCAATTCCCCCAGCCTGTTCCAACAGGAGAGCACTGTCAGCAGCCCCAGGGCTGAGACACACAGGAAATCTTGGCTCTGCCTCCTTCTGAGCGGGGCTTTGCCTGGGAGAGGGGGCTGGCAGCCAATGCCTGCTGTGATGGAGAGGCTGCAGGAAATAGCACAGATGGAAGAAGCCATCCACAGGCCAGCGCCTGGCTCCAAACCCTAAAAGAGGAGGCAGCAGAGGGACCATGAGATCAGTGAGGCAGGTTTGCACCTCCACTGTCATCTGTGCAACCTCTGGGGCACGGGGACTGCAGGCAGCACGCCCTTTGTCACTGTCCCTCGTGCAGACCCCACTGCACCCCCTTCCAGTCCACCTGAGCGACGGGCAGAAGAACATCAGGGCTGAAAAGGACCGGGGTTCATCTGTCAGGAGGGAAACACCCCAGCCAGTCCAGGTGGGACTGACCTGGTGCCACTGCACAGGTACCTGGGATGGAGACCACGGTGCAAGGAAGAGGATGATCTCTAGGCTGGACCTTCCTGAAGACAGGTTTGCCTATCAAAGGGATCAGCAGGAGATCAGCAGGGGGGACTGCAGGCACTGCACACGCTGTCCCCGTGCAGTTAGTGAGCTCCACTCTGGTGTCACACGGGGTTAGTGCTGCTCCCTGCCTGGCTGCCCCTGCTCTGCCCACCTGGCACTGAGCTGACAAAAACCCTTCTCCTCCTGCAGGCCAGAGAGACCCACCTTGGAGCCAGAGCCTTCTAAACCTCAATTACGTTTCCAGGGCTCCTGAGGAGCGGCTCTGCAGGGTGTGGGACCCAGGACCTTTTGTCCTGTGCTGTTCAGCTGAATGAGGGCGGCCTGGCTGGCTCATGGCAGATGAGCCAGTCCTGCTGCTGGAAGGGCAGGGGCTGCACATCTGGAGCAGCCTTGGGCCCCTGCACCTCCCACAGCACTCAGGCACCTGGGTCTGGGAAGGGAGGGAAGAGCCCTGTGCGCAGGGAGGATCAAATGGAGAAGCCCATCCTGCTCCAAGACATGGAGAGGGTGGCAGGTGACCCTCCCTGGTGGGGTTAAATGTGTGTGGCAGGCAGAGCACTCTGTGAGGGGACACACGTTAATGGGACCGGCTCAGTGCCTGCTTACCATTCCAGAGTTTCCCTCCAGGACAGAACAAAAAGCAAAGAGGAAACCAAGAGGAAAGAGCAGGGTGAGGATATGGCATTAAGAGAAAGGAACAGGGGGACAGGGGAAGAGTAGAGGTCCATACCTGTGATGGTGAAGCCACCTAGATGAAACCAAAAATGAGAAAAAGGGAGAGAGAGAGAGAGAGAGAATAAATGAGGATTAGCATTTGCACATCAACACAGACATGGTGGTGCTTCCCTGCCCCACTGTGGACATGGGGCCTGCTCCCCCACACAGCCCAGGGATGGTGTGGGGAGGCCTGAACACAGGCTTTTCAACCCACATCTGCCATCTGCCACCCCTTGGTGTCCAATATAAGCTGTGGAAGGGGTAAAGTCTGCCCTGGGGCTGCAGGTGCTTTGGGGAATGAGGGTGGCTTTTCTTCCCTCTCCAGCTGCCCTATCCCAGAGGTGGCCAGCAAGGAAATTCAAAGGCTGCTTTGGCTCTAAGACAGGAGGCAAAGTTTGTACTGTCTCTTCAAAAGGGACTGGCCAACTTTCCTGTGCAGCCACAAGCATCCCTAAGTGGCCAGGAAATGCTGTTTGTGCCACACCAGTTTAGAGGTGATGGGTTAATTTGTGTGGCGCAGGTTTGTGTCTCGGGGTGCTGGCAGGTTTACTGCGGCTGTGACAGCACCACCCTCCCAAAAATTCTCCTTGCACCACCTCTTCATATTGGTGACTGTGGGGCTCTGCTCTAAGGAAAGATGGAGCACCTGAGCTTAGTTAAACAGTGCTGACCACGCTAAAAGAGAATGCTGTGAGCAAAGGAAAACATCAAGCAGGATCGACTGTCTTCCAAAAATACGCAAACCAGAAAAATGGAAAGGAAAAATGAATGCGCGCTTACCAAGCTCATTCAACAACAGGGCTGTGAAGGAGACAGAGACAAACACAGAAGAAGAAAAGTAAATGAATAACGAAACCAAAAGGGATATCCACAGAAAGACACCAGATCCCAAGGCAGAGATTTCAGATCTGTAAAGCTGCAGGATACCATCAGTGTTAAGAGAGAGACACCACACAGAAATGTTTCATGGGATCATGGATTTAAAATAAAAACCATTGCAGACATGGGGTGGATGTGGGATTAAATGACACACTCAAAAAAATTCATTTTTCCCCCCTTCGAATTGTATGTGCAAGATCTTCCATTGGCCTCAGAGGCAGTTCTGCCCTGGGTGGGGGACACAAGATGTCCCATGTGCAGCAGCTTCTGGCTTTGACCTCCTCCAGCTGCCCGAGGGGAGCAATGGCTCTGGCGGCAGCTGCACTTTTGGCACAGACAGTGAGAGGAGAGAAGTCTGTGGCAAGGCTTGGCTCAAGTTGCTCAACATTTTAGATCTCCAAAATGCAAGAAAAGGCCTCTCCCTGAGTGCCCTGGTGGATCTTGGGCCCCAGCACAGCCCAGGGGTGACGTTTCAGAGACGCCCTCATCTCTCTGAGCGTGCTGCTCCTCCTGCCTCGCTGCTTCTTGTACCAAACCAAGTACAAAGAAACAAGTTTAAAATAAAATAATAAAAAAACCCCAATCAAATAAAAATTGCATGGCCAAAGCAGCAAATAGCAGCTTTGAATGGTCCTTGAAAGTTTTGTCTTGTCTTCCACCTAGCGAGCTGGCAAGCCTGAGCTTCTCTCAGGTTTCCCCAGCTATCTTTGTGACCAGGAAGATGAGAATTTTTTTTTCCTTTTCTTTTTATTTTTAGATAAAAATTTCAGCTGGGATCTCCACAGCTGGGACCACGATTTCTAAACCTTGGATGTGAAAAGCTTGTTTGCTCCTGCTGGACTTGCAAGGCTGAGCCCACGCTGGCCCCTGTGGGCAAGGATGGAGCTGCTGAGTTGAGTTGTCCACGTGTAACTTTATCCTGGCAGTTCTGTCCGTGCTCCACAGATGCCACCAGCACCATTTAATGACACAGACCCCACCTGCAGTGCCTAAGTCATGCCAGGGTCTGATTTTTCAGCCCAGCTTTTGTTAGGTAGTCATGTAAACCAGCAGGGAAGCTGAGGGAGGGGATGATGCAGCTGATTTAGCGCCTGAGCTGAAGAGGAGCGTGGCATGTCCCCACTCAGCGTGGGACCACTGAGGGCCCTCTCTGTCCTGATCAAATAAATACTAAATATTAAAAAATCAAATAATATTATTTATATTATATTTATATTCCTCTGCTGGAGGCAGAGCTGATGTCCCAGAAACTAGAAAGCAGCTCCAAGGCAGACAGACCAAATCTTCTGCAAAGGCTTTAATAATGGTCCGTCCCTCAAGGAGCTCTAAAACTGCTGCTTGCTCAGTCACCAGTGGTGTGCAGAACCTGCCATTGCCATTAATCCTCACTTAATTTCCTAGCAGAAAAAAAAAAAAAAAAAGGCATGAGAAAAGAGGTGAACTCTGTCTTTTTGGGAAGTTTGGCATTCGGTTTAGAAACGTGATGAAAGAGGAAATTGTTTTTATTATTCCTGCGAGAAACCATTATCCAATGCAGAGGCATGAAACCTCATTTGAGCATAACCTGATTTACCTAAACTGATTGCATCTCATGGTATTACCTGCTTGGGCTGTGATTTTCATCTATTTTGGGATCCTAGTGCCAGTACAAAAAAAATGCTAAAAATTACTGCTCTGGCCAGGCATTTTATTTCTGCTTTATCTTCTGATAAAATGATGCAGTGCTGCCCTTTTCCCTTGTCGAGGCTGGATGTTCTCTTTGATTAAATGAAGGTGCAGCTACGGCTCAGCAGGGCAGAATTCCCAAAATGTCTCTGGGGGCTGGGGATGGTCCCAGGAGCGCTCCTGGCTCCCTCAGTGGGATGGACTCCTCTCCAAAAGAAAGAGGAAAGGGAACAGAGCAAAAAAGGTGCAGCGGCCAAGCTTCAGAGGAGGGAGGGCAAACCTGCCAGGAGGCAAAGAGCGAGGAGAAAGGAGTGTGAGAGTAGGGAGACACAGAGAGAGCGGCAGCGTCTCGAGAGCTTGGTCTGGTTTTTACTCTCACACCTTTCACTCCTCGTCGTAGCCACACCGGGTCCCCAAGCACAAGGAAGAAACTGCACTCTTTCTCATACTCCTCACGGTCAAGCACCCTAAGGGTAATGAATTTCCTGTGGGAACACAAGACAAAGGCAAACACATGATTTTTCGGCACGGCACGCATGCAGGTCACGTCCGCCCGGGTGACAGAGATGGTCGGGTGGGGGAAAAGGGGCTGCACATCCCCCCTGGGGCCTGTGGGGAAGGGCAGGAGCATCCTCACCACCTGCCCTTGCCTTTGGGGTGGTCTGGGGGGCAGGCTGCGCTCAGG
>VZSR01000642.1:172114-190172 GCA_013398615.1 Brachypodius melanocephalos
TGAATGTGAGGCTCAGAACTGCACCCCTGGGCAGCACAGAACTCCAGGAAGGAAGTTGCTTGTTGCTGGGAAGGAAAAGGAGGTGATGGGGCTTTTCTTCCACCAGCTGACAACAAAATTGTCCCTTCTGGTGAGGAGGTGGCAGCCTCACATCCAGAGAGGCACCCAGGTCTGTGGTGGAGGTGTTTGTCCCAGCCACAGGGGGTGTGTGGGGTGACACCTGCTCAGCCAGCACAGGGACAAACCTTCCTGAGGGACAGAGGAAGGGCAAAAATGGGCCAGACTGTGTGAAACACATGCTTTTAGCTGTTCAGCAGTGGTCTTTGGCAGAGGAGAGGGTTAATCAGGGTTTGTGTCCCTGCTGATGGGTTCCCATCGGTGTAAGATGTCCCATGAGTCACCCAGGCAGGATCCTTTGCTGAACCAAGCCTTGCTGACATGAAATGTCTGTACTAAATGAAAATCCTGCCTGCAGCTCACTGCCAACATGACAGGGAGGGAGAAGGAAAACCTGCCTGAAAGGAGGCATGACGCAGGCTTTGGGAAGCAAGGATGTGAGCTGATCCGATGTGGCAGCTTGCTTTGCTGCTCCAGCAGCACAGGTCTGCACGGGGCTTCACAGCCCAGTGCTTCCCAAAACTGATGGAGCACACCAGCTTGGACACTGCCAGCAAGGGCAGGGGGAGGGGGAAATGCTCCCTCTGTACCTTCCCCCCACCTCTGGAGCCCAAATCCATCTGGCTGCTCTCATTTTCCTGGGTGCCCCCCACCTCTTCCCCCAAAGCCCCCTGAGTCAGTCAGAGCACAGGGCTGTGTTGTCATCTCCATGTCTGCACAAACCAACTGCTGCCCTGGCCTCGGGCTGGGTTTAAATGACAACACAAGGCTCAAACACACCACCCTGTCCTGCTCCAGAGCATCACCACCAGGAAAACCCTCCAAAAACACCCAGCCTGCTCCTGGCCTGGCAGAAACACAGGGCATGAGAGGGGGTCTGCAGGGACAGGATGACTGAGGGCTGCTGCTGCTCCAGTAGCTGGGAGATGACAGGCACAGCTGATGCTCAGTGTCTCAGAAAATACTTTTTAGGAGCAACGATTGCCAGGTAAGATGATTTCACATGCCAGACTGAATGCTGTTTGACTCTTCCTCCCAGGAAGACCATATTGAGGAGGATTTGTCAGATCAGGAATATTTTTCTGGCGAATCCTCAGTGTTTGCTCTGATGTGACTGCGGATTCTGTGCTCTGACTAATGCACTTCTCCATCCATCTGCCAGTGTCACATCCTGCAAGGCACCAGCTGGGCAAAGATGAATGGCGCCCTGTTGATCTGCTCCAAAACCAGTGCCTGAGCCTTTGGTCAGGCTTAAAATGTTTCCACAGCCTCCTCTTCCATGGCTCTGGATGTGGTGCCACCAGGACTGAACTGTTTTTCCTGCTTTTTCCCAGTCTCATTGCCACGCACGTCTGGTGATTACGATCCACAGTTCCTAAAGCTCTCAGAATTCCTGCTGGAGGCAGGATCCCTGAGGGATCAGACAGGAGAGCCCCATCTCCATCAGTGTCTGCAGCTCCAAGGACAGCTTGCACAAAGAGTGCAACACCACTGATGGCTGGGAGGGAGAACACACTGGATGTGGATTTGATCAAACCCACCCCCAGCAGCAATCACTTAAGGTACCTAGGAAAGCTGACAGAGTGGAAACAACTTCTCCCCTGGCTGTGCACAGCCCTGCCCATGCCAGCTGAAAACTGCTTCAGTCCTGAAAAATCCAGCCTGAGCTGCAAGCCAAGGATTCACTGCCCAGGGCTCAGCCCAGCCCAACATCCTTGCTCAGTGCAAAACCCTGCAAATCCCACTCCTAAGCCTTCAGGGTGCTGAGAGCCAAAATCTGGCATTTCTCCCCAGCCTGCCCTCGTGGGATTTTCTCTAGACTGACCTGGCTGGGCAGGCAGGTAAATAAGAAACTTGGCACACAGCTGCTTCCTGCACCCAAATACACATCCAGCTTTTCTTTGCAGCCAGGTTCCCTCCCTCCCCATGGCGATAATTGCTGTCACCTTCGAAATAAATACGAGTTTCTGTTCCCCGTGTGCATCTGGAGGGTTGCCATGACAATGCTCCTCAAACAGAAGCCATCACTCTGATTTAAATGGCTTTTGGCCTCCACAAAACGAATTTCAATGAGCAACTGCCAGGAAAAATAAAAAAAAAATTAAAAAAAAAAAAAAAGAAAAAAAAAGGAGTGGCGTTCTGCAGTTCTGTAAATCACTGAGCAAACTTTGCTGAGTTAAACCTGACTGAACAAAACGTGGGGACCACCAGAATTAACAGGTCGATGTCTAACAGCATGGCTTCAGCACCTGGAGTCAGGAGTCAGGGAAGCCCAAAATACATGTGCTGTGCATGAATCGCTCCAGCACCTCCACCACAGCAAGGTTTTGTCTCAATAATCCTGGCAGTGTTTCCCTCTCAGGGAAGGCACATTTCAATTGCTGCTGGCCTGGGTTTCAGGGCGAGGGAGAATTTCCCTGCTTATTTGGGGAGACACTTGACAAGGAGCCTTGATTGTGCCCTGTCCCTCTGCCAGGGCTGCTGACAGCCAGCCCTGCTGCTGGAAAAGCAGCTCTACACGGGAGAAGGAGGAGAAGATGAGGAATGCTCAGTGACAGCAGAGGGCACGCCACGAAAATTCAAAGAGCAGACATCAATGCAGAATGAGCAGGTCAGCTTCCAAGAGCAGCATCCACCGTCATTTCAGCTCCATGCTCAGCCAGGCATGTGTCTGACTCTCATTTGATGGCTGGACCCAAAGATCAGGCACTGCCTCTTCCAGACACTCCTCAGAAATCCTGGGAGTGGTGACCCAGCAGCAGGATCACAGCTCCTGATGGTGTGGCAGGAATAAACCCCTGGCCATCTCCACATTTATCATCCCCTGCCCAGGGAAGCACGTGAGGGGCTGGTTTCAAGCCTTGGACAGTGGACTCACACTGAACTTTTATTAAAAGGAGTTTTAAGTTCTCCTCAGGGTTCTAGCGAGGCTCAAGGGGAATGCTCACATTTTAGAGATTTCAGTGACCGGATTTCAAACCCCCTTTGGCAAGTCCTCTGTGCTGGGACAGCACCAGGGGTCACCTGATGGTACAAAAGATGAGTCTGGGTACCAGCACATGGAATGCTGTCATAATTCAGGCTTGAAACACCAAGGGTGCTCATTTCTCATCTCCTCATGCTGTCACTGTGCCACAGGGCAAGCCCTGCCAGGGAGGGGATGCAGACCCTGCATTCTTGTCCTTTCTATCCAGGGATGAGCCCAGCAAGCTCAGACAATGCCCCATAAAGCATCCAGCCACCCCCAGAGAGGGGTGGGACACTGCTGCCTTCAGCAGGGACCCTGCTTGGACAATGAAGTCAACACAAAAATCTCAAGCCTGCACTGAAGGTGCTGCTTTATGGCTTCACACTGCTGTTTTCATCCTTTGGGGATGGCTCTGGCCAAGGAAAAAAAACCCCATGTGCTAGGGTTGAGTGCCAGCAGTGGGGTTTTTTTTGTCTCCAGCCCAGCAAACCTTCAGACAGTTTGGTACTTGTTCGGTTTGTTGGCTTTTTCCCCTTATTCCTTTTCAATGGCTTCCACCTCCAGAGGGCAGATGATAAAAGCATGTCAGCTGAGATGGGATTTTCCCCCTGCCTCTTCAAACACCTCCAGGTCTTTAGGAATTGCCAGGGATTCATGCCCTTACCTCCACAGAAACTGCTCCAAAAAGACTCCAAGGAGCCATTCTCTGCTCCTGCTGAGGGGTTTTGCCACTCTGGTGGCTGCAGCATCCCTCAAGGGCCATTCCAGTGGAGTTTTCCTGCTGCTGGACACTCTGGAGGTCAGGAGCATGCAGGCAACTTTGAGAGTCAGCATTCCCCCTGTGACTGACACACCCCCTGTCCGCTGCCAGATAAATGAAGCTGTGAAATACAACTGGAACTGTCTCTCTCCGCTGAATCCGTGCACAAAAACCCTTTAAAGGAGACACCAGGCATCCCCCAGTGATCCATAGGGTTAAAGCCTGTGGTGGAAGCATAAAAGCAAACCCAGGTTTGCCAAGGATAGGGCAGGAAACCAATCCGGTGAGGAGCATGAAAAAATTCTGCTTCTGCCTGCAGTTACCAAGGAGATTGTTCAAACAAAGCTAAAATAGGAGGAACCAAGTGGCCAAGAGAGATGTGAGAGTGGAGGAGGCTTTGTGGTGGCTTTTGGTGGGCTCAGCACTGGCCAGCAGCTCTTCCCAGGGGAAAACATCCAAATTTTGGGTTGCATATTTTGGTTTGCATGTACCTGCGTGAAAATGGCCAAGAGCTTTGAAAAATGGCAATTTTTAAAAGTCCTTGCCCACAGAGGTTTCGGCCACGTGCCAGCCCCTTTTTTGGCACTTGTGGCAGCGGGACACAGCCCTGCATGGCCCCAGCCTGGACCCAGGCTAAAAATCCCCCCCTTTGTGGCCAGCAGAGCAGCTCCAGTGCCTGTGAGATCAGAGGGCTGGCAGAGCCGTGGAACACGGGATGGAAAAACCCTGCTGCAGAGCCCCGTGGCCACACACATGCTGGGTTTGCTCCCGTGACAGTCACAGGATCACAGAATGACCCAGGTTGGAGAACACAGCTGAGAGCATCAAGATCCACCACTAAAGGCTGGAAGAGAGGCACCAGCAGGCTGTAGATGCAGACAGGGCTTTCTCCAGCCCCACCTCAGGCCAGGGCTGCACAGGGGCTGCCCCAGGTCCAGCTGCACATTCCTCTTGTGCTGGGAGCTGCAGATGTTCCCTGGAAGTGGCAATTCCCACACAAACCCCAGAGCCTGGGAGCTGCTTCCCATCCCCTCTGCAATCCTCAGCTGAGACAGGGAGGGGGAAAACTTCCCAGCTGCTGTTTCTCCAGCAGATCCTCAGATCTTCCACATGCTCATCCGGATGCCTGCTGCAGTCAGGGCTGTGAGCTAAAGGCACTGCCTGTTGGTAAGCCTGCCCACGACTTTCCACTATTTTAGAGCCTCGCTCAGCTGCTTGGTGCCTTGCCAGACTTTAGCCATTGAGAAGAAAACTTTCCATGTGGAGTGGCCACTGCTGAGAGAGTAATGAAAAGCTCCAAAGTCTCAGCTTTGGGGAAAAAAAAAAATTAAAAAAAAAAAAAAAAAAAAAGCTGCTCTGCCCATGCAAACATTTTTTTCCCCCCAAACACTATATTGAGTAATTCTCTCTTCCTTATGCTTTGCTGCAGAGGATAAAACTTAGCAGAAGGATCTCTCTCTAGTGCTCAGGATGTGCCAATTTGCTTAAATTAGACCAAGTCCTAAGACTCTAAAAACTTGCAGAACGCGTAGGACTCTTCAAACTGGCAGCTCAAAGTCTTGGAAGGTTTAAATCTGCTCTGGAAATGCTCCATTCTCTCCCAATGCCAAAGCTGCTTTTGCACAGGCTGTGCCCTCAGCAGGGCTTTTCCTGTGCCTGGGAGCTGCTGTGGCAGCAACAGGAAGGATGGCTTGGCCTGGGTACCCATGGCTGAGAAATTTCCCAGCCATGCCTTCCCTCTTCCTCCTCCTCCTCCTTTTCTGCTGCCCTCTGAGCTACAGATGCCTCCAGGCACCTTGCTGCAAGGATGACAGGCTCTCTGCAGCATTTTTTGGGGACCCTCCTCACCAGTTTGTGCAGGTAAATGACGAACCTTGCTGGGACACTCGTCCCCTCACACTCAGCCTGGCATCTGCAGGGGATGATTCTTCTTTTCTGTCCATCCCCATCCTGAGCTTGACTTGGTGAGGCTGCTGGGGAAAGCTGGAGTTTAACTCAGTCCTTGGGCTGTGATCTCTGGCTGCAGGTGCAGCGATGCTACCAAAAAAACCAAACCCTGCTGCTCCTGGGAAGGGCAATTTAAATACCAGAAAGCTTGGAAGCATTTTAAAAAAAGCATGGAGAAATGGAAATGCACCTCCCTGGTGTGGGCCTGGTGGGAACCACTGGGATGGTTTAGGAAAAATGGTTTCCCAAAGAGTTTTCCCAGTGCAAAGCAGGGATAGGAAAAGAGAGAGATAAAAACAAAGCCAGGATGAGTTGCCTTTGGCTGCAGAAAGATCCAGTATTATAAAAGTAGCTTTTAAGAAGTGTTCTAAAGACACTGCCAGGATTCAAGGAAACAGTGGTGAAGTGTAGTAAGAAGAAACCAAACTGACCAAACCAACCAGCCAGGAAATACAAGCTGCCTTTTATTTCTTGCCTCTCTTCCCCTCTGACACTCATTTGTTTTCCCTTCAAGCGTGGAAAAGCGCTATTGTGAGGCTGTTAATGCTCTGGAAAAAGAGAATGGAATCTCAGCTGGAGACTCCATTCACAGCCAGGCTGGGGTGCCCTTCCAAAGCTCTGCAGTGCAGCCCCCCTGGTGCCAGCCGTGCCATCAATCCACATCCTCGCTCCATGGGATCCAGTTGAAGATCAGCTGCCCAACTGGCCATGAGCTGATTTATTTATTGCACCCAGGTAGGGATCCTCCAGCAGCCACGCACTGTTACGTTTTGTTTTCCCACCAGTGCTCACTTTTTAAAGCTATTTAGGTTAAATTAAACCCTCAGCAGGGCTCAGGCTGGGTGAGTGAGGGTTGCTGGCCCTGTGTGATGGGCCAGAAGTTGAAAGAGCACCCAAAGGCTCAGCCTGCTGGGATCCAGCCAGATTCTGCTTCAATCTGCAGCACGTTTGGGCTGCGTTTCCAAAGGAAAGGGGGAAATTTCAGCAGCAATCAGGAGCACCAGGAGAGCCAGGATGAGCCCCATCTCCAGCTCTCACTGAGCCCAGGAGCCCTCCCTGGATGTGGACATTTGTTCATGGCTGCTGTTTTTCCCCAGAGGAATCTTCACATCAGCAAGAGTCTCTAATTTTATGGGCGCTACTCAGGGAAGATGGGAAAAAAAAAAAAAGCAACCCCCCCAAACCTTAGGAATTTGGAATGGTGCTGCGTGCATTTCCTGGGAGAGGTTTTCAATTTGCTGCCTTCTTTTCTGAGAACTAAACAATGTGTCAAAGAACATATTTGGGTTTTTTTGTTTGTTTGGGGTTTTTTTTTGGTTTTTTTTTTTTGTTTTGTTTCATGGGGGTTTAATTTCTTTTTTTAAAGAACCTTCTAGCAATGGTCTTTATTGTTTTTCAATTCACAGCTCCCAGAGAGCCTGGAGGATTACTCTGCCCAGAGCTATAAAGGATGCCCCATATTAATGATTGCTTTCGCTGATCTTCGGGGGAAAATTCCAGAGTCCGACTCGTGAGGATGAGATTTCCATTTCCACATCTCAAATAAACAGCTGCACGTCAAAAAATCCTAGAAACAGGCAGAAAAACCTGCTCCCCAGCTCCCAGAAAACCCAGATAAAAATGCCCAAAGTGTATTCCAAGTGGGCAAAAAAAGAAAAGCGGCGAACAAAGACGATTTCCAGCCGAAGAGCAGAGAAATCCTTGGGCAAGGGGGACACCACAGCTTTTCCAGGGGGAGAGATAATCAGGATGAGTAATTTTTGGGGCTGGCACCCTTCACCCTCCAGCACACCATGGAGATACACTGGGTGCCAGGGCAGCCAGGATTTCCATTCCAGGATTGTTAGAAAAACGAGCAATATCCAGGCAAAGCAGGACCAGCTGGGAAAGCTGCAGCCCTTGGGAAAAAAATTTCCCAAGCCTGTAGGGCTTCCCCTTTGCCAGCATGTTGATAGCTACAGGAAACAGGCACTTTTTAAAGTTTTTACAACCGGGTTTCAGGAGGACCCGTCAGAGTGAAAATCTAACATTTCACTCTGTGAGCTGTTATTTATTTATTTCTCTTGGCCCTGCTGTCCCCACAAAGCTGCCTGGAAGGGAGGAAACTTGGCCTCACTGCATCTCAGGCTGAAGCAATGCTCTGGATGTGCAAGCCAAAGGAAAACAGGAGTCAGTTTAAAAATATGCACATATTTTTGTGCATATATATATATATATATTTGCAGTTACTCTTTGTGGCGAGGCTTTGGGGATTTTTTATTTTTTTTTTCCTTTCCTCAGAACTGCAGGAAAACAGGAGAAAGAAGGCTGGGAAGTGAGGGATGTGCAGGGCCCGTTTGAGCTGTTTATTTAATATTTTTTGCACAAGGTCCATGTGTTGGTGCTCCCAAACTAGGTGCCACCCAAATTTGGTGAGTGCATCCACTCTCTCCACGCTGTTTGCTTGGATCACAGGTGGGTTTGTCCAGCTCCTTTTAAATGTGAACATGAAAAGTGCCCAAATGCCTCAGAGGAAAGGAAAAGCTTTGGAGCTGGCTGCACACATCAGCCATTTGCCCCCAATTTGCATGAGATTTGCATTTCATCACCGATCCCTACTCAAATGTGTGGAAAACACGGTTTTAATCAGCTGACTGTGGGCAAACAGAGCAATCTCTCTGCCAGCTTTGAGCCAGGGACCTTCAGTGACCCAGCATCAGGAATGACATTAATCGCCACTTGCATGGCCTGGGCTTTTCCCAGGAAAGCCAAGCCAGCCTGAAGACAGCAGGACAAGCTGCTCTGCCCATCCATGCACGCTCCTCTGGTCCCCTCTCCCTTGCAGTGATAATTTCTTCCAGGAAAAGAGGCACAGGACTCATCCCAGTGCTTCCAGAACCGATGGATTTGCTCTCAGCTGCCCACTCCACCACTGGACACTTCAGAATGTCCAGGGAACAGAATCCAGGCTGTTATAAAGCCAAACACAGTGGATCACCAATGAACACTCATTTTCCTGCCTCCCTTCCCTCTGCTTGGGACATGCATGACGTCCTGGACTTCTTAGCCACATTCAAAAACGCATTTTTTGAATACAAACAGTGTTTTTATCAGAAAGCTCTGGCCAGCCAGCAGAGCTCTGGGGGCAGAAGTGGATGTTCCTGAGCTTGGGGCCGAGACATCCAGCAGAGAAATCCCACAATCCCTGCTTGTGTCCGGCTGCACGAGGCCTCAGGAGGACGAGCCAAGCCAAAATTTCATCACAGCCTTTGGAGGAGGAGGCTGAAGTCACCCAGCCAGGCTGGCCCAGTGCCCAGGGGCCAGTGTCACCCTAGTGGGCAGCGGGCCAGCGCTCAAATGCAGCCTTTTAAACAAAAGTATTGAACTGGATCAGCATGTCTGGCCTTAGCAAGCCCAGATCAACCAAGGACTGACTCCATTCTGCTGCTATTTTTGGCCTCCAAAAACAGCCTGGCCATGTGAAGGCTCTCAGCCTGGTTTGACTCAGAAAAGGGGTTGGACACGAGTGTCCCTGTCCCTGCTGCTCATCCCCAATGTCCCCTTGGTGCCAGTTTGTCATCTCTGCCCACTTGTGTTTCCATCCAAATGTTGGTGGAGTGGTGCCCCAGTAGCTGCCCTGGAGCAGCCAGGCTCAGTGGGATACTGCCCAGAAAAACCACCCCAACACTCCAGGGAAGGGAAGAATGTCGGAACCCTGGGCACTGAGAATTCCAGGCTTTCTGTGCTGATAGGCACTGACCCCCAAGCAAACCCTGCATTGACCTGAGGCCGTGGAAAAGGCTCCCAAAATTGAGTGACAGCGCTGGGATTGTGGGTGTGGAGTTTGAATAGTGTTGTGTGATCTCACAGGATGAGAAACTTAGAATTTAAGGTTTTATTATATAGTAATGTATATGGGGCAAGATGGAGGATTTGAGGCATCATCTAAGTCCTTCTCCTTCACCTTTTTCTTCATGATTTTGGGTGGTTTTTTTTCTAACTGGGTGCAAAAGGTCCTCATTGTCGACCTTGGGTGGTCAATAACTGGGTTAAAAGTATAATTAATATAGGTGTCATCTCATTGTTAGGTAGTTTAAGTTTAAATAACCTTGGAAAGTGTTAGAGGCTCCTCCATTTTCTACCTTGCCAGTTAGAGCTCACGACTTAGGAGGCCGTAATATAGATAAGAATTAATAAACATCTGAGTCCAAACACAAAACTGCAACTCCCATGCCTTAATCCTGGTTCTAACACAAAGAAAAGAAGATAAACCAACATAAGAAGACTTTCAGAAGCTGTGGAAGCAGGCCTCAGAAACAGGGAGAGCAGAGAACTTAGAGCTGGCTGCAGCTGCAAACCCTAAAGCAGAGAAGATGCAATGGTACAGCAAGAAAGGACATGGAACAATAGCTTGAGTTTTCAGGTTTTTGGCCAGGATAGACCTTAAGACTGCAGGAAAATATGCTCAGCAAGACAGTAGAAGGTTTTAAGCTTAATAAGAGTATTGTATATTGTTAATAGAAGGCATTCAAGCAAGCATTGTTTGAAGCAGGTGTGAGTGTGCTTTTAGTGACTGGCTGGAACAATTGTCTGTAAGCTGCACAGGCACAGGCAGAAACTCTGACAGTGAGGTGTGAAATCCAGCTCTGAGCCCATGTTTAAAAAGCAAAGGTCCTGCAAGGTTCCTCATCTCTGCTGCTCCATGAAATGCCGTCAGATGAAGAAAAAGAGGCCATGTGTTTGTGTGGTTTTTTCCCCTAACCTGTGATTCTCAGAGGAAGGCAGGGTTTTTGAAAGCATGGGCTTTCAAAATGCCTCTATTTTTTTTCCCCCAAATCTCAGTCCTTCCAGAAGAGGACAATTAAGTTTGGACCTAGATGTCAAAATCTACTTAAAAAAAAAAAAAAAACAAAAAAAAAACCCCACGCTCAACCCAAGCCTGAAACTCTTCAGTGTGAACTTAAATTCCTGCTGGACTGGGAGCTGCTCTAGCTGCTGGATTTTATAAGTGGAAGGAGAAAGTTTCTCCCCCTTGAATTCAGCAGGGTTGTGTTGTGTGTTTGGTGTTTTTGGTGTTTTTTAAAATTTTTTTTTAATCAGAAGGTATAAAATGGTAATTTATTACAAGTATGTATTTCCTGCAGAACAGAGGAAAAAGATGCTGAAGGATCACTGGAGCCTCATTTTCTCAAAAAGGGTATTTATGGCCCAAAATACCTAGATGCCTCTTTTATTAAAAATGACGCATTTCCCCATGTCTTAGGACCCATTTAATGTACCTTATGCTATTGGTATTGCATAAGCTGAATGCAATATTTATATTGCATTTGCATTAATATTGAGCTTATGCAATATTGGTATTGCATAAGCTGAATGCTTATGCATTGAGTTGATTCATTTGCAATCTTACTTTTCCACGTTTATAATCACACAGGGGCCAATAACACTCCTATGAACCACTCACAAGATCCTCAGAATGCCTGAAACTCTCACTGGTATGAAAGCAACCTCCCAGCTGTCCTTATATCCTTATATCCTTATATTTATAGCATTAAACCACACACCAGTCCAACAGACCAGCAGATGACACAAGCTGTTTGGCCCTCTGGCCCAAATAACAGAATTCTGATGCTTTTCCTCACATCCAAGGCAAACTCTGGGATTCCCATTTGTGTTCCACCACTCATCCTGGTGGTTTCCAGCTCCCTCCCTCTTCCATCCCTTACTAAACCACAGATGGACCCAGCAATCCCAGCCAACAGACACGAGCTGAGCTCCCCAATGTGACCAATCCTCTAAAAATACTGCTTTTTCACAAGGGGTGGGAGAGTGCCAGCAGCTCTGCTCTGGCACATTTTGGTCTGGCCCTGTTTGCTTCCCAGCCTGTTCAGGGGTGTGGAACAGTGTGGAATATCCTGTATATCCCACAGTTAAACAGGAATCACTCCCTCCTGCCGCGGGGAGAACGTGTGTGAGATGGATCCCTTCCACGCCTGCCATCTCCAGGGCACCTGCAAAAAACCCTTTAAAAAAATCCCTTTTTCTCCCCTGCTCCTGTCTGCTGACACCCTGGCTTTCAGGAGGTTTGGGGACACCAGGCAGGAAATTTGTGCCCCTGTGAGACCCTGTGGAGGGGATGTGCTGCCAGTGCCAGGTGTGGCAGCGCTCCCGAGCCCTTCCTGTCAGCCTGCTCCTGCCAAGCACCCCCAGGCCACCTGGCTTTTCATTCCAGGCAAAAGCAGGCAGGGAAAGGCTGCTGGGGCACCAGGGCAGCATCCGTGGGTGTCCCAGACCTTGACAGATCCGTGATTTCCCCTGGGTGAGGAGGATCACTCATCCCACAGAGTAAAGCCTTGGGCTGGTATCCCTGCAATCCATGCACAGAGCAGTGCCACCTGCCAGGTACCATTCCATAGGGAGCAGGAATGCTGGGGGAGGGGGAGCCCCTCTTTGTGTTGAGGGTCCCCCCCGCTCCCTGGCGTTTCTCCTGCCCTCTCTGGTCACCCCCTGTGTCACAGCAGGGGCAGCCCTGCCTCCTCTCCCGGGAGGAGATGCTGGATCATGCCACAGTCAGCAGCCAGAGCTGCTTCCTTGGCTCATCCCTGAGTCTCCACCTGCCAAGGCAAACCCAGCAGGGTCACAGAGAGCTCCTGGAAACGTGCCCAGGTGCTCCTCTGGCTGAAGTTTTATTTCCTCTGAGCTCACACGCCCGATGGAAGCGGAATGACGGAAGCCATGCCCTCTCTCCAGGTACATCCCACATGCTGGCCCTCCACTGAAAGAATAATGAAATGTAATTAATGCCTGGCCCTCCTTCCAGGGCTGGCTTTTCCTCCTCGGGAGACAAGGGGAGGTGTGTGATAGCACCAGCCCAAGCCAGCTATTCTGCCTTCCCTCCGTTTTCCCCACGTTGCTCCAACCATTTTTTTTAATTCTTTCCCCCACCTGGCTGTGAGCTGCCCCAGGAGCAGAAGAAGGCCAGGGTGGGGTGCTGGAGGTTTTGGCACAGCAAACACGGCAGGGAACAAGCAGAGCAGCCCCAAGGAGGGGATTACAGAGCTCCTGTCGCACGCGGGACTTGACGTCCAACACCGCTAATGCCTCCTTAATCACTCGTAAGCCATCCTGCTCTGGAAGAACAACCATGATGATAAAAAACCAACCCCCTCTGCAGTCTCTTCGCTTTTTATTTTCCTGTTTGTAAATCCCAAGGCCTCTCAGAACGCTGTCCCTGCTGAGGGAACTTAACCATTAACCTGCAAAGAGCCACTGATGCTTGTGCCTCTGAAAATAGATTTTATCCATTCCCTCCACTCGCCTCTACTGATCTAGGCACAAATACTTAGTGATTGTTACTTGGCAACCATGGTAAAAATGTACTGAGCCACACGTGGCTACAAAGGATGAAATCACTGTCATGAAATTTCCAAAATAAGTACTGTAACACCAGAACACTGATTCCCAAGAGGAACAAACAAACTCTGCCTTATACATTGTTGTTGCTGTTTTCTTTTTTTTTTTTTCTTTAAATAATTAATTTTTTTATTAGCAAGGCACAGCTTTTATTCTTGCCTCTCTGTGACTTCATTCAGCCCATTCTGCTGTAGTGAGCATCACATCCATGCAGACATGGACACAGAGCACTCAGGGAAGCACAGACACCCTCTGCTGAAGCCTGGACAGAAATACAGAGTTGTGGGAGGGCTCACAGGTGAGTGGGGACCTCAAGAGGTCTTTGGTCAAAGCAAGGCCCACCCCAGGGCAAGGGCAGGGTGCTCACATGGATTTCTGTAGTGATGCATGCACGTGCACACCTTCCAGGCTCTCAGAGCACACAATAAAAGGTGAATCCATCTGAGGCTGCTTTAAACTAGAAACCACTAGTGCAGGGAAAAGCTGGGGTGGATATTATTGATTAATCAACTGTTTGGACCTACAGCTGTCAAATGTCTGACCCAAGTCCCTGTAAATCCATTCTTGTCCTGTGGCTGAGCTCCTGTATCCAGTTTGAGATTGTCCCACAGAATACCAAAATCCAGGTGCCACTTGCAGGATGTACTTCTGAACACAATAAACATCTGAGCTTTAATCTTTGATAAATCACTTCCCAGTGGGAAAACGTTTGTGCCATGGCTCTCACAAGGAAGAACTCTGTGCCTTTAGAGCTGATTGAAATCTGTCCTGGGTAGCCTTTGGTTAATGCATGTTTCTCTGCTGTTCTCTCAATAAAGCAGGGGAGAAATGGATGTTTTCAGGGAAGAAATGGATGTTTTTGCTTTGCTGTGAGACCCAGGGGCTGGGCTGGCTTCTGGACAGACCGAACTCCACACAGTCAGAGAGATCTGAAACCAACACACCCCAGGCTGAATCTCTCAAACACGAGCCTCTTGAAGTCCTTTAACTTCTCACCAGGGAAATTGTTAATTTCAGAGATTAAACACCGTGTTTGGAGATTCAGAGGCAAGATGCAATGCTGATTAGCATTTGTCTCAAAGCCCGATTATTCACACTGTTCCTCTTTTAGGGAACATCCTTCTTTCAAGCTCGCACATAAATTTGTGCCCACAGATCTGCTTTCTCCTCTGATCAATACCCATTAGTTGCAACTTTTCCTAGATTTGAGTAGCAAGGGCATCCCTTCCTCCCCAGACCAGTGCTAGATTGGATCAGCAATCTGAAACCAGAAACTGGCCAGAAATCCAGAAATCTCAGAGGAAGATGCTTTCATCTGTAAAGTGAAATGAAACAACAATAAGAAGGGAGAAGATCCATGCAAGCAGTTAGAACTTCCCTGCCCAGGCCAGTGACACAAAACCAGCCTCAGACACCACCACACCACAAAACCACACACAGCATTTCGCATCTGTTTCCTGAAGCTGGGCTCAGGGTTCAGCTGGGCTCTAAACTCTGGCAGGAATCATTTCTGTTTCCTACTGGCACTTTAGAAATGAGTTTTAACCCTGGCTCTTTAATCAGTGAGAGCTGCCAAGCCGTATCAAGTTTTCTATACCTAAAAGCTGACTTTTCACAAGTGCACTTTAAAGAGATTCTTCATGAAGAAAATTAAAAAAAAAAAAAAAAAGTCTCCTGACCTTCTAAATTGCATCTGCTTTCTAAACTCACAATGCAGACACGCAGAGCTGTGGGTGACTAATATGTATTTAAGGTAGTTATTTTCTTCTGCAAACAGTGGCAAACCACAAGAGCTAATAATCTTGGATTTTATTATCTCCTGTGCTGAAGACTTGGTTGCTCCAGACAGCCAAAAGCAAAGGGAGAAATTAAAATTCTGTGTCTCAAAAATGCAAACTGTACAAGAGCTGGTTGGGAGAACGATGGCCTCAACCCATTTCAGCAGGGTTCACCTGTCAGCATCCACTTGCTGAGAGGTTCCTGATGCCAGGGGTTAGTGGGGATTTAATTCCTTGATTGCCCAGCAGCAGGGCAGTGTGACCACACAGACATTGCCCCCATGGCCTTCTCAAGTGCTGCCTTGCCTCAAGCCAGTGCCCTGGTAATCTCACACCATATTCTCAGTGGCTTGGCAGTCACTGCACTGCATGGAGTGTGCTGAGAGAGCTGCCTGTGCACAGAAATGCCCACGGGCAAGAAGGCAGAGCTCGTCCCTACAGCCTTAATCCGGTGAAAATTCACCGCAAATCCGACGCTCAGCGCTCCCACGCTGCACCTCCAGCAGTCAGGTGTGATGGTGCTGCCTGCCCAAACCTCCCTGAGCACACAGCAGGGCCAGCACCAGTGCTCCTGGGAGGAAACAGCCCTTTAAAACCATTTCCATAACCAGCTGCCATCACTGGGAGTGTTCCCAGCTCAGCATCACTTTCAAGACTCAGCCACAGCTAAAACACATTTTCTGGCTGACAATATTGGCATAAAAGCTGAGCCCTGCCTGCCCCTGCTCTGCATGGACTAAGAGTAGGGGGAAGGAAATATTCCTCTTGCCTTACAGGCAGCAAGAGGAGCCCTTTCTGCAAGATTTAAGATGTTTAGGTTGTGTTTTCCCCAATACCTGGAACAGAAAAAAAAGGTCTCCTATTTTAATTCCCCCAAAAGCTGATGACCTCCCTGTCTCTGGGTCAGCCCATTCCCCCAGCTGCCAGCAAGTGAGAGATTAAAGCAGCCACTTGCACTGCAGTTCTCCAGTCTGGGAGCTTTTTAAATCAAAAGGAGGCAGGCTATTTGCCAATTCACTTCTCCATAAAGTGTGGCTTTCAGCAGGGCAGGGAGACAGCTGGGGAAATGGCAGCTCCCCTGGCTCCTGAGCTGTGCTGGCAGCTGGGATTTGGGCAGATCACACCGGGCAGAGAGGCACAGCAGGGATGTGCCAAAGAGGATCCTGAGGTGTGAGTTTTGTGAGGGTTCCATGCCCACCTTCTTCAGCACATCCATCCTGCTCCCATTTGGTTCCTCTCTGTCCTCCAGCTCTCTCAGGGACCCAAAATCCCAGCGAGCAGCCAGGGCAAGCAGGGCAGCAGCAGCCTGGGCAGGAGGGAACACCAGCTCAGCTTGGACAGGCGAGCACCAAATCTCCTCTGCAGCAGGACGTGGGCACAAAAACATGACCCAACATTTGTGTGCAGATGTTTTTCTCCACTGGGCCAGTTCTCTCTCCACCTTTTTCCCTCTTCCCATCCACTGGAGACAGCATCAATCCATGCAGAGAACCTGACAGCCCATCCCCAGTTTGTGTGTGTCCTGCACAGGAGCCCTTTTATATCCATTTCCCGAGCCACAAGAAGGCTGCCAGAAGAAATTGGTTATATTTTAATATGGTTTATGATTTCCTCATGAACCTGGGTGCCCAGAGGCTCTGCTCAAGGCTGGTTTAGTAGTTTATCCTGGTGTATGGGACAACACCCTACAGCAAATGATGAGCTGCCCCCATCTCCACAGGCACCCTGGGACACAGACGGACAACAGCCTAAAGAAAAATGTAGCTCCAATGGCTCTAAACCTGCTCAGAGATAAAGAAAAATGTGAAGGCAGGAGGTGTTGGGAAGGCAGCAGCTGTCAGAGGAGCCAAGGAAGGGATTAGTTTGCATAATTCATTCCTGCACTTCAAGGGGAGGCTCAGGAGCCAAGGTCTCCTCCTGCTGAAGTCTCTCTCCTCTGTCAGCATGCAGCAGAGACGTGATCAATCACGGCCACTGCAGCTCCCCAGTGACATTTCCAAGTGCTGCTCTGAGCAGGGATGAATTAGAGACGGCCAGGGGTATCCACGGGGTGCCCGGGTCTCTCTCCCAGACTCCTGCAGCCACCAAGATCCACCCTGGCCCTCCCCTCAGCCACATTTCCTGAGACAGATGGGATCAAGGAGATAAAGCTTGTACAGGGCTGCACCAGCCCCGATAACAAGCTGTTAACACCAGGATTTTGGGTTATACTGCTCTCCCCAGGAGACTGACAACCGTGGAGTGAAGCCCAAGCAGCAGAGGAGCCCCAAGTGCTCCTCTGTCTGTAGGAGGTGCTGCTCACAGCCCAGGGCAGGGCTCAGCCTGCCAGCCACATGCTGGGGGACTCTGAGGTGTGCCCCAGCGCTCATCACCTCTGTGCCAGTCCCTCTGGGACAGCGCAACACCAGGCAGGCTTTGTGAAGCACCTGGGGACCCCTCACCTGCACGACACTCTGGGTGCTGCTGTAAATTGCTGAGCTGCTGCAGACTGGCACTGATGGCATCCTCAGGTGGTGTGGGGGACGTGTATGGCAGCGTGAACAATTGGGAATTGGCCTCCTGAGCCTAAACAAGCTCTGCATTTCTTGTGTGACCACTCTGTTGGTATCAGGCATTTCTCAGTAAGCACAAGAGAAGCCCTTTGCCAGGCACGGTGCCCTCCCCAGGGCTGCAGCTGCTCCTCACCCTCTGCTTGTCCAAGCATCCTCATCTCAAGAAGGATGCCCTGAGCTGTGACACATTCCCTCCCAGCTCTCCTCGGAGCCTCAGCTCCTGCTAGGAAAGAGCAGGAGAGCTGTGAGTGCCCTTTGCTGCAGCAAGGGCAAGGGCTGCTCCCTCCTGCCAGTGTCTGCTCATGACATTCCAGCCTCTCCCCGCAGGGATGTGTCCCCTGTTGGGGCCATGCTCCTCAGTGCCAGGCACAGCTCCCAGCTGCAGCTATTTTTTCTTTCCTGGGTGAGTGTTTTTTACTGGGAGATGCCTCTGCAGGTCACACAACCTTCCACTCTGTCTCTGCCCATCAATCCACTGGGCAGCTGTTTCCACATGTGGGAGGGAAGGAAAGAAAGGAGAAAGGAAAGGAGGAAGGAAGGAAAG
>VZSR01000642.1:194070-206985 GCA_013398615.1 Brachypodius melanocephalos
GGAGCAGGCAAATCCCTGCCCTTTGTGCACAGCCCCCATCCCTCTCTTTGCAGGAGCTTGGCCACATGGATGGGCCCAGCAAGAGGGGAAAAAAGAGGAAAAAAAGAGGAATAAAAGCAGATCCCCAGCATCAGGATTCACCTGGGACAGCTCTGGATTTTCCCTTGTGCAGGCAGCCTCTCTTGGTCTGCTCGGCTTGTGACTGGTTTTGGGAATCCAGCTCCTGTTATAGGTGTGGGAAGGCCTGGGGGTGGCAGGGGCAGGATCCACCCGGGAAATTCAGGGTCCTACAGGTCTTTGAAAGGACTGTGTCTGGTCTGGGCAGTCATGCAGCTCTGCCTGGACTTGGGAGGCTGCTCCTCACTGTGCTAGCCCCTCAACATGGCGGCTCCCAAAGCTCCTCTGGCATCACGCTGCCTTTCTCAGCAGGGATCTGCTTTTTGGTTTTATTTTTTCTTAACTAATCCTCCATACTAATGCATGCCTGGCAGGTTTTGAAGTGAAAGCGGAGCAGCTGAAGGCAGCAGCTATTGAAGCTTCTCCGTGGAGGGAACGGGAGCTGTGCTGCAGTCCCTGCTGAGGTGCCCAGGCTTTGGAGGGATATTCTGAGGACCAGCTTATCAAACACTGCAGCTCACTGGTATTACCACATAGGTGGGTACTCAGGCACAGATTAATTGCCACCTTCAGGAGGTAATTAAAGGCACTCTGAGCCCCCTCTCCATCCCAGGCAGTACAGACCACAAGTCTTGGCCACGGCTGCAGCTGCACAAAGTCTCTGCCTCCAAAGCAGAGATGGATGGATTAACCCAGTCCTTGTTTGCCAACAGGCGATCAGCCATCAATATTTAAAGCTGAATGAGTCTCAAGAGTGGGATGAGGAGCTCTTGATAAGGCTGCATCCATCATTCTGGGTTTTAATTTTGCGCCTGCTCACTCGGCGCACGGCGTTACGAGCATATTGAGTAAATGAAAAATGGATAAATAATTCACCAAACGGCTCGTCCTCTCACTTCTCCCAGCCATCATGGAGCTTGGGTGCCTGGCACAGGGATCCTGGAAGGACCAAGTGCAGGGAGGTGGTTTTTGGGGGGTGGTGCCACAGTGATCCGTTACTCAGCACTTCTGGAGTCCCTCTGCCAACAGCTGTGACTCCACAGCTGGCTCTACAAAGGTACCTCAAAGCCTCCTGTCTCCCAAAACTTCTCAGGGGCTCACTGGAGTCTTAGCAGCCCCACAGCCATATCTCTGCTGACTCTGCCCATGCCCTGGGTGCTGGACACCCATCCCTGCTGTTCCCAGCAGGCTGCAAGTGTGCCAACAGCACCATGGGCAAAGTGCCCAGGGCCTCCTGCTGTCCCATCTTTGTGCTCCCAGGGCAGCCAGGGAAATCCTGGTCCTCCTGAAGCTTGTGCTGAAACCCTGCTGGTCAGACAAAAAAAATCCTGCAGCCTCTGCTGGCATCACTGAATAGGGAGGACAGGTTTTTTCACCCCATGGGGCTGAGTGGCACAAGCACTTGGACATTGCATGTCACAGCTCTCAGCAGCACCTTTGAAAGGTTCAGCACCTTAGACTTATGAGGTCATGCTCTGTAACCATGATTGGATACCTGTCCAGGTAAAACCCCATAAAATGCCAGGTTTACCATGCACCCAGTGGTAAAACCCTATAAAATGCCAGGTGGACCACATCCCCAGTGGTAAAAACCCTATAAAATGCCAGGTTGACCATGCCTTTGGATGCTCCTATGGTCTGATGCATTAAATCCTATCTTTGGGCTCTCCATCGTACCCATCTCATTTATCAGCCACAAAAAACCCAGCCAAACCAGGATTGGGGTCACGAGGATTCCCCCGTCACAACACTCAACCACTTCAGCCCATCCCCAGAAATGCTTGGCTGGGGCTGGCTGAAGCACTTTCACACCACCCACACAAAAAACCTGTATACAACCATGGGTCACAAGCACCCCGTGACATGAGGCAGCAAAGGGACACACAGGAATGCTTTTGGCTTCCTCAGGGAGCTTTCTGCTCCTCTCCTCAGCCCTCTCCTCCTGTGTTTCTCCCAAGTGCAGCTGTCACACAGAAAAGTGCAAGAGAACTCATTGAGGCAGTGAAAGTGTTGCTCAGCTTCAGCAGGAAGCACATGCAGGGAATCCCTGGCAAACCATGTGCATCCAAGCAGTGGCAGGGGGTGGGATGAAGCCTTTCCAAACCATCCCACCAGGAAAAGGCTCCACCTCACTGCAGCTCCTGCTGTGCCCCTGTGGTTTCAGCATCAGGGGACACAGAGGTGAAATACCCAAGGGGTCAGCACTGGGATTTCTCAAGCTCTCTGGCAAAGCCTGGCAATAAAATTTGACATTTTGGGAGGACACAGCTTTTATTACCCTTTTTTTTTTTTTTTTTTTTTTTTTTTTAGCAACAATAAAAGCCAGTCCCTTGGCAGGTGCCTGGAGCTGTGTTTTCCCACAAGAGAAATGGTTCAGCGTGTGATAGCGGAGTTTGAAGAGCTTGGAGGAGAAGTGGGATGATGTCTTTAACACACCTCTTTTAAGGAGAAAATTCACAGAGGGGCAAATGAGCAGAAAAAGAGCCAAAGGAAGCGGTGTGAGAGACCCTTTCCCAGCCAGCTCTGTGCCCAGAGTGAGGACACAGGAGGGAGCACAAGGAGAAAAGGGCACTTTGATTCCATTCTTCCCCCCACCCCCAGCTCATGGAAGAGAAATAAGAGCTCAGTATCAAAGCAAAAAACAATCGGATTCCCTCCCTTTCCTTGGTTCATTCTGAGCTGACCTTTAACAACTGCAGAAGGGAAAATGGGCTGATCAGTTTGCATTAGAAATGCACTGGAGTGGCTGGTGCTCATCAAATCCAAGATGCTTGGGTAAGTCCAGTGAGCAATCACTGCTACCACCTACAGCAAAAAAAAAATTTAGAAGTCCATATGCATATAGTTAGGAAAATGTTGATTAATTTGTTCTGATACACTCCAGAAAAAAAAACAAAACAAAACAAAACAAAACAAAACAAAAACAAAAAAACAAAAAACCACTCAAATAGCATCAGGGAGCTCAGGCAGATTATAAATTGCCTTGCTCAAGATTGTAAATATTGCATCCATGTCTTCCTGTGTGTTTTAAAGACATTTTCATGGGCTGTGCCTGTGTGGAAGAGATTTGTTTTAATATTTCACTAAGGAAAGCACCTTTCATCTGCCTGGTGCTCACAAGTGAGGGATTTTTTATTTTGAAAAGCTTCTTCAGCTGTGAGGAGAGCAAGTGTGGATGATACACAGACATGCCACTGCAATAAGGCAGGATGCTGCAGCTGCCCTGAGAGGTGATTTAAAATGCACAGGGCAGATGTGAGAAAAAAGAGAGAGAGAGGGAAAAAGAATGGAGATCAGGAAAAGTAGAGCAGGCACTGAGCCTTGAGCCTCTCATCCCCCCGTGTGCCAGAGGCCAGCTGAGGATGGGCAGAGAGGGATCTTTAAACTCTGACTGCTGCTAATTCAGAGCAATCGCCTCTTGCCATCAACAGCCAGGCATTCACTCATCATGGCTTTACCACCAAGGGATCTTATTTGCATCAGGGGGTACCCAACACCAACAAAGCCACTTTCTTTTTTGCAAATCTAACCAAATTTCACCCTAAAAGCTGGAAAAGTTGTCAGTGTGGACTGGGTACAACGTGGCAGCACTCATGACCACACAAACCCTCCAAAACCAAATGTCTCCTTCAGGGCTGTTGTCACCTGGGGTTTTCTTACAGCACTGGGGCTGTCTGGACTGAAACTCCTGGAAAGTTTCTGAGCTCCCACATGCTCAGCAGTGTGCACACACAGCTCCCAGTAGGACATTTGCTGGGGGAAGCAATGAGCCTGAAGTCTGATGCATTTGAAGAGCAGAAAGGATTCCTTTCCTCCTCCCCAAAGCCAAAGATCCACCTAATCAGAGGTGATTGTTCTTCTCAAACCCCTGAGGAAATATCCCTGGCTTGGCACTCCCAGGGAGACCATCACACTGGAGCTGGAGGGGGGCACAACCCCAGGAGACCCCAGGAACACAGAGACAGCCCCAAAGGCCAGCAAAGCTGCAGGGCTGAGAAGAGAACAGGGCCCATTCTGTGCAACAAGCAGCATTTCAGGGAGAAAGTTGAGAAGACAGGCTGAAAGAGCTGCTGTTCAAAGAGCTGCTAACGTTTCCAGTTATGCCTTGAAGAGTTTTGTCTATTTTTGTGCCGCGAGCTGAGCTCTGCTGATCTAAATCCAGATCAGCTCCGCTCCACAAGCGCAGCAGCTCTGAATCCAGCCTGGCTCAGCTCTGCTCTTTTATCCCTGGGAAACTTCTCGCTCTGGAGATGGGAGGAAGAGCACAATGCTCTGAAAAGCACCAGGAATTCAGCCCTGGGAGCCAAAGGAGCAGGCACATGCTGCAGGGGGTGCAGCCCACGTGCAGCCAGCCGCAGTTATCCTGAGACACAGCAGCCAGCCCAGCCAGCCAAGACATGGAAAGCCCTCACAGAAATGAAGGCAACTCCTCTCCTACTGAATTTCTCCAAGAGCCAGATGTGTTCAGCTCTGGGAGGGGGTTCAACACCTCTGAGGGTGTCCAGCACCTCACAGAAAATGGCTTAAAATAACTTTGCGAGAGGGCACGGTCGAGTGTGTCTTGAAAAAGCAAAAAAAAGTTTTAATAAAAGAAGAAAATAATACAAAAACAAAAGAAGAAAGCCAAGCACAATGTAGGGACATGTTGGATGCTAAAAATATTAGGTTTTCTGTCAGGACAGGTCCCACACACCTGCTACAACACCCCAAGAATCCACTGAGAAGCCTCCTGCTCTCCCTTAAGTATTGAATGATTTGGGGTTTTTTTGGCAAGCAGCCCAATAGAGAATAGCTGCATTTCTGAGGAACAGGTAAAGAGACCTATCAGGGTTTTTGTCCTGGCATTGAGCCAATTGCTGCCAGGAGAGCAAAGAAGTTTCTGTGTCCTTTTACCTTATTAGAACAGCAAGGGGTGAGTCTTAAACCTTTCCCTAGATGGAAACACCTGCTGGGGTGTGGGGTGCATCCCTACACTCCCCCTAAGCTGCCAGAGGTGGATTTGGCTTGGATGGTGCCAAAGGTTTTCCAATGACAATCTGGCACTAACAGACGATGCAGGGCATGCTGAAGACCAAAACAAGGTCTGCTTTGCACCTCTGGGACATCTCCAGCCTCCTGATCCTGTCTGGCCTTCTGCAGGACTGCAATGGGCACTGGCAAGGCTTCAGAGCAGCACAAGCAGACACAGCTTCTTCTTTGCAGCTGCCAAGAGCCTGGCACGTTTCTCCTCCTCTAAAACCCCTCCGTGCTTTTTACTGTGCACTGCTGTGAGCTGGAGAAACGCTGTGAAACAGAGAGGAAACACTCCCAAAAATTGTCTTCTGCAGAGGTCAGGACAGACCTCAACATCCTGAGAGCTCTGTGCTGGCCTCTGCTCAGACACGTCCCTCTGGTGACCTGCTCCTGGTGGAACGTCTCCAGCGTGCACTGGAAAACAGTGTTGAGAAACTGGAAACAAGTGTCCAGAATGCTCAAAATGCACCTAAACCCAACTGCTTGTGCAGGAGCAGCAGGAAAAGGAAATGATTCCCACTGCTGCACAGCAGCTGTCCCTCAATGACTCCTCCAGGTCCTGGCAGCTTATCTAGCACACATCATCTGCCTGGAATTGTCTGCATTTATCACTTTTGCCGTGGTGTTGGAGCACCTCACGAGCTTTGCCAGCTCTCTGCAACACGGGGAGCTGCTGCTGCCTGCTGGGAGTGGGTGGGCAGATGGTGGGGATGGCATGGGTGAGCCCTGGGCATGGGAGATGTCCCCCCATCAGCCCTTCTCCCAGAGGCCAGGCTGCCCAAAGCTTGCTCCCCTTGCCTGTAGAGAATGCCTCTGGAGCATGAGCCTTACCCTGGGGTAAGCAGCCAAGACCAGGAGCTCCATTTCTGCTCCTCTTTTAACCCAGATGAAAAAAAACCCCAAAACCTTTTAAAAGCTCCTGCCTCAGCCTCCTCTTGTTGGCTGGCAGCAAGAAGCCTGCAGGGCACAGGGAGCACCCCAGGGCACCCACTGGCAGCCCTGGGGGGACACCAGCAGCGCCCCCAGCCCCATGGGTGACAGTGACCAAGCTTGCCACTGTCTCTGCTGAGCGTGGCCGCCCCGAGCCATGCCACTGCCGCTCTGTGCTCCCGTGAGAAATCCTGCACGGCATCTGGGTACGGATATCTGGGCAGCCACGCAGCCCCTGCCAGCCCTGCAGCAGCCAGCCCCTGAGGGGAGAGCAGAATTGCTCCCCCAAACACATCAACCTCGTGCCTGGATGCACAGGGAGCTCTCCAGCAAAGGCCAGGGCGCTGCAGTGACCCAGGATTTAGTTGTTGCATCTGCCTCTGGTTTCATCCCTGTCAAGCAGCATAAACCATCAAATCAGCATTAATAAGGGCATTTGGTGGAGGCTTTTAGGTTCTTAGCTTGCTTTTAATGATTCATTCAGCTTGCCTCTCCATTCTTCCTGATCAAAGCCTGCCGGGAGCCACCCCAGCACTGTCTGGATAAATTAAAGGAACTCGGAGTGAGAAGACTAAAGGACTCATAAGGGGAGGATGAGCTCTCTGTGGAGGCACACAGAAATAAGCCACGTTTGACTGAGGTGACTATCCCTAATTAGCAGCTCCATGGACACGGAATATGGATCCTGCTGCTCCCACCACATTCAGCCATGCTGCATTTCCTGATGGAATCACCCTTGGCAGCCCCAGCCCTGCTCTGCCGCTCTGCTGTGGCCCCATGACCACCCCAAAGCTCTGCTGAGGTGATGCCTTAAGCTTTAGCTTTCATATTTTCAGGTTCTGTGCTGCCCAGGGGTGCAGTTCTGAGCCTCACATTCAGTGTTAGTAAGCTCTTTTTACAGAGCAGGGAGACAAAAAACAAAACAAATCCTTTTCCTGCTGCACACCAAGGACAACTTTCAGCCCCAAAAGCACAACCACGGGTGGCTGAAGGGAGGAACAAGAAGGATGGGACCTGACAACCTGAAGCTGGAATTGGACAATCAAACCTTGAGATGCAAATGGACCAAAACTTATAAAAATGTAAGAGCTTCTGACCATTTATCCATTTTGTGACCATTCTTAGTCCACCTTGGGTGTAGCCCTGGTCAGGTTTTTGTCCTGCCCAAGGTGGATCCTGGAGGTCTTTCAATAAATCCCTATTTTATTCTCCAGCTCTGCCCAGTCGCTGTTCCAGCTCAGCCTTCCCAAGGCATCAGAGGAGGTGGCCATCACGGAGGGGACAGGAGAGCAGAGAGAGGATATTTTTCCCCCACACTGCATCATTTTCCTGTCTCCATTCTCATGCCCTATACCTCTGTGTCCAGCAGCCTGAGCAGCTCTCAAGCAGGGCAGAGAAAGCCTCCAGCATATCTCACATCCCTCAGGCAGCTCTCCCTGCTCCTTGATGCTGATGTATGGTCTCCTTGTCCTGCTGCCAGAGGAACCCCTTATATCAGATAGCTTTTATCTCAAAATAAGCCCTGGAAAAATAACACGGGCTTTATTTGTCATTCACTCTGGGAAAGTTTTGAGCTAATAAATAAAGTGAAGTTATTTTAAAGAGCAGTAGCTTTCCTAAGAACTTCAGCTCAGGGCTCTGACAGAAATAACAATACCTCCCTTGCCTAAATACCCATCAGCTCAGCTTCTCCAGAACTTGGTTTCTTTGGCTACAAAGAACAAAACTTTGCAAATGAATTTGCTTCACACTCATCTAATTAGCAATTAGCTCCCTGGTGGAAAATGATCCCCCTACACAATATTTGGGTGAATCATACCCAGGTGGGTTGTTTTTTTTTTTTTTTAAATTTGTTTTGTGCACAGGCACATTCATAAACACAGAGGCACATCAGAATCTTGGCCAAATTCTTCCCTTTGATCTGCTCTTTGTTTCAGTGCAGTCGAGACCAGCTCTTAACCCACAGGAAACTTGAGGTGTTAATGTTGGTATCAGCAACCCCAGTGCCCCACTGGCACTAAAGGTCAGAGATGGGGTCCTGCTTCCTGATGTCAGGCCAGGACTGCTGAGGACAGCTCAAGAATTCCTGCACAGTTTTGGGGAGCTGTTTACAGTGCTTGAGCAAAGAGGTGGGATTGTGACTCCCCCAGTGGAGTGCAGACATGAGGGCAGCACAGCACCATGCAGGACAAGAGCCCTTTGCCCTGAGCTGGATTTGGAGCCCTCATTTTCACCTGATAGATCAAGACTTGTCTTCCTCTCCTGCCTCCAGCAGAAAATGGATGCAACATGGCCCCATGCAATTTAGTGGGGCCTTGGGAAGTCCCCTGGTCCCTGGAGGGAGGATCCATGGAGGGAAACAGTCATTTCAGACTGGCTGAGGACAGGGAGATGTGGAGCAATGGAAATCCACCAGTGGGGGAAGCAAACAGGGCTCTGGCAGGATGATCACGTTATGTGCAGAGCTGTCCCCAGGCTTCATTTGTGGGCATCCTGCACCTGCCCAGCTCCTGTGTTGTTTTAACACACAGCTCAACCAGAACTGCCAACTTCAGGCCTCTGCTGGCAAAGTTCACAGGGCAGCAAGTGCTTTTTTGTTGGGACTGGCTCCCCTGTCTGAAGGGAAATGTGACTTCACTGAAAAGCGAGAATTCCAAATTCTGCCCTCCCCTATGCACATTGCAGATAAAATATTTGGGATAAAAAAAGCTCATGGTCTGTTTTTATGTTCCCTTTCTCCTCTGTACTATTTAACAGAGGCTCAATAACAGCGTGCAGGATGTGCTCTGTTTCTCCCAGCGTGGGGAACCCAAATTTTATGTATCAGAGAGCTGCTCCCTGTGCCGAACGAGACACCAGAGCTCACTGGAGTGGAACATTTCCCCCCTTGAATTGTCCCTGGGAAATCTGCCACAAAGGGAACTTGGTGAACATGAGGTCAAATTTAAAATATAAAAAAATAAAATAAGGAATCTGGCTCCTCTTGAGGTGGGTCTGAAGCTGAAGGGCTGCAGCAAGAGCAAGCAGGGCAGCTCATGTTCACCCAAGAGGATGCACCTCTCATCTTATTTCAGGATAAAGAGAGGGGCCAGACAGCCTCACTGCCTTATGTAAAACTTGCTGGTGCTGTTCCTGGCCTCCTTAAGGATTCCCAGAGAAGCTGTCCATCCTCCTCTGCTGTCTGGATGTGCAGCAGTGGTATCACCTCATGGCCCACCTGGAGAACACAGAGCCTGGCCCAGGTCCTGCATGGCCTGTTTCCCTGGCTGTGGTGATTTACACTCTGTCAGGAGCTGGGTGTATGTCTGGCTGTATGTCTGGCTGTATTTCTGGCTGGGAATTAGATTTGATGGCGTGCTTGCTCATTTGGGTTTCAGTACCCCAAGTGGGGCAGCTGCTGCGTGGGGTGAGCAGCCAGTGGCAGTGGGTCTGCTCAGCCTCACTGGTTTGTTTGCTGGCACAGCACAGAAAAGGTTTTGTCCTTTTTGTTGAGGTTTTGTCCTCCTCTCCTGGCCCCGGCTCACGTGCGGCACGGAAAGTTTCTCACCTCTTTTTTTCCAGGGTACAAAGTGGCTCTTTGTGCAGTGACTGAGTTAAATTTGGAGAGAAAGCCAGCCATCAAGCAGAAGGTGTCTGGTGTCAGGGCAGGAAGTTTGAGGATGAGCATCCAAGAGCACTCTGTGCATGGCTCAGGTGGCTCCCACGAAAGGACAGCAGTGAAAGGCAGTGACAACAGTGAAGGGATCTGAGAGGGGCTGAGGCTTTGAAAGCACCTCAGAAGTGGAAAACAAGGAGGAAGAATAAGTGGTTGGTTTTCAAAGGAAGGGTTTCTGTGCAGGGCTGCAGAAACCCTTGAACAGGCTGAGGAAAACGGATGGATGTGTCCATGGATGTGGACACACACCAATGGGCTAAAACACAAGTACAAGCGTATTTAACTCCAGCTCAGAGAGAACTGTGAGAGCCTCCAGAGGCACCCAAGGAGGACAAGGGAGTGGGAAGATGAAGTCTGAGGGAACTAATGCAAAGCAGCACACATACCAATGGCAAAAGAACCCAAACTACTCCTACATTGCCCTACATTGTAAATCAGCTGAGGCTGCTCCTGGAAACGACTTCCCAGCAGCCAGCCCGGCAAAGAACTCTGACATCACGAAAACAAAATACAACCTTTTGCTGTGCAAACAGCGAGATTGAAAAAAAAAAAAATAGCATCAAACCAGCACAAGAACATTCAGTAAAGCAGCTGCAAGGGCACATATGAGGTTTCTGTTATTCCACTTCAGAGAGGGAGAACATCAAGTAACAGGGTGACAACTGATAAAGGAGTGCAGAGATTTCCATACTAAGCCAGGCTGCACACAGAGGATTTGTTTAGCTTAAAGATAAAGCAATATGTAAAAGGTCTGCCTGACACTTCTCATTTATTCTGCCTTGACACAAGAATAAATGATCTCGGTGAAATGAAAAAGCAACGGATTGAAAAGAAACAAAAGGGTTTTTTAAAATTCTTACCTACAGTGCACCAAATTGTGGCATTGACACATTGTTGAGATCGGGAGATTAGCATGATTAAAGACAGAATCAGATGTTTAGGAGGAAAATACAGTTACTTTAAATGAAAGTTTAGGGAAAATCCATGCAAACACCTGTGCTTTTATGAGGGAATATTAACAAATATGCTTTCTCATTCAGTCCAGGCCAAACAACTAAGAACAAATAATTGGTCCAAAGATGCTGGAAGGTAGCCCCAAACCAGTGATTCTGGAAATGGTGCAGCTCTCCCACCACCTTTCTCTGTGTCCTGAGCTGGGGGCATAAAAAAGGGAGCCAATGATGGGCAGGGAGTCAGGGACATGACAGCACCAGTGAGACCACCAAAAAAAAGGTCTTTCAACTCCCAGGGCCACCTCTCAGCATGGATGTTCAAGAGCCTGGTAAAGGCTGAAGAGCAGTTGAGGTCTGGAAAGCTCACCTGGGCAAGTGTGGAGCCAGAACAGGGAACTTTCTGCTCCTTTGGGGGGAGTCTGACCTGCATGGCCAACAGCACCCTAATAAAGGGGATCCTAAGGAATGCAGATGATTATTTTGAAATGTGGAGCTGTATGCAATAAGATGAACAGCAACAAAAAAATTGCTGTGTCTGTAGAAAGCAAAAAGGGTTGAATTTACTGGGAATTAACTCCCTTTTCTCTGAGCCATGTAAGGCTCAGCATGACCCATGGAGGAGGGTTTCCCCTGGCTCTCAGTGGATAGGATTTCAACCATCAGCTGCTTTTATCCTACAGCAACCTTCTTTCCCCGTGCTCCCTCCCTGGCTTGACTCCTCTCAACCTTGTGCTTCAGGGCTGAGTGCCTGGGTTGGTAGAGAAGGGCTTGGAAATGAAATCACTGCAAGATGCAGAGGGCAAACAGGCAGCCCAGGGTGCAGCTCCAGAGGTCACATCCTCCTGTCCTTTCCTATGGGAAAGTGCTCCCTAGAGCTGCTCACACCCTTCTGCAGCAGTTTTGGAGCCCAGAGCTGACCATCCAGCCAGTCACAAGCCTGTGGTGCCTTTCTCCAGCTGGGTACCCGGGGCAGGGCTGCTCTGCTGCAGGAACAAAAGGCTTTTTCCTCTCCCTATCTTTGCTGGGACATTAGTGGTGCCACCCAGAGTCAGAAAGTGACTCTCCCTGAGAAGGACTGAGCAGAGGGGCTGCTCCTGATCAGTGGTGGGGGCACAGAAAGGGACAAGATCTTCCCACAGGGCACTCAGCTTCCTGGTGGGAACGAAACTCCAGCTCCTGGCAAGATCCACAAAGCAAGCCAAATCAAACCACTCACCGTGGCAGGGGGATGTTGGCAGAGTGGAACAGCTTAATTGCTGACCTTTGTGTGCCCTTGGACACGCTGGGGTTTTCTTCCTGTGCCACAGAAGCGCTGGCATCTCTCATGGGGGTGATGGATAGGGAGGAGAAGGAACACAGGGACAAGGTGGCTCTGCCAAGTACCTGCTCAGCACCTGGACTGGGTCTGCTGGAGGGCTCTGCCCCTCTGACCCCCTCAGAGTGCCCTCCAGCAGTGACTGCTCCTGGCTCAGGGCTTCCCAGCCACAGGAAAACATGGAGCTTTGCCTGGACTGGGCAAGTGCAGCCAGGGCTGGTGACGCCTGCAGCAAAAGCAGAGGTGCACAGTTCTGGTCACTAGAACTGGTTACTGCTTCCCTTTCAATGGCCCCACCAAGGGGGAAAAGGGCCCTGATGTTGCTCCCAGCCCCAGTGGGAACCCCCCACCATCTCTGGTCCTGTTTGCTACAGGGTGATGAAGATGGGTGACATGCAGGAGCTGGGACTGCTTGAGCGCACACACCCACAGGAAATCTCCACTGCAGGTCTCCCCACAATCCCTTTCTAGAGAGACTGGAAAGGTAAGACCCATGTTTTCAGCTGCTGCATTGTTCCCAAAGGCAGCATGGTCTACCAGAAAGAGGAGATCCACGTTTGCCCAGGTTCTCTGCAAAGTGTTGGGCTTGTTGGACTCTCTTCATCCTGTTTGCCATCAGCAGGCTTAGGCTGGCTTTCAGACAATGTGAGTTTCTGATTTCCTTCCAAAGGCATCACATGAAAAATGTTTAGAGGAGAATGGGTGCAACATAGCTCCATGCAATTTAATGGGGCCTTGGGATGTCCCCTGGTCCCTGGAGGATCCATGGAGAGAAACTGGACTTGGTTAATGGGAAACTCAGAGCTGGACCAGCACTGAGACAGAGCCAAGGCTCTGGGTTTGGCATGGGCAGAGAGGAGGGGCATAGAACACATCTGAGGAGGTCAGCTGGGCTGATGCCTTAAGTTTCAGCTTTCATATTTTCAGGTTCT
>VZSR01000642.1:207085-237825 GCA_013398615.1 Brachypodius melanocephalos
GGTGGAGGGCAGCAGCTGGCAGGAGGAAAGTGCCAAAGGGTCTAAGACTCATCTGGGATGTAGAGAAATGCAGCTGGGCCTGTCTCTGACACATCCCAAGCAATTCCCCCAAAGCTGGGGATCAGACAGCTTTAATAGAAGGAATCCTGATCCTTATAGAAGCTCCATCCCTACACCGGAGCCCTTTGGGAAATAAAAGCAATCCCTTCCCTTCAGAGCAGGAGCTGTGGCTTTGCATCACTAAGCACGTCAACACACATTGGACATGCTCTCCTGCAGTCCCAGCTACTATTTCTGTCCCTGGGTTTCCACAGCTTCTTCCAGAGATGCCCGTGTGCTATCCAATTAACTCATCAGCCACAGCTCCACGAGCTTTGCTGGGTGCAGACTCTCAGCTGCATAAATAAAAAAACAGGCAAACCAACATCTTGCTCCTGTTCCTCTGCTCCTTCCCATTGCAGATGCATCTGGTGCAGTCACCTTAGTGCATGCTCACACACACATGCACAGGGAGACACCAAGTGCCTGCACTCCACTCTGATTAATTGTGCATTTGGGGACGAGTTCAGCTTGTGGCAAGGCTGCACACACGACCAGAAAACAAGGCTGGCTTTAACAGACCCAATTTTCATTAATCTTGTTGCCTCTCTCTGCCTGGCTGCTGAAAGGAGCTGAGGTTAATCAGAAAAAAGGAGTCTCTCTCGTGGAGCTGGTGGGAGGCTGCAACAGGGCTGCATTGGTTATTTTCCATCCTCCCCTGAGGCTCATGTAGGAACAGACATTTAGTCCAAACTATATTACTTGGCTAACAAGATTTACAAGCAGTTTGAGATAACGCAATCATTTCCAAAATTAAGGAAGGGCATTCTCTAAAAAGTAAAGCTGGGGAGGAGGGAAGCTGAGGGCTCATTTTCTCAAAATCCATTATCTGCAGCCTGGGTTTTGCACATGTGTGTGTGTGTGACGACAGAATTAAAGGCCAGCTCTGTAGATTCTCAGACAGCTTTATGTGCAGCAGCATCTTTCATCTCCATCCAGATTTTTCCCCATGAATCTTACACAAACAAACAAACAAACAAACAAACAGCAGCACCTAATCAAGGTGCCCAGCCTTGTCTCTGTGTGTTACCCCATGCAGCCTCTGCTTGAGGAGCAACTCAAGAGCAGAGCATCCAACAGGAATGCTGAGCTAATGCAATAATGCCCTCCCAGATGGATGCCTGCTTTACAGTGTGTCACATCCCCAGGGAGTCTGCCTGCTTCCTCATTCACCTGGAGCTCTGGAGTAATGTGGTTAGCCTTCCAAAATGATCCATGGCTGCTGATGGAAATCAGAGATGGAGAAAATTCAACTGCACCGTGCTGCTGTCCATCACCTCACCCATGGATGCATCCATGCCTGTCCAGACAAACTTCCTGCTGCCTGTGCAGGATCCCTCCCTATGGCTGAGTGCATTTGGATGTTAAATTCCTCCAGAGGAGGGGTTCCCAGCACGTCCCAGGGAGTCTGAGCTAACCATGCAGACGTCACCCAGTGCACTGACACTCCTTCCTTCCCAAATGACTCATTTCCTCTTGCTCCATCACCCTCGCTGAGCTCCAGCATCCTGCTGGCTTCCCTGCCAGTAAACAGCCTTGCCTGGGTTTCACCCAGCTCTGTACGCACATTTTCTGCTGTTTCACTATAAGGAAACCCCCAGGCTTCCTCTGCCCTGTGTCTGTGGCCATCCTGGGCTGTGCACTGAACCATGTCCATGTGGCAGCTGAGGTTTTAGAGCAGAAGGATGAGGAGATGTGGGTAGTCATGGCAGGATGGCCAAGGCCAAGAGGAACTCTGAGGACTGTGCCCAGCACAGTGGAAGAGTGAAGGATCAAACCTTGCTCCCCCCACTCCCCCCCCAAAAAAGAATGGGACACTTTAGAAATGGCTGTAAAGACAAATCACCTTTGTGCACTTCATCTGCCAAGCTTCACGTGCCCAACGCGGTCTGGTAAGGGCACAGGATGTTTAATATTAAATGTAATGATTCATTATTTACACCACCAAAAAACGTGCACACTAAGGGAGCTCTTCTCAGGCCAGCAATGTGCTGAGCCTGGCCCCAAAAAATGTCCCTGGCTCCTCCCAGCAAGGCCAAGGGGAACAAACTCTTTAAAAAGTCTGGGAATGCATCCACCAGCAGCAGGGGTGTATGTAGGTCATGGTGATGCAGTGGAGCCTGGGGCTGGGGCCAGAGCTGTGCCTGGGGCTCCTTCCCCACCCTCCTCCTGCCAGCCAGCTCTGCCCATGGCATGCTGCCCCTCTGAGCCCTCCTTCCTCACCCAGACCATGGGGAAAATGTCCTGCTCTTGATCTTTCCTGATTCCTGGCAAGGTGAAGGCAGCAAGTGGGGAAATAAACAATTTCAAAAGAGGACAATGACATCAGCACAGAAAAAAGGAGGAGAGAGACTGGACAGGGAGCTCAGCCACCCAGAGTGTGAGGGCAGGGGAACCCTGGAACAGCCCTATGAGGCTGCAGGGAGGGATTCTTGCTAGAGGTGCTGGGGAAAACTCCAGACCTCTTTGGAAATCCCTCTCATTTCCCACAAAACAGAGCTGGGTTGCCAAACAAATACAAGAGAGCTAAAGCTATACCTACCAAAATCTTAGAGCCAACCCCAGGCAGGGCTTCTTTGAAAGAAGAAAGAGTTTTTCTCTGAACTGGTTATTAGACTCTGGCCAAATTTGTAGGAGCCTGCAGAGAACCTGAGGATCAGCTCACATCCTTCATGTCTGCCCATTTATCCTCGTGCTGGTGGTGCTGCTGCTGGGAGCATGGATGGATCCTGCCTCCTGTGGCAGCTTTGGGGCTGTGCCAGGCTGCCCCAAACTCAGCCCTGCCATGCCCAAAGCCACCCCATGGCTCAGGGCTAGGCAGGCAGGCTGCCCTCCTCTCTCTCCCCATATCTCTGAAAGTCCTGGCTGTTTTATTTTGGAAATGTTGATATTAGGAATCATGTTCTGAAGCAGAGAGGGAGCTCCTGAATTATGCCACCAGCAGGGCTTGTCTCCCAGGAGGGCTGTGACATCAACAACGTTTTCCAGGGGGGTTGGTGTTGATGCATTCAGAGCACCTCACTGCCTTGCCTCCCAGACAGAGGAGCTCTTTAGGAGACATGACTTCTCAGAGAAAGCAGCTGTGGTATTTTCCCTTTGCACAGAGCAAGGGAAAAAAAAAAAAGAAAAAAAAAAAAAAAAGGAAGAAGTTTCCAGCAAGAGCCAGCAGCTCACAGTGTAAGAGACTTTCAGCTGATCCCTTTATTTCCACCACACTCTGATGAGCCAAAGTTGGACACTTTCATGTCAGTGCTGCTTCCACAGAGCTTCCACCAGAACCTTCTCCAGCACTTCAGTGCTTTCCATCCCTGCAGGGACTTGAGGAAATGAAACTCAAAACTCCAGAAAATGTGTGTAAAATCCTATTGCACCCAAACCCTGTGCAGATCAGGCAGAGGATGTGCCTCCTCCTTGAGACCCATGCCTGTGGGCTTAGCAGCAAAACACAGGGAGCTGGGGAAAGTTCCTTACCCAAATGCCACCATGCTGAATATTTCCAAGTGTACCTGTTGGAAGCCTGTTGCATTTTACCTTCGTTTTGCCAGGGTCAGGATTAAATGCTCGAGATGGTATTTTGTGTTTGGACTCACATGTTCATTAATTTTTATCTATGGTACAGTCTCACAAACCATGAGTTCTACAGCACTTCTAGCTAAAAAAAGTAAAAATGGAGTCCTGTCTCTCTCTCTACAAGGCCTTTTAAGGATAAACTGTCCAATTATGAAATGACACCTAAATTATTTTTACTTTTAACCCAATAACCAATCCCCCGTGGCCCACAATGTGGATTTTTCTCTCCAATTACAAAACACCACCCAGACCCATGAAGAAGAAGGTGAAAAAGAAGAACTCAGCCTCTGCCCTAAATCCTCCATCTTGCTTTATATATATTACCATATTCTAAACCCTTAAACTCTAAATTTTCCACCCTGTGATATCACACACTTCTATCCAAACTCCACCCCCATAATCCCAGTGCTGTCACTCAATTTTGGGAGCCTTTTCCACAGCCTCAGGACAATGCAGGGTTTGCTTGGGGGTCAGTGCCTGTCAGGACAGAAAGTCTGAAATTTTCAATGCTCAGGGTTCCAAGAGAAGCCCACAACTTTTTTTTTCCAGGTGCCCAATGGATTGCACAGAGCATTTCCAAACCCCTCACTGCTCAGGGCTGTGTTGCTCTGAGTCAGCAGGAGCTGCCTGAGACACTGAAGCTGCTCAGAGTTCAACGCGACGGAAGAAGTAGCAGGCAAAAAAAAAAAAAAAAAAATCCTGTAACTCATCAGACAATGTAAGATATCACAAGAAATAAGCAGCAGTGGCAGTCTACAAAGTGGTTTATGAAGGGCTTGATGAGTAACTCAGCTGAGCCTCTGGATTACACACGAGAGGAATCATTTCATTCCTGTCATTTCATGCAGCAAGCCCATCTGCAGCGTGCAAGGAACCATCCCTGCTCCTCACATCTCAAGGGCTTCGCACAAAAGGGTGAGAATCGCTGCCAAAACCAGGGAACACAAGGCAAAGTTTTCACTTGCTGCTTCCTGAAAGGGATGAGTGGTTCTGTGTGCCAGATTCCTGTAATTGGGGGGAACTTGATGTGCACAGATGTGCAAAGCCTGAGATGGACACACAGCTGTGAAAAGTTCAAGAGGGGGACCATGCTGCTCCCCAGTTCAAACCCAGATTTGGCCGGAGCCACTGCCTTACATCCTGTAAAGCTGCACTGATTTCTGCCCTGTGCAGCAGTGCTGGAATTCAGGGGACAAGATGCCTGCAAGGGGGGCCCAGAGTGAAGCTGCACACTGCAGGAGCTACAAGCACCCACTTTCCCTGATCCAGTCCCCACCTCCAGCATCAGCAGCCCTGCCTCCTCAGCACAGCCTCCCTGGCTATCTGCCCAGGGCATCCTCCTGCTCCAGCTTTCCCAATCTCCCTGCATTTTTCACCATTCTGCCTTCTCACAGAGGGTCCCTGAGTAACCTACTCTCTGCTTGGAATTGCTTGAATAATTCAGAGACATGGAGAAGCCAACAGAGAACTTGCCTGATCCTCCTGAGGGATTTAAATCAGCATCTTTGCATGTTTGTGGGAGCAAGAGAAGGGTTTTAAAGTTTCAGTTTTCTTTCTTTTTTTTTTTCTCCATTCTTCTAGTATGTATGAATAAACTATCTTTGTAACTTTAAAGTAAGCCTGTTTTACCTTTTTTTTCTCCTAATTCTATCTCACAGTGAAAAAAAGAATAAATGACTCTAGCAGACACTAAAACCACTACATAAATGGTGCATTGGCTGGGAAATCAAAATTGGGGAATGTGAAAGCACATGAGGTGAGTCCTGCTTGCTGTTCTTGAGCTTCTGGTGGAAGGCTGTAATAAACATTTCTATATCATGACTGTCTTAAATACATGAGCACAGCTTACCTGTACCCAGTGTGTTATTCCATGTTCTCTAGAGAAATCTTCATATTCCAGCCTGTAATAAACTATTGGTGCTTTGCATGTGCTTTTCTGCCTTTTCCTGCACATTCTTGGCTGTGCCACTGGGGAATTATCAGTAAATTCACAACTTTAGCCTTGGTTCTCCGTAGCCAGGAGCTTGATTTCACTGGGAAGGCTCCACTGTGCTTCTCTCAGCTTGCATACAAGAGCAGCCAAAGTGATTCTGCCAGCTCCTTCCAGAGCTGGCCCCTCCAACGCTGGAAAAGCCTCTCTCATGGCTGCAGAAGGATCTGGGCAGGCCGAGGGGCCAAGGACAACGGTGGAAGGTTCAAAAGGCTGGGAGAAGAGTGGCTGCAGCACTGCCCAGCAGAAAAGGCCCTGTCCATGAGCCAGCAGGTGGACAAGAAAGGCAGGGGCAGCCTGGCCTGGGTCAGGAGTTCTTCCCCTGGCCTGGGTCAGGAATTCTTCCCCTGGCCTGGGTCAGGAATTCTTCCCCTGGCCTGGGTCAGGAGTTCTTCCCCTGGCCTGGGTCAGGAGTTCTTCCCCTGCCCTTGGCAGCGGTGAGGCCTCACCTTGAGGGTCCAATTCCCAACCCTCAGCTCAGGAAGGACACCGAGGGGCTGGAGTGAGCCCAGAGAAGGGCTGCTGGAGGGTCTCTGCAGCACAAGGCCTGTGAGGAGCAGCTGAGGGAGCTGGGGAGGGTTTAACCCGGAGAAAAGGAGGCTCAGGGGAGACCTCGCCACTCTCCACAAATCCCTGACAGGAGACTGGGCCCGAGGTGGGGCTTGGCCTCTTCTCCCAGGCGGCTCACGACAGGACAAGAGGAAAAGGCCTCAAGCTGTTCAGGTTGGCCATCAGGAAGAATTTCTTCACTGGGAGGGTGGTCAGGCATTGGAACAGGTGCCCAGGGGAGTGGTGGAGTCACTGGAAGTGTTCAGGAAAGGACTGAAGGTGGCCCTCAGGCCTGTGGTTTGGTTGACATGGTGGTGGCTGGTCAAAGGCTGGACTCCACGATGCCAGAGGTCTTTTCCAATCCTGATGGTTCCATAAGCAGCAGTGCACTGCTGGGCTCTTGCCAGGAGAGCTGGGCTCGTGCCAAAAGGAGAGACACCAGGAGAAAACATCTTCAAAATGTTTGGGATCACTGCCTTGCGCTTCAGCCCACCGTGCTGAGGGAGAGGCACCCCGGCCACTCTCCCTTCCGCATCCCTGTGTGCAATGGCACCTCAGAAAACCCTGGCTGGACCTTGGCATGGCCTCAGGCATGGGGACAGTGGGACAAGGACAGCCATTTCCTGAAGCTCACCCATCTCTCACACAGCTCCCTGCTGCTCGATGCAGCACAGACAACACCCTCCAGCCCCCACAGGCTCATCTGCCTCCTGGCTCAGCAGCAGCAGGCAGGATTTTGGCTGCAGATTTCCCCCACAGCCAGCCCCAAAGCGCAGCTCTCCGCTCTGTGACCTTTGCAGGCAGCCCTGCTGTCCCAGCCCCTCTTGCTCTGTTTGGTTTGGCACTACCCAGAGCTGATTTTAAACCCTGAAGGGCTGTGCCAGCCAGGCTGGCTGGATGTGAGACCAGGAGCACACCAAGCTGGGCCTAGAGAGCAGTCTGCCTTCCCAAAGCATGGTGAGATAAGCACAGTCCAGCCCTTCTCTCCAAATTCACAACTGTGAAACATCTACACTTTGCTGCCTTTGTCCATCTGCTCCAAAACAAAGATTTTGCCATCTCTGATGGCCAAAAACAAGGCGAGAACAGCTGCCCTTCACCCAAGCATATAAAAACCATCCAGGGGAGTGTGCAAACCCTGGTTTCTCTTGCTCTGCAGCTGGGGGATTGTCAGGGAGGGGATGGGAACAAACCCCTTCTGGCTGAAAGGTGACACCCAAGAGGGCTGGGGTGAGGCAGAGCCTTTCTGTTCTGAGCCACATCTCAAGGTCTCCAGCACACTGCTGCCTTGCCTTGCCTTGCTTTACCTTCTCTGCAGTGCTGGGAGGGGAGGGGCAGGCCCTGGAGTCCTCCCTCCCTTCGGGGGAGGCTGCTTTTTGGCACTGTGACAGTGGGCTTTGGGTGTCAAGGGGGCACACAGATATGCTGAAGTGCTGTGGGCTGTGTTAATCACTTCAGTACACCTAATTCTGCAACATCAAACGTGTCAGGCTCTCCAGTTCTCATTTCCTAATTTGTTCTCCCAGGCTGGGATGGTTGATCTGTGCCTGTGCAGCTCCTCTACAAGGCAGATTCAGAGAGCATCCCAGCTGGGTGGTAGACCAGGATAACAGTGCATTGCAACACAGGAATTAGCAAATGGAAAGGGGAGCAGAGCAAGGGGATGAGCATGGATGAGAGCTGGCATGAGCCATCACACCTACAGTGACTGATTTTCAATTTCCCCTTCTGAAAACCTCCCTGGGTGCAGATTGCCTTTCCCCACCTCATTTTCACGATCCCTCCACCTTGAGAATGGCTGATGTGGGTGTCTGGCAGACTACCTGGAAGCCTGGGTTGTTATTTCCCTGGTGTTTCCTCGTGCTGTGATGAAACCTCTGCTCCAGAGAGCTGTGCCAGCCACGCCAGGCAAAGCCCTTGCTGTCCCCAAGAAGAACAGGGCCCTGAGATCTGATGTTGCAGTGCCCTGAAGAACAACTCTGTCCTCACCTCTGAAGCTCACCCCAGCTCCTCACAAGCGGAGACTCTGCACACCAGATCTCTTCCTGTGGGAAGCCAAATCAAGCAGGGAGTTCCCTCCCCTCGCACTGATAGAGACCACAAACATCTCCCTTTGCAGGTGGCAAGCTGCCAGAGACTCCCAAACGTGCTGTGGCCTGGAGCATGCTCAAAAAGGCATCTCATCACATTAATAGCATTATCACTTATCAATCAGCTTTTTCTTTTTTTTTTTTTTCTTTTCTTTTCTCCTGCCTTTTTGGTCACCAAAGTGGTGAGGGCTGGTGCTGCTCCAAAGGATTGGGTCCCTTCTGCAAGAGTTTTGCACCCATCTCTTCTTCCCAACTTGCTGGTGTCTTCCACACCCCCATGGGCGGGTGACACCTAATCCGCCAGACCCAGGGGCACCTGCCATCCTGCACTTTGGACCCTGGACAGAGCAAAATGCAGCAAAACCAAAGGAAGGGCACTGATTTCACAAGCCAAATGTTTCTTTGGAGCAGTGGAAAAACCCCTACGTCCCCTGTTAAAGGAGGATTTGTACATCTGCCTCCAGTAGTCTCACACAAGGAATTATGGCTGCCTCACAGGCAGGATTTAGAGCTGCAGGCAGCTCAGGAAGATCACGAGGCTGTGTTTACTTTCTGACAGATGTATGGGTTTATCACATCCTCTCTTCTGAATGCACATCCCCTCCAGTACACACACCCAAGGTGCGGAATATCAATGAGACAAGATCCTGGCTTTTCCCTGAGCTAAGCTCCCTGTCCAAGCACAGCAGGACTGGTGGCACAGGGCGTGCTGCAGGACGTGTTTCCTCCCTTGTGCATGTACCATTTTGGGTCTAATTCATCCTGGCTGGCAGACAGCTACTAATTTGACGAGTACTTTAACCAGACGTGTTTTTAGAGTGCTTCCCTTTGCTCATGCGTGCTGGGCTACACGGCTGCACGCTGTGATTGTGCATCTAAAATTATGGTGGCTGATAAACTGGAGGCAGAAAAGGCAGCTAGAGCTCAGGCAGAAGCCTGCCAAGTTTCTAATAAAATTCAAAACACGGCAATATTTAAGAGCGTACACGAAGCCAGCGTTTGTCTGTGTTTCAGTCTGCCTTGAAATCCCCTGAGCAATCAGCCCACATGGAGGTAGCTTAAGGAATGGAAAAATCAGTCACTTCTATTTCTCATGTCTTTTTTAGTCTGCAAAGCACAATGTGCAGTGGGAAAACAGGATCCAAACCACTTACTCTGCAACAGAAGCGATTTTGGTTGTTTTCAACCTGAGGAATCCAATTATATCACTTCCTAAAGCCTGTCATGCCAGAAGTCCATGGGTGCCTGACCAATCACCCATCCTCAAATATGATGTTTCTTGAAAGAAACCCCAAGTCCCCAAATGATCCTTTAGTTCCACAGGCACTAAAGAAACTTTCTTACAAGGCTAAGTAACAAACAAACAAACAAACAAACAAACCAACAAACCAAAAACCAAACCAAAACAAACAAACAAACAAACCAAACCAAACCAAACCCCAATTCTTCCCACTATTACTACTGCAATTCTTAGCTTATTTAGGGCCCCACTTCCATGCACAGGTTTTGGGCCTTGGGTTGAAGGTGGTATTTCCTGAGCTCTGAGGATGTTAAGTTGCACATTCCTGGTTTGGAATAACCCCTTAAAATCAGCACCCTGTGCAATAAGATCATTTTTTTCTAAATATCACAGGTGACATTTTAGCTGCCTGTTTCACCAGCTGGAATTCCAGCCCACATGGTGTGAGAAGGAGTGCCCTACAATGAGAAATACCTTTGTTTTGGGAAAATTTTGGCTCTGAATTTCACATCTGAAGTACTAATTGCCCTCATGGTTGGCGCCTTTCCCAGTTTTCCTTTCGAATATAAGGGATCTCAGATCCTTAAACAAGGCAGCATGAATCACTGCATTTGAGTGGAGGCCACATGTAGCTCTGGCTTAAGGGAAATCTCTTTATTTCCTCTAAATGTCCACAATTTTCCTTAGAAGAATAATATTTACTATCAGACCTGCCCAAAAATGTGTTGCTAGAAGTTTTTTCCCCACCCAAAACTTATCTTGGAAATATTTTCTGGAAATGTCGAGCCCTCTCCATTCTTCAAACAAAATGTTTGAGTACCACATTTCCCCTGACCAATTTTTACAGTATTATTTTCAGTGTTCTTTTTAATTCCTATTATTATTACTATTGTTATACCTATTTCCCTGCCATTATTTTACATCCTCACTGTTGCTGATTCCTACCAAATTCTTTGACTTCCAGCATTTCATTAATTTTTCAAAACTGTCAAAAAAAATAGAGGGAAAGAACCACTGTTGTCTTAATTTTCTTTGCTAAACAGTCTTCTGCATTCTGAAATGCTCCAAGTTACCATAGCCGTGGTTTTACTTTTCATTTGCCATATCAGAGATCTCTCCCCATAAACTCAGGGAATTCTGGGCAAGATGGAGAGTAGAAAAAGAGATGTTTAAAGAAGAAAGTAAATAAAGAATTTCTTCCCCACCCCTCCCAGGGCCTTGACAGTCACATATGGTCCTGTTTGAAAAGATTGAATAAGAGCCAGAAAACAAAGAAAGGGCGATGATTCTAGGTTTGGGCTTGATTTAGGGATTTTTCCTCGATTAATCCAGCATTTTCATACTTCAATACTCTGAGGTTTTGGGTTTTTTTTCAGTTAAATTTCTTTTTTCCCTCTTCAGCAAGGGACTTTGCAATTCAGGCTGTGTAATAACTCCTCCTACTTAATATTTCACCAGCTCACCCGGAATTTACCTCCAGAAATAGGGCTCGGCACTGATTTATCTTTGATTATGGGAATAATTAACTTCCCGCAGGCAAACCCGTGTCCGCGCGTGGTTCCGCGATCATTCGTGAAAAGACAACGGCAGGACACAACTCACATCCCCTGAGTGCACCCCAAAGGCCCTGTCCTGGGGAAATGCTGTCTCCAAGGTGAATCCAGCCCTGGGAAGCTCAAGCACAGGCAGTTTCCTGTTGTTTTTTATCCTTTTTTTTTGCCAGAGTGGGGGTCGAATGCACAAGACGGTGTTTCATGTTCTGACTCGGATGTTTATTAATTCTTATCTATGATACAGTCTCACAAACTGTGAGTTCCAGCTAACAAACTAAAAAAGTGGCTCCTATCTCTTTCTCCATGAGGCCTTTTAAGGATAAACTGTCCAATTATGGAATGACACCTAAGTGATTTTTACTTTTAACCCAATAATCAACCACCTGTGGTCCGCAATGTGGATTTTTCTACCCAATTACAAAATACCACCCAGACCCATGGAGAAGAAGGTGGAAAAGAAGGACGCAGCCTCTGCCCTAAAACATCCATCTTGCTTTATATATATTACTATAGTCTAAACCTTTAAACTCTAAGTTTTCCACCCTGTGATATCACACACTTCCATTCAAGCTCCACACCCACAATCCCAGTGCTGTCACTCAATTTTGGGAGCCTTTTCCACGGCCTCAGGTCAAATGCAGGGTTTGCTTGGGGGTCAGTGCCTGTCAACAAGCAAGTCTAAAATTCTAAAGTCTGACATTCCCAGTGCCCAGGGTTCCAGCAGTTTCCTGGTTACAAAGTATTTGTCTTGTGCAGAGAACGTCCACTTCCCGCTGCTGAGATCCGGGCCACGGAAACTCCGGGGCGTTATCAGCCTAAGTCAACACATCCTATTAATAATCATTACTTGTGCACTGCATATTGCCTGGCACCCTCGGCCAGATTTAGCTCTGCTTTCTGCATCACAGCTCCACACATGCTCATTACCACACAGTTTACAAACAAGGCAATTACTTGGGTGATTATTAAAGCTACAGATATGGCAGAAAGACTTTTTTTAAAAAAATCTCTTGAACCATCAGAAAACCTCCAGGCTAAAAAAACCCCAAACAAATATAAACCAAAAAACAAACCCAACAATGAAGTGATTGTTACAGGGATTAAATGATTTCCCCCCGCCCCATACTCGCTTGAGTGTTTGCTTTTTTCCTGGTTACTGGTTCTTATGGATTACTGCCCTAATCATGCTGGCAGCAGCACTGTTATCTGTGGTGAGAAGGGGAGCAGAGGAGTGTGAGCAGGTGGCTGCTGCTCACCTGGGGAAAAGGAATTCGGGGCAAGACAGCTGAGATGGGCCAAAGTGACCAGCCCAGGCAGGGACAGGGGAAATCACTGACCCATAATTGCAAAGTTTCAGCTATTATCAGAGCACAGTTAAGACTGACTGCTTTTAATTCTGAAGCAGAACTCTAAATTGTCAGGATTAAGAGAGAAAAAAGGAAACCTGGAATAAGGACAAAGCAAACAGAAGTTAACATTCAGAGAACACTCCTGATACCTCTCAGTTTCCCATGCTGGAGAGGAAGATAAATGCTAAGATCTTAAGCTTTCCTACTTCCACTATCTGTCACAGACAGAAAATGCTGGCTTTTAGGGGAACACCATGGACCCACACGGTTTTGGACAATGATACCATGTTCCTGCTCTCCAGTATCCTGCCCATCCAGCCTGACACAGATGTGCCCTTGTCTGGGCCATCAAATCAATGCCCTTACATTTTTGGGAAGCTCTGTTTCTCCCAGGTACAGGGATCAGGACCTCCAAGGCATGAGCATCTGCCCTGGTTTTCCCTTATAAAGCATATTAAGGCACGCAGACTGATGGGGAGGCAGGTGCCAAGGAATACGAAAGACCTCAAGGAATCATTAAAAACAAACAAAAAACCCCCTGAACAACTACATCCCAAAGCCAGGAGGTTCTGTTCCAGGTTTGAAATGCAGTGTGTAGAGCTGGAGCCAGCCTTTCAGCCCAGCAACTGCTGAAGCACATCAGAAACCCTGGGAATGTCTGTTGGTTTCCCTCAGGAGACATTTGGCTGAAGGCAGCGAGAGGAGGCTGTGAGTAGGACACAGCTGCTGTTTTTCTCCTCCCAGCAGACTCAAGCCCCACTTGTAGGCTCTGCTGAATTTCTGAGAGCTCCCCCCAAAGCCCCTGGGCTGGCAGAGGAGTTGCTGCAATGCTGCATGCTGCTCCCAGATCCCTTTCCCCACATTTTCCCCCTGCAAGGGCAAGATTTATGTGGGGTTTAGGTTTGTAGGAAGTCCACAAACTTCCCTTCAAGCATCCCCTGTGAGTGGGGTGGTGCTGGCACGGCACTGGATGTGGAAATGCTGCTCCATCACCTGAAGGAACGAGCTACAGTGGGTGCTGGGAGAGAACCAGTGGAGAGGTGATAGAAGATTTCCCCCCCTGGCTTCAGACATCTATTTTTAAACTATTGCACGTGTTTCCTTTCATTACCACTGGTATTCATTTGCTCTGAAAGGAGGTTACAAATAAGGAGAAAGCCCCTCGTTAATTGACTGGGTGATTTATTGCATCCTCCCCCCGTCAGCAGCCACACAGGTTTAAAAGCTGCATGAGGGATGGCTGCTCAGATTTTGTTTGGAAATGAGCTGGGTGGAGGAGATGGGAAGAACTCCAGGCATTGGCTGCCTATTTTAAACTATAGACCGCTCTTTGGTGGGGAGGGGTCCCCAAAAAAGGAGGTTCTCCCTGCACTGTGCTGGTCACAGGTCAAAATCTGTCAGCAACGTGTCTGGGGGTTTACTCTGGAGCATCAAAACTTGCTCTCACTTGGCACTTCTGAAAGATGTAAACACAGACAGGGTAAGTGGACCGAGATTTTCTAAAATCTCATTTACAAGCGCTTTTTCCATGCACAGAAGTACCCTTAGTCTCTGCTAAGCCTGAGGGCAACTTAAAGTCAGTCCCACAACTGATTTCAGGTTTCAGGATGCTTTCAGAAAGGCCAGGAAGTGTCATGGAGAATTTGGCTTCCCTGGTAATGAGAGAGGAGGAGGAAAAAGGCAAAAAAGCCAAAAGGAAAAAGAGTATAAGGAGTAACATAACGGAATGGAGAAGGGAATAAAGGAGAGAAAGCGGAAACAAAGCTTAAAACAAGCTTAAAAAGCCATGGAGGGAACAGAAAATAAAATGAACCCCTGATCTCCAACAAGGTGGTTCTGGGTATGAACAGAAGATCTTGGACAGGCAGGCCACAGGGATGTTATTTGGAGCAGCTTGCTGGCTTTCCCTGGGGTTTAATAATAGCAACTGTATTTATACGACTAAAATGTTTTTGTTAAAAGGCTAAGTACTGGTATGTCATGCTAGTCACTTTAATTTAAAATAAATTCTAAAAGTTCTCACTGGAAAGGCTTGCAGCTAACTATAAATACATGCAATATGCTGATGGGTTGGTTTTTTTTTTTTTTGGTTTTTTTGTTTTTTTTTTTTTTTTTTTTTTTTAATAAAGCAAATTTATTCTTCTTCAGAGGCACTAAATTGCACAACTGCACAGTATTTCTGTGGCACAAATTTTCAGGGGCCCGGGAATTCAGGATTTTTAACTGATCTGGCTGCTTTTATTTTAATTTTTTTTTTTTTTTTTTAGCCCTACTGCATGTAGGGGCAGCTCTGGCTGGTTTGATGTGGGCTTTTGATACATGAAGAGATTCAAAGAGATAGGTGAGGGACAGAGAGAGATAAAGGGAAAAAATGAAAAGAGGAAGAGTCCTGGGCAGGGTGACAGCACTTTTCATCCGTATTACACTGAGCATTTGGATGACAAAAATCCACATTTTACACTTCCTTCGACAGGGAGCTCCTTGCTGGTGGCCAACAGAGAGCCCAGGTGAATCCTTTGGCTGCAGCAAAGTGAGGAGTGCCAATGCCACCTTCCTGTGCCCTGTGTGGCCACAGCAGCAGGCTGCCCTTTGCACTGACCACTTCCATCTCCTCTGCAAGGCTCAGGATGAGTTTCCACCTCCAGCTGCTGTGAACTGGCCCATCCCTGGGCACTCCAGCAGCAAGGAGAAAGCAGCCAGGTAGGGTTCAGCAGCTCAGGTAGGATTCCAACCTCCAGTGAGCTCTCTGGTGCCCCTCCATCCTCCTGGGGCATCCAGAGGACATTCTCCATTCACCCCGCGTTTTCACCGCAGTTCTGTAAAGGATGACGATGGCAGAATTCCTTAGAAGGGGCTGAAGCCAGCCTGCTGCTACCAGATAGCAGGAAATATTTATAACAATCACTCCCAACTGCAGCCTTTCATCCGCAATCTAAACAGAAAGCTGAAATCCCAGGCCTGTAAGTTGATGCCTTGGCTATATATGGTCAAAGAACTGCGTGGGGGAGAAAAAGATGCTGAGTCCCCAGCACAGGGCTCCGAGAAGATCCATTAAATTAGCCAGCCCGTGTCGCCAATTAGCTCTGAAGGACGATTGTCACGCCGTGGCACTTCGAGCTCTGCTCTCCCGGGGATGTCTCAGCGTGTCACACTCACAGCCACGTGGATGGCAGGGCACAGCATCCTGCAAATGCTCAGAGATGTCCCCCAGCCTCCTCCCGTGCCTGTGACAGCAGCTGGGAATTGCAAAGCGCTGCTAACTCCTGCAAAGTTATGGGGTGACTCCCTGCACCCCTGCAGGAAAGCACTGCCAGGCATTTTACAAGGCACCAGGACAGAGGAATGGTGTTTTCTGGTAATAGGGCTAGCAAAAAAAGAGAGAGCAAAACCAACTCCTGCATGAAAAGGGACCTAGAAAATCAGCAGGCACTGAAGTGCATTGCTTCAGACTCTACTAGTGACTGTCACTTATCCTTTTTGAAGGAGTTCCTCTGATGCCAAAAGTCCACATTTTACACTACTTTTTTTTTTTAGAACTCCCACCACAGGTCCCTCTGAAGCAGCAGGAAATGAACTGCAGAGCTTTACTCACAGAGGTGCTTCCACATTGTGCCCCCTTAGTGCAGAGCACAAGGTTCCCCCTCACACCCTGGGGCATGGGTGGGATGGAGGCATCTCCTTGTTGCCCTCCTCTGCTTTTACCTGAGCATTTCCTAACAGGAGCAAGTTCTCCAGAGAAGCTGTGGCTGCCGCATCCCTGCAAGGCCAGGCTGGATGGGGCTCTGAGCTACCTGGGCTAGTGGAAACTGTCCCTGCCCACGGCAGGAGGGTGGGACTGAGGTGATCTTTAAGGTCCCTTCTAAAGTAAATCATTCTATGGTTCTGTATGTTCAAAACAAGACTGGCCTGAAAAGCAGCACTGCAGGATTTTTTTACAGGGGGAAGAACAGGTTCATGGCCCCTGAAGAATCAACAGCTTTGGCCCTGTGATATTAAAAGGTTTTTCTCACTGCTGTTCTGATGCCTTTGGAAAATTGGCCTGGAACAGGCACTGGACAGAGCTGGAGAATAAAGCAGGGATTTATTGAAAGGCCTCCAGCATCCACCTTGGGCAGGACAGGGCCTGACCTGGGCTACACCCTACGTGGACTAAGAATGGTCACAAAATGGACAAATGGTCACAAAGTCTCACATTTTTATGAGTTTTGGTCCACTTGCATCTTGGAGTTTAATTGTCCAATTCCAGCTCCAGGCTGTCAGGTCCCATCCTTCTTGTTCCTCCCTCCAGCCCACCCTTGGTTGTGCTTTTGGGTCTGAAAGTTGTCCTTGGTGTGCAGCAGGAAAAGGATTTGTTTTGTGTCCCTGCTCTGTGAAGAGCTCACCAGCACTGAATGTGAGGCTCAGAACTGCACCCCTGGGCAGCACAGAACCTGAAAATATGAAAGCCCAAACTTAAGGCATCGGTTCCCCAGAGACGGCACCGTGCTCAAAAGCAAGGAGCTGGCACTCCTGCCTGCTGCATGTGGGCTTCAAGAGCTCACCCATGACGGCAGCCTCAAACCAGCAAAGTGAGCTTGCCCACATGGACAAGCCTTGAGCTGGAGCTCACAATGCTGGGTGCTCATCAAGACATCAGCCTGTGCTCAGGACATCTCATGGAGCATTCTGACAGGCGTGTGCCTCTGGGGCAGCCTTTCCTGTCCATTGCACTTGAATGCCTTCCCACCACTCGCAGCTGAATTTCAAGGAAACGGCGGCGAACATCTCGACTAAAAAATGGAGATTATCACCGAAAAGTCACGTTTTCCTTTTGTGAGATCTGACACACTGTCCCGACCTGCTTGTTGTTATGAAGCAAACAGCAGCAAATCTATTTCTGCCTGTGTCCCTGCCATATGGGGGTATCAAAACCATGAGAAATCCCTTCCATTTCAACAGCAGCCCTCCCTTGCTTCTCTTTCTGTACCTCGTGCTGTATCTCACAGGGTGGGATCAGGAAACCCCTGACCAACCTTTACCCTTAAAAGCCTTTCAATAAATTCCTGTTTTATCCTCTAGCTCCAGTCTCTGTTTCAGGTCAGCCTTCCCAAGACATCAAACCAAATTTTGGTCTCTCTCGGTGCCAAAGCAGACTCTTGGGAGTCCTGGGAGCCAACAAGAAATTTAATTTTCACCTAAAACACACTGAGTGAAGGATGCCCTGAGGTTTTAGCTCTTGGCATGGCAGAGGAAAGCAGAGAAGAGCAGAACCACCAGCCAGCTGTGACACAGCAAATGGTGAGCTCCCAGGGTGGAAACAACCACTGGACACAGCAAACCTCTCTGCAGTGATGGAAAATGAGGACATAAAGGCTTGAGAGCTATAGTTTGGAAGAGAAACGCCCCCGCAACAGGGGGGTTTTATTTGTTTTATTTGTATTTATCTATTTAGTTATTATTTGTGCTAGCTGTTGTGGTGTGGGCTGCATCAGAAGGCATTATTGAGTTTATCAGTGCTGGTGCATTCCCAGCAGGAGCTGATCCTGCAGGCAGCACTGGGCTGGACTCACATGCACCACTGCACATCCCACTGCAGCCCACATGGCACCAGGGATGTTTTACTGGGATATAAATCCTGGTTTATACCCCAGTAAAGCACAGCTCATTTATGCATTTGTGGCATCTGGGGACTGGATGCCTGGCAGACACCAGTCCTCCCTGCAGGGAGCCTGCAAGGCCAAGCCTGGAGCAGCATTTCACCTGTGTAGGTACTCACAGCACGTTTTAAGGCAGGGTGAGCCATGGTCTGGGGCAGGGCACAAGTCTCCTAACCCTGAGATGAGCAGAGGAAGCTGGAATGGCAGGACAGAGAGAAGGCTGCGCTTAGAATGGGGGCACTGCGATGAAAGACTTTTTCTGTGGGAAAAAGGGGTTTTACAACCTCAGAGCAGGATTAGGTGAAGGGAGGGGAGACCTTGATGGCTGCTGTCTTGTGTGAGAGCCCCTTTGGTGCCAGCCCTGGTGCCACGTGCCTGGGGAGCCTGGCTCTGTGTGTCCCCCAGTGCAGCCTGCCTTGCGTGCCACGGCCGCACACGTGCTGCTCCAAACACAGGGAACGGAGAAGGACAGCTCTGAAAAGAAAGGCACATCTGCCAGATAGGCTGGGAAGGAGAAGGAGCTGTCCCCAGAAGAGCACAGGGATATTTGCATGCAGGCTCACCCTCCCCAGCTGCGGGAGCAGCTCTTTCATGTGGATGCGCGGCGTCCTCGGCAGAAATCTGTTACAAATATTTGTTGGATCTCCTCTCGACAATCTCAACAGACATAACCCAGGGGTTTAGCTGCTGGGAAAAACTCTTCAGGTTTATCTGCAGCCTTTTATACTCCTCTAGACTTCAAAGATGCACTGCTTTTGCAGCCGAGGTTTTTGAGATTTGAAAAGAGCTCCTTTGCCGAAAGAGCAGCCGTGGAGCCTCCCAACAGGAGCAGTGGCCAGGGGATTAGCCAGGTGGAAATTGGCTTTTCTGGGGTTGTGCTGGACAGACATGTGGTGTTCAAACCTGATGCATTAGCTGAAGCCACCCAGACATTTGTTTTAGGTTGTCTACCTGATAAATTTGCTTTGCTAAAAGCAAGCAGAGTGAAAAAGCGTAAGCTTTTTCGATTGAGCCCACTGTTTCTCTTAAACTATCCCCTAACAAAAAATTCTGCAAGACTGCTGATCTCCAAACCCAAAGTCCACGACCTTCTGCAGGCAAAGCGCAAGCCCCCCTGCTCCAGGACATTTTCAGCCCCAGCTGTGGCTCAGCTGGCTCCCCCCTACCAGGCTGCAGCCACCCTTACAGCAATTCTGGCAGAAGGAGGAGTTGTCCTCCCTTCACCTGGCAGGAGCTGCTCCCCAGGCCTCAGCGCCCACATCTCCAAGGCAAAGGCACACTCCTGTACTCTGCCAACACATTCCCCTTCCTCCACTTGGCAGAGTCAGGCCTATTAACAGGATAATGAGGAGAAAGGAGTACAAGCCTGAAAAAAGCATCTCTGATGGGAGCGTTTCAAAAGGCAGCCAGTTTCCAGAAGGCAAGAACCATTCTCCACATCAATTACCTACAGAGATGCAAGAAACTGGATGACAATGAGAAATTAGATAATAAAAGCTCCGATTTAACTCATTAAGTTATGGCTCCAGGTAAGTGTAGTCCCAGTGCATGCCAAATTTTATTTATGCTTGCATTGCCACCACCTCTGGAGAGCATTGCTATGAGGCACGCAGCGACTGAGGAAGAAATTGAAGGTAATTTTGTTCTGCAGCTCCAGAAATGTGAGCCATTTCCACAGACCAAAGCCTGCACCTCCCTGTCAATGGAACCTGGAGCAGTGTGAACATGCCCAGAGCCCTCTCAGCGTTGTCAATCACTGCAGGGTCACTCATCCTTAGTTTTGGAATGCAGGTTTCTGTCACTGGGGCCTGAAGGAGGCAAAAGTGACATTTTCTTTTGTTTACTCTAAAATACAAGCCAACAACACCCCTAAATCTGTATGGTTTCTCCTCCTCCTCCAGCTTTTTTCACGAAAAGCAGGTATGCTCCTGTGGAGTTTCCCGTTTTCCTTGCTGTCACTGAGAGGAGAAAATGCAGCAAGGTACTCGTGGGGGAAATCCTCAATCTGACATTCCCTCAGTGTCTGCTGTTGCAGGAACGACAACCAACAAACACACACAACCTCTGTCCCACAGGGAGAAAAGCCAAATGGTCTTTAAGGGCCATCCCCAGCAGCTTTGGCCATGTTGCATTTGCAGTTTAGACCAATTTCAAATGAAGCTTTTCTCTACAGCCTTTTGTGTCATAAACTGATGCCTTCGTCTCAACCAAAACCTGCCTGCAGCCAGCAGAGAAGATGGAGGAGGAGGAGGAGGAGGAGCAAGAAGAAGACGAAGAAGACGAAGAAGAAGACGAAGGAGACAAAGGAGAAGGAGAAGGAGATGAAGAAAATGAAGAAGATGAAGAAAATGAAGAAGAAGAAGAAGAAGAAGAAGAAGAAGAAGAAGAAGAAGAAGAAGAAGAAGAAGAAGAAGAAGAAGAAGAAAAAGAAGAAGAAGAAGAAGAAGAAGAAGAAGAAGAAGAAGAAGAAATGAATGAAGAAATGAATGAAGAAATGAATGAAGAAACGAATGAAGAAAACCTGGCTCAAATATCAAGGTCACCCAGGCAATACTGAGGTGACCCAGTGGGTCAGGAGACCCACTTCACTGGCTCTGGGCGCATGTCCCTGAGAAAAGGGCTTCCCCTTATGGTGCCTTCCAGCCTCCTAAGGGTTTAAACTCAGCCAGTTAGTCCCAGCTCTGTTACAGGTGTGACGTCAGATCCCTCTATGATCCCCCAGATCCCTCTATGCCTGCAGCAGATTGCCACCAGTGTTGCAGTAATGACACAGTTCTCTTTTCTGTGCTGGAAGTCATTAGTGCAGTGGTGTTGGGGAGATGACTGCTGCCAAACCAAGGCCCCTGCTCATAGTAGCTGGTGCAAAGAGAGCATCATTTTAACTTCATTTTTCATGACCCAAATGCAAGCCTAAAGCTACCCGTGTTCAAACGTGTCAGCTGAGCTCACTAGCTCCCCTCTAATTAGTCCACGAGTCTAAGCCCAGAAAGAAATAAATGAATAAAACTTATGCCACAAATCAAATGGTGCTGCACCCAGCCAAGACTGAAGGTCACCATCACCCCAAGCCCTGGGGCCAAAAATGGTTTTGCCACTTCCACCTGCTCCTCTGCAGGATTTCCCACCACAGAACTGGGGTGCTAGAAGCAAATCCTCGCTTGCAGAGAGCTGTTGCACAAGCTGCCTGACAATCTATCCCTTCCCAAGGTATGGCCTCTCACGTGGGAGAAGCTGAGGTGTTGAAGTGTTGTTGTTTCACCTCCTGTTGTTGTGGCCCCTTCTGTCAGCAGGGTTTCTGCAAACACTTGACCTGAAATGAATCCCCCCGCTTGACTTTCCAGAGTCAGTGGAGGAAAGTTTGGTTCAGAATGCAAAATGAATTTTCTGTGAAGCAAGAGATAACCAAAAAAATCCAAAACCAAACCAAACCAAACAAAAAACCCCCACAAACAAACAAACAAACAAACAAACAAACAAACAAACAAAAAACCAAACCAAAAACCTCACAAACAAACCACGAAAAAAAAAAAACCCAAACAACAAAAAAAAACCAACCAAAAAAACAACAAAAAAACCCAAACCAAACAAACCCAAACCAAAAAAAACCCTGACAACCCCAAACTTCAGCTAATTTCTTTAGACTTCCAGATTGGTTTATTCACGATGCAGATTTCCTGAAAGGTAAATCTTTCTTCCTTAAATAATAACACTCATACAGATCACTACATTTTCCCTCGTGTGTAGGAAAGGGATTTTAAACCTCTGCTCTAGCTAGGAGGGAAGAGATTAACACAATATTAAATATGGAGCTCTTCATGCTATCCTTTTTCTTTCCTCTCTCACATGCACTGCCCTGGCACCAAAACGCTGATGAATAGCAGGGAAATTCACATCAATTTAGTTCTTCCTTTCCCAGACAAGTGATTTTTCTTGGCAAGGCTAGAAGGATTCTCTTCTCCTCATTCCTTTTACCTTCGATGCCTGGTGCCAAGCCAGGGTTTTTCCTGCAAACACACTGAACATGAAACTTGACAGCTTTTTCAAAGGACCTGTTGCCAACCTGAGCAGCACAACCTTGCTCTGAGGTTTGATGGGGGCTCTGAGGAGGACCCAAGCACTTTGCAGCTCTCAAGTGCTCAGCAGCAGCTGAGAGGAGGAATTCATACAAACCATTGTGATTCTGGCCCCTCTTTCACTTTTCCTTTCACTCCTTTTCCAATTATTCCTGTTTTACCTTAGCCCACCTCACCTCCACAGATGCATTCCCCTGGTTATCCTTTCACCTACTCCAATTCCTGAGGCACAGGCAGGTGCAGCCCTCAGGCACATGTGCACCTGGAGGTATTTGCATCCCTTTTGGATGCTGCAATTGCTGCCTGAATTGTTGGAACCCTGGAAACTTGGATTTTAAGGTTTTGGTATAATTGGATAGAAAAGTCCGCATCGTGGGCCACGGGTGGTTGGTTATTGGGTTAAAAGCAAGAATAATTGAGGTGTCATCTCGTTATTGGACAATTTGTGCTTAAAAGACCTTGGAAATAGTTAGAGACAGAGCCATTTTTCACTCTGTTAGCCAGAACTCACAGTGTGTGAGACTGTAACAGAGATAAGAATTAATAAACATCTCAGTCTGGACACGAAAATTGCATCTCTCGAGCATTTAATCCTGACTCTGGCAGAAGAAAAGAAGATAAAAACCCCAACACTGGGTGAGCCCATCTACTCACAGCCAGAGGGAAGGGCAGTGGGGTGGGTGAGCTGTGCCAAGGCTGCAGGTGACAGATGAGCTGTGCCCATGAGCAGAGCAGTAGAGGACTGGCAACTGAGAGCAATTCCTCTCCCAAAGCATGGCAACTCCTTCCCTGGCACACCAGGGAGATATTAGTCAGCATTAGGGAGATATTGTCCTTAGCACCACAGCCCTTGGAGTCCTGGGAGTCAAAAAGAAATTTGATTTTTCACCTAAAACACACTGAGCGAAGGTTGCCCTGAGGTTTTTTTTTGTTTTCCTCTTGGCACAGCGGAGGAAAACACCACCAGAAAGGCTCAGACAAATAAAATGAGTGCATGGGCATCACTTTCTGGTCTTGTAACATTTTAAGCAGCTGCATCACCGGGGAAGGAAGCTGTGACAGCATCACAGATGTGACTCATGGGCTTTGCACACTGAAAAGAGAGAGGTTTATGGCCCTGAAAAAAAGATTGTTAAGGAATCCTTGCTGTCTGACCATTCAGGAGCCACTCTGGGAGTCACAGCAGCACCACCCAAGAGTTTCCCTGCTGGGACCAAAGCCCCCCTTGCAGCAGGAAGAGACTCCAGTGAACCCCTGCATGCCCAGCTTGGCTCCCACCACACAGCACACTCACACAGGCAGACAGGATCCTCTCACCCTCTCATTCTCAGCTTTCCTGCAGCTGTCTGGTTCTTTTAAGTACCTTGATCAAGCTGCAGTCACACTGTGACAGCCTGAGCTGATCCTCCAGGGTCAGTGAAGGAATCCCTGGGCTCCTGCACCCTTACAATCTGTGCATCCCTCATGCTCTTTGTGCCCCTTGCACTTTTTGGGATCTCCTGCTTGTTTATTTGGGTTCTGTAGAGTCTCCAGGGGACTGGGCACCCCCAGGCAGTGCTGCAGGTCAAACACAGAGTTGGTGCCAGGTCACGGCCCCTTGCCTGGAGTTCCAGTCATTTCCCCACCCTGGGCACAGCCTGTGGCTCCCAAGGAGACACTTGCACCAGGGGTGTTCCTCAACAAGAACAGGCTGCAGGAAAAGGAGCCCCAGGCTGTCACTGTGCTTTTCAGAAGGTAGAAGCTCTCTGGCGCTTTCCATTCACAAATTAAAACAGGAACCGCTTCCTTTGTCAGCCTGGGCTGAACTAAAAGCCTTCCTTAAGGGTTTGAAGATGCTGAAGGAGAGGAATTTTGGATACCTTGGGGCTGGTTCTGCAGCTCTAATCTGCCAGGTGACATGAATCCACCCCAGCTTTCCCTGGTGGTGATTCTGCATTAGCACCCAGCAGCAGCTCTGGGCTGAGAGTCCATGGAGCTGCCTCAGCTGAGCAGGGAATGTCTGAGCACAAGGCAGGAACCCTACAGGGAAACCAAACTGCCCTCCTGGCCTGAGGAGGTGAAAGGATCAGAATTCAGGGACTGCACAGGTGGAGCAGCAAGGAGGGGAAGGAGCTGCTTTAGTGGCTGGAGGGAGTTTGTGGAGCCGAGGGGAGCACTGGCATGGTGCTCCCTGGAGGTTCTAGGACACCCCTGGCTGGCAGGCATGGGGGCAGGAGATTTTTGTCCTGTGCACTGGAAGAAAAGGGCACAAAGGTTGTTTCTCAGACCAAGTATTTACAACCCTCTCTGACTTCCCCCCATTCTCAGGTTTGCCTCTCCTCGTGTAGGTGCCTGCAATGGTCTGCATGTAAGAGCAGAGCAATCTCCCTTTCTGTTCCCAAGAACTGGGTCCCCATTAGCTGCTCCAGGAGGGGAGGACATGGTGCAGGGATAAGGAGGTGCTGCTCCAAGGGAATGTTCCTAGCTCTTCTCTTCAGGTGTGTTTCCCAGGTAAAATTTGACCAGCAGAGCCCCCAGCCTACTGCTGCCTTCAGACCTGTTCATCAGCACCTTTGTGAGGGCTCTCCAGCACTGCCAGTTCTCAGGGGGCCGAGACACGGTGTTTTAATTGTATATAATTAAATACTGCTTCCCTTATCTAGATTTCAAAGTTTACTGTTGGGGCTGCAGTGCCAGTGCTCTCTTCCCCTCTAATTAGCTTCCTTAATCTGTGCAGCCTTGCTTCTTCCCCCAGGGGGACAGGGCTCTCCTGCAGGGAAGCTTGGATTGCATCTAATTATTAGCAGAGGAGCCAGGCACTGCCCCTGCCCCAGATATCCCTGGAGAGCCCAGAGTGGGTGGCCACAAGGAAGCTGTGCAGCTTCCATGTGTGCATTTGGTCTCCCTGCTCCATCTCTGGGTTGCTTTGCACGTTATCCCATTACGGGTTTGTGGCAGAAGAGCCTGCAGGGCACCGGGGCACCTGGCTGAGGTGCAGCTCGCAGGATGAACGCTTCTGCCTGGCTAGCACACAGCAAGAGGGCAGAAAGAGCTCCCAAGGCCTCATCTGACCCAAAGGGGATTAAAGGAGACCTTCAGTAGGTTTTTGGGCAGTGCCTTCTAAGCTGTCTCCTGCTGTTGGCAGAGCCCGCTCACTCCCCCAAGAGGGAGGATGAGGATGGTTTTCCTCCTCTTGAACATCTTCAGGATGGCATCTGTCTCATTCACTGCAAGAGCACAGTGCTGTGAGCTCAGATTTGGCTGCCAGGCCCTGATGGCACCCCCTGACTTGGCTGTTCCCCTCCCACCTGGATTTGTGTTCATTATTATTCTTACACAAGCACTTTGCAGTGTCTTGCTTCTGTCCAGGCTAATTCCCGTCTCTCTAAATCCCCATCCTACCTCTGATAACGCTTTCAGACTCTTATTCTCCTTCTCTCTGCAAGCTAAAACACCATTTTTCTCTTTCCCCCTGCCCAGCAAGCTCCATTTCAGGACAAGCACCTACTGAACACCTTTTCACCCCCATCCAGTGACACATTTCTCTTTCCAGACAGATGAGCCCCCATCACCCCAGTGGCCCATTTAGCCAGGGCTTGCTTATGACAGCTCTAAAACAAGACAACATTAAAAGCCCTTCTGAAGCTCAGTGATATGACAACACTGCTTCTTCCCTCACCCAAAAGGCTGGCATAAAAGGAAATTAGGTTGGCTTGATAAGATTTGTTCTTGACAAATATATGCTGGCTGTTATTCATCTCCTTGTTATCTTTGAGGTACTTACAAATAACGTGCTGATTTATTCTGGGCTCTTTTAGGTACAAAAGCAGACCTAAGGTGGCTGAGCTGCTTTTTGAAGGCAGCTTCTGGAGCTTGCCTGCACGTGGCACCCATTGTCCAGGAACCATTTCCAGAGGGACTGCTCAGAGCCCCCCATAGAGCAGGATTTCTGTGTGCCTTGTGGGGTGAGGACAGGCACCTCATCTCTGTCCTACAGAGAGGCCTCAGGACCACAGACATCACAGAGGGACCTGCTTCTTGGCAGAACCTGTCGTTCAGCTCACTTCTCCTTTCTTCCCTCTGCATTTCTAAGCCATGAATGTCCAGAATATCTCCTTCTAATTCTTGTCCAGTTCATGCTCAGCCTGATTCTCACCCAGCCCTCCCACACTTCTCTGTTACAATCCTCCCTACTAAACTGACCCATTTTCGGATTTTTGTATGAGTCTAGCTGAGTTCCAGGTCACCAGAGAGCTCATGAGTCAGGTAAATCTCCTGCTACACTTTCCTCCTTATTCCCAGGACGATTTGTGCCTGGGGCATTGATGCTGACTGTGTTTACATTATTTTTGCCCTGTGTAGGGGTGATTTCTCATTCCCCTGGGTCCTGTCACTAAGGAGGAAGGTAAATTTCAACAACCAAACCTAAAGTGTGAATGGAAATCTACTGAACCGAGCAATCCCTTGGCTCCTGTGCAGGCTGCAGTGCCAGGTAAAACCTGCTCCCTCCCTGCCTGAGCCAAAGGAACAGCTTTTGTTTCAGACCAAGCCTCCTTCTCCTCAATGAAACCAGGGCGTCTCTGCCCTGCTTGCTGCAGCTCAATTCATCCCAGACTCCCTGCAGAAGTGGCTTTTTTTCCCCCCCTGCCTTATAGGCTGTGACAGGGCTGTGAATTTCTGTGAGAGCTGTGCAGAGCCCGGGCTGCGCTGTGGCACTGCCAGGGGCCAGGGGAGGGCTGTGGCTGAGGACACACAGCTCCTCGGAGCACAGTGTCCATCCACGGTCTCCAGACAGCCCTGCTGCCTGCCCTGCTCCAAAGGCACGCCAGAATAAGTCATCTGGTGCTCAGGATGCAGGGGGGAGGTTTTTTTTGGGAGGGCAGAGGATGGCACAGCCACGGCCACATGAGCAGTACAGAGCGGGGAGGGCAGGTGCCAGGGAGAAGGGCAGGCAGGGGGGATGCTGAGAGCCTGCTTGGCAGTTTTGGGGGCTGTCGAGTGCTCGTGGATCCACAGATTCCTACTCCGAATTGTTTGCAGAAACCCACGTACAGCTATTTTGTTCTTTAGGATCACGTGCGCCGACAAATTAAACCACGAGCACGCCTCAAAATGAGTTTCTTACTAGGAAGCAAGAGACCAAGTTTGGAAAAGAGCTCTGAGCACATCAATCCTTTTTTGTCTTCATGCCCTTCTTGTGTCCCAGACAACAGCTTTGCCACCTGGTGACAGTGCATCTGGCCCTTGGGACGAGGGTCTCCTGCAGGGTGTGCTGGCCTTGTGCTTCAATCAGAGCCATATTGCATGACCCCAAAATAGCACAGCCTGTGACCACCACACACCAGTGCTTTAAGGGGGGCAAATACCCAGGGGAATCGCTCAAGCCCTCCAAAGCACCTTCCCGATAACAATGCCATTAAAATTTAAACCATCCTTTGAAAAACTCCACTCACTTGGGCCCCATCCCTGTCCCCACCTGAGCCGTCTGCACTCAGGGGACCTTTCCCTGGAAAGGATTTTTCTCTGAGAGGGCAGGCATGTGCCACCAGCTCCATCTCTCTCCTTGCAGCCCCCAGGTCACAGGGATCCAGCCATGCTCTCTGTCATTGCTTTGTTTCAGACACATCTGATTGTTGCTTTGATTGTGTAGGAAGCAGTCCAGACATTATGGAAATGGCACCATATAGGGACTGGGCAGAGGAGGCTCATGCTGGTCACCCTCTTACTTACACAGCAGTGGGAATATTTTCTCTCTTACACTAAGATATTTTTAAAACAGAGAATGCTGTTGCTGTTTGTTGTCACCCAGGATCCAGCATTGCCATTCTTGGAAACCAGCACAGTGCCTCTAATGTCATCGTCAGGAACTTTATTAGCAGAGGTCTTTGATGGCTCCTTTGATGTCCTCAGGCTAAGTGGCATTTGTCACTTGCAGAGGACTGACCCTAACCCCAGCCATGCTCAGGACTGCGAGGAGGAGGACAGACCCCACAGCACCAGTGCCATGCACACACCATGGCAAACACTGTGGCTGTGAGAGGCTGCTCACCAAAGCTCCTCATCTGAGAGGACTGGGAAAACACAAGTGGCTCAGCAAGACCAGAGTGGGAAAGTTAAACTAAACCAGTTCCCCTGTGGTGCTGGAGAACAGGGCGAGGAGCAGAGAGCAGGGACAGGAGAGGTGCCTTTCCCCTTGCACAGCATGTCCTCGCAGGTGGACACATGATTTAGTCCCTGATGTGGGCAGAGCCAGTGGAGACACACAGCAGCCAGATCCGGACATGGAAGACCGTGCATCTGACAAGGGCAAGGGCACCATCACAACCCCGGGGATCACACCCATCTGCCTGCAGCCTGTGGGATGGTGCCTTCAGGCTCAGCCTCTCCTTCTGAGGAGGGGCTGCCTCTGATTCAGCCTGCCAGGTCCAGCTTCTCCTCTCTGTCTGGCTTTGGGTGGCAGCAGATGTTCCTGTGCCCATCTGTACAGATGCTTGGAGCCTGGCTGTGCTCAGCTGTCTGCTTTTTGTCCTGTCACTCTCGTTCTGAGCCCATGGATCCAGCCCTGCTGCAATAACACCAAGTGCCATCCCCTGAGTTCAAACCCAAGAGCAAAGTGTCAGAGGAAAGAAGTCTAATCCCGAGGGAAATGCCCAAACTTGAACTCCAGCTGCACTGGGATCCTGTGCACGAATGAATTCCCTGTCCCTGCTCAAGGATTTGGCACAGCCATGGATCCCATGTGCACAGCTGGGAGAGGGATAGATTTTTTTACAGCCTGCTCTGCTGTAAGAACCTGCTGGTGCCAATGCTGTGCTCAAGCAAAAGAAGGGTCTGCAAAAAGGGGTAGGACTTCTCCTGCCCCCTATTCCTGTCTCCCCAGCAGGGAGCTGTGGAGCAGAGCTTCACTCTGAGATAACTTTCCTGCGCCAACAAGCTTTGCTTGTTGCTTTAATTTCTTAAAACAAGCCTAGATCCTGCATTTTGTGAATCACTACAATGCATTCAATAGGTAGCCTTTTCATGAGGGAGTGCAGCGGATGTGTACACAGGCCCTGATGAAGCTAATAACTACCTCTCAATGGCTTTCAGGGAGTTATTACATATTTAAGCTCCAAGCTCTCTTAATCAACCACAGAGATGCAGCTGGCAGCAGTAAATTGCCAACAACAGTTCATTACAAATAAGGAAACATTGGTTTTTCAAGGACAAAAAAAAAACGTGTCAGCTCTTCAGCAAACTCTTGTCCTCACCCTTCTCCCCCCAGCGATGTGCTGGCACAACCTCCTTTGTCCAATAACTTCACTGCCTAATCCCCTCCACAGGGGACATCATGCAATCAGGATTTCCTGACTTATTTGGGCAAACAGCACAGTCTGCATGCCGTGCTCACCCTCCCCGAGGGAGCCACAGGCAGGACTTGTCCCACAACACCACCATGGTGTGCCACAGGGGCACCCTCAGTGGCTTCACCCTGAGGAGCAGATGAAGTCATGGAGACACAGCTGAGTTTGCCCTTCAGGGGCTTGAGACCTGATGTGGTCCCAAAAACTCACTTGGGAATGAGTTTTTCAGTACCTGCCATGCCCTGGGCACAGCACAAAGGGGAAGGTCTGTGTTGCTTTTTATCTTCTTTTCTGCCAGAGTCGGGGTTAAATGCTTGAGATGGTATTTCATGTTCAGACTCAGATGCTTATTAATTCTTAATAATCTATATTACAGTCTCACAAACCATGAGTTATGCAGCACTTCTAGCTAACAAAATCAAAAATGGACCTGCCTCTATCTCTTTACAAGGCCTTTTGAGGACAAACTGTCCAATTATGAAATGACACCTAAATTATTTTTACTTTTAACCCAATAACCAACCACCCACGGCCCACAATGTGGATTTTTCTGTCCAATTACAAAACACCACCCAGACCCAGGGAGAAGAAGGTGAAAAAGAAGGCTCAGCCTACACCCTAAAACCTCCATCTTGCTTTATATATATTACCATATTCTAAACCCTTAAACTCTAAGTTTTCCACCCTGGGATATCACACACTTCTATTCAAACTCCACCCCCACAATCCCAGTGCTGTCACTCAATTTTGGGAGCCTTTTCCACGGCCTCAGGACAATGCAGGGTTTGCTTGGGGGTCAGTGCCTGTCAGCGCAGAAAGGCTGAAATCCTCAGTGCTCAGGGTTCCAGCAGGTCTGTGGGCATCACTTGGCCGTATTTTCCTACCAGAGATGTCGTTGACCATGCAGCTGAGGCAAGAGCACAGCAGTTTAAGATATCTCTCCATGCCTTTAAGATATTAAGGCCAATATCTTAACAGCCTTCAGGAAAGACAAAACATTGAATGAAGAGAAAAAGAAAAGATAGCTGACTTTGTTAGAGCTGTGTCTTCCTCTCTGAAGAGGAGATAACCAGCTTTTGGCCTTCAGCAACCAAAGAAATTATACATTTCAAGCCCAGAGAACTTCTCCTCCTCCAAAAGGAAACAAGCCCCAGTGTGGTGCGACACACCTGCTCAGACCCTGCTGTGGGCCACCTCCCAGGAGAGAGACCTATACTGGATGGAGCAGCAACACTGGGTGCTTCTGCCAAGGATCCAAGCCCTAAATCC
>VZSR01000642.1:237967-253883 GCA_013398615.1 Brachypodius melanocephalos
CCAGGCAAGAATTCCAGTGGAGAGAGGGAAATACTCTGCAAACCCCATGCTGGGCTCTGGAAGCAGGCCAAACAAGATTTTAATCTTTCTTTGGTCTCCTTTGATATCTCAAGCTGTGCTGTCAGGCATTAACCCTTTGCAGGCTGGGGCTGTTGGGTCAGGGGGTGCACAATTGGCCCAGCTGAACAAAGTGGGACCACAGAGAGGAAGGGAATGTGCTCAACAAATGAAACCTGGGAAAGGGATTGTTGGATTTGCTTCCCTTCCAGCCTGGTTTGCAGCATCAGAAGACATCCTGCTCTTCAGCTGCATCCTACTGCAAGGCTGCTCATGCTGGAGGCTTTGCTTTTTTTACTCTGAAGCTGCAGGCCACAGAAGAAAAATTAATTTAGAGGGGTTCCAGGGCTGAGTCAGGATATTATTTTTGCTGTTTCTTTAGAAATATCTGACCCAGCTTCTTTTTGGAAAAGAAAAAGGGCACTTAAAAAAAGCAGTACCACTTGGTCCCCCTCCTGCCACCATCTATATTTATTAACGCTGACATTTTTAAAGGGCTCTTGGGAAGGGAGCCTAGGTGGTTTCTGGGGACACTTTCTCAAAAAAAAAAAAAAAATCAGAGGATGTAGCTGATGTTTGTGTCTCTGTTGGTATTCAGCTCCTAAATTTATGCTTCCAGAGAAATGCCAAAAGTGACTTGGAGAAGTCAAATTCAGTGGGCAAAGAGTGCAATTTCCTATGTTTTATAAAAGCAACTGAACTGTGTATTATGAACAGCAAGATCATTTGACATAAGATTTACAGGTGTGACTGCACAGGTGAAATATGAGTTTAATTGTTTGTCCACAGGTTACCATCTTCCCCACTGACATGAAGGCAGTAAAATCTTTTCTTTTGGGGGATGTGTGTGCCAACATCTGGAGCACAGATTGTGACAGACTTCTAGTTGCAATGGTATCCCTAGAAAAGCTGCGTTTTGAAAATGAAAGAACACTTTTCAAGGAGCTTTTCCACATCTGGAAGAGGTGCTCCTCCTGATGCTTTGGGACAGAAAGGAGAAGAGCTGATGGGATGTCAGCCAAGGGAAGGATTGCTTCCTCCTCTAATATAGGAAGTTAGACTTCTTTTGAATTATTTAGCATTCAGTCAGGAGATAAAAATACCCTGGCTGGATGAACCAGTGACCTCTTCTATGATCACAATGGCTGTAGTAGATGGAGGGGAGGGCAGGAAGGGCCTCCAACTGCACATCTTCTCCATGGCCTCATGCAGAGAGCTTTAATCATTACTCTGGAGATGCAAGACAAGGCTGGAGCCACCTTGTTGAGGGTGGGCCCAGAGGGGAGGCTCTCTTATATTTTAAATCACGGCACCTACACTGATACCTCCTGTCCAGCATCCCTGAGACTGACCTTGCTGAGACCCCAGACCTTTTCCCAGGAAGCTTGGAGCAATGTGTCCTGCAAACCCCCTTTAAAAGCTGATTCTTCCACTGGATAACATGCAGCCATTGAGCACGCCAGCTGTGCTCCAGGAACAAGGAGCAGAAAAGGACAGAAAAGGAGCAGAAAAGCACCACTCCAAGAGGCAGTGCTGCGTTAAATGTCCCACAGGAGGACCAACACCTTCTCCATTGCACATCTTTTTTTTTTTTTGGTAGAATGAGATGTTTTGTTGAAATGCACAGGAGCAGCGTGGCTTCAGCAGTGAAACTGCTGCTTTGTGTACTCTGGGAAGGGGGGGGACATCAACAGATTGCAAAATGGGGAAGTCTCTCTGGACACTGCAAACAAACAACACGTTACATAATTAGGCCTTTTGGGAACCAGAGGAAGGTCTCCAGAAGATCAGGGCCCTCACAGGGCTTTCTAATTTTACTGGGACTTACCAGCAGGCCAGCCCTCTAATAATAGAGGCTTGTGCATGCTTTTCTTTCATCTTCACGTCTCCCTGTACTGCCCTACCTTTGTTATTACTGCCCCAGAAAAACACGTCCTGCTCACTTTTATCACTGATTCATTCAGACTTGAATGGCAGAACTGAAGAGGCACTAAAAACCTTTAGAAAGGGCAGCAAAGACAACTCTTGGCCATCAGAGCATGGGAAAACCTGGGAGTTTAGAACTTTATTGACTCCAGTGTGCTGGGGAATTGCACCATTCTACATCACAGTGGCTTAGCTGAAGTACAGCACTAGCAAGCAATGACAGAGCAAAAAAGTCTTTAGCTCCATAATGCACATGTTGTGGTGGTGTATCTTCTTTATTGGAGCAAACTCCTCCAGGGGAGGATGACTGTAAACGTGAGGAACACTCTGCCTCTGTGCTGCAGAGGTTTTCCCAAAACTTGTGTCCAGGCAAAACACAGCCCTGCAGGAAACCTTCTGCCAGTCAGATTGTAGCAGCCAGCACCTGAACATGGACTGTAGCACGTGGGTTTTGGATTAACACCTAGTTTAATACCTCCTGCCTTTCAGGCACAGGGATAGATTGGAATATGCACCACTGTTTTCATTCTGTCCATGTCCATGTCCTCTCCCACCTGAAAGGAGAGAGCCCCTTGGCCAACATCTGTCCCTGCAGCCACCACCTCCTGACAGCCAGGCTGTCCCCAGGCTGTGGGCAGTTCTGAGACCCCATCACTCACTGTGATTCCTGGGAGGGATAGTTTAAAGGCCACAGAGATACAATGGCAGATCTGCACAGGAAAAGCCCTCTGGGGTTTCTGAGAAAACTGCTCTCCCCTGTTTCTTGCTTGCTGTGCATGTTCTGGCAGCTGGTGAGAAGAGGAAGGAGGAGGCTTGCAGCCCTGGTGGGGGCACACCAGCACAGATCCCACAAGATGTGGTCATCTGGATTCCAGCACACCCCTGGGTTACTGGGCTGATGGCAAAAGCCAGCAGTGAGCACCACCAGAGGCACAGCAGGGCCAGGGACAGCACCTGGCCTCATCACAGCCCAAACACACCAAGAGGCAGCACAGACACAGGACATGGGCGAAGGACAGCACAGAGATCCTGCCCACAGGGATGGATCCAAGGCAAGGCATGGTCCAAGCCCCTCTGAGTGCTGTGTTTGGCCTGCCATGTGAACATGTCACATCCCATGGCAGCTGGGAACAAAGTCTAACTGCCACCAGCCCAGTTCTGCCAGTGCTGAGTGACCTGGAGAAAAAGCAAAGAGCCTTTGGGAGATATCCTTATAGCCTAGTTCAATTGCATCTCTGCAGACAACCCCCTGCTATCCCCAAAATGATAATATATATATATATATTCAAATAACTGCATTCCTCTCTAATACATTTATCATTCAGGAGTCAGGAGCCACGTGCTCCTGACCCTTGTTTGAGCAACATGCCTGTTGTGGCCTCCAGATTGTAGAGCTGTGAAGTTTTGGTCCAGTTTTTCCTGGGAAGTCAAAACCCCAACTGCTATAAATCCTGCCTGAGAACTACAAATCACCTTTTTATCCCCCCCGCTCATCTACTTCAAGCCGTTTTACGAGGAAGTTTCATTCTGCCTGTGCAGATACAGGTGACAGAACACAAGGGCCACTCTGGGCACTGGCCATGGTTTGTCTCAGCTCCTAGGAGACCAGTAGCACAATAAATAACACCCAAGCCATAATTTAGCTCAGCAGTGCCCTTTCTCAGTTACTTCCTTCAGTTGTGTGCAGTGTTTCTGTGCTACAGACCTCAGTCCCTGCTGGCTGCAGACACAGAATTCACTGCAGGGAGAGCCCCAGGCTGGAACCACACAGCTCCCAACCCTCACTCCTCCCAGAGCACCAGCTGGGCAAGGAAATGTCTCCATGACATACCCAAGGATAGATGTTTTCCACCATGATTTACTGAGCAAATTTTTGCTCTCCACATCATGTAACAAGGCTGCAGCAGTTATAATTTCCCCATCATCCAAACAGCAACACTCAGGAGTAGCCTCCAACAGCTTTCAGCCTCCTTTTTTTAATGTGCAAGCAGCTGAATGCGGCTGCAGCTACATCCCAACCATGAGGCTTCCTTGCATGACAACACCTTTTCAAGATGTGTGTTGGACAGTGGCCCAGAGCAGGAGGAGGTGAAGCAACCTTCACTAGAGCTCTGAGCAGAGCATCAGTGGCTGTGACCCAGCACCAGATGACCTGAGCTCCAACAGGAAAGGGGAAGCAGGTACCACAATTCACACCTTCAGTCTAAGCCCCTTGCAGGACAGGCCCCCATGCCTGTGTGGTCACAGCCACCTGGGTTTTGTTCCCTGCTCCACTGCAGAGCTGAGGCTGGAGAGATCCCAGATCAGCTCCACCTCCCTGCTGCTGGAAGGCTGGAGAGCCCCTGACCAGGCATCACTCTCCAGTCTGCTGGCAAGGCAGGGATGCAGTGCTTCAGGCTCCCCAGAGCACCTAAGGCCATTCATGGCTTATCACAATGCACCCAAAACACCTCCAGTGCAGCTCTGGGAGCTGAGTGCACTTTGTTTCAGGAGAAGCAGAGACTGCAAGAATCAAACAAAACCTTGACTTACACGATCTCATCATTCTGGAACTCCAGCTCCCCGCAGGTGTCCTCAAAGTCCTCCCCTCCGCCTTTGGCCGTGCCTTCGATGGTTTTGTAGGGCACAATAACATTTCCTCGTGCTCCAGATGTTCTCAGCACCTTCACTTCCATGGTCCCCACGCTCTCACTGATGTGCGTCACTGGCTCCTCGAAGGTGAAGATGCCGGCGTGGTCATCGTCGAAGATGGTGACGGTGGCAGTGGACGGTGACCCCAGGCAGGCCAGCGCTGAGACACGGCTGCCCTCGAGGACGCCCTCATCCGAGCCCTCGGCGCTCACACGGACGTTGCTGAGGTGCACCAGGAAGTTCTCGTCCTCCTCAAAGATGTCATCGTCGATGATCCCCACGCGGATTTCCTTCTGCGTCTCCCCGGGCTTGAACACCACGGTGCCCTCGGTGAACTCGTAGTCGGAGCCGGCGTTGGCCGTGCCGTCCTCCGTGCGGAAGTCGACGTACACCGTGCTGGTCAGGTCCCCGCCGCGGCGCACCACGGTCAGCGCCACGGTGCCGCAGTTCTCCAGGCACTGGTAGGTGCCCTGCTCGAAGTAGAGCTTGCAGACGGGGTCGTTCTCGGCCGCCTCGCTGTTCACCTCGTGCATGCTGACGGCCTTGCGCGCCTGGTCGGCCGCGTGCCGCTTGAGGATGTTGCCGGCGCCCGTCATGAGGCGCGTGGCCTGGATGCGGTAGAAGGCCCTGCTCTTCTGCTGCTGGCTCAGCACCTGGTAGTTGGCCAGCTCGATGAGCTGCTCGATCTCCTTGTCGGGGTGCTTCTGTTTCAGCTCCTTCAGGATCCGAGCCATTTCCCTCCTGGCTTCCTCGTCGTCCTGGTCTTTCTCGTCCACCTCCAGCACCAGCGTCCCGTCCAGAAAGTTCTCCACGTGGGAATTGGCCACCTTCCCGTCCATCTCGATGTCGGCCTTGGAGGAGGGCCGGTCCCCCTCGTGCTCGATGATCATCCCCCTCTGCTTGCCGGCCCGGTATTTCTTGTAGACGTACTTGTAAAACAAAAGCCTCCTGTCGGCTATCCAGGCAAACACCACGCAGATGGGGAAGAAGAAGAAGGTGAGCAAGCCTTCCCAAACCTCCACGATCCCGGGGGAAGACACGGATAAAATGATGTAAAGCCAAGTGTAGGCAAAGATGCTCCAGGCCGCCGTAACGAAGAACACCCGCAGGTGCTTGATCTTCCTTATCTCTCCGTCCGGCACCACGTAGACACAGATGGCAATGATGACAAACATGTTGAAGGCAGCGCTGCCCACGATGGTGCTGGGCCCCAGGTCCCCCGCCGTGAAGCCGTGGCCGCACACCTCGATGACGGACAGGAGGATCTCGGGAGCGGACGAGCCCAGGGCCATCAGCGTCAGGTTGGAGACGGTCTCGTTCCAGATCCTCACCGTGGTCTTGCTGGTCTCCCCGTTGGGCTTCTTGATGGTTATTTCCCGCTCCTGGGACGTGATGACTTCGATGGAGGACATGAAGCGGTCGGCTATGATGGACACTCCCAGGAACATGTACACCATGGCCACGAAATACACCGTTGCCCGAGCGATTTTGTCCCCAAAGGAGGGGTCCTGGGGCTCCCATATGGGTAGGATGACACCCTTCTTGCAGATGTAGGAGCCCGCACACTCCTCGGTGTCGTTGGCGGGCAGCTCGCTGGGGCTCTCCCCGTGTGTGCCCTCTGCATGGCAGAGCAGCACCAGCACCAGGCTCAGCAGGGGGAGGCTCACTGGGGAGGGCTGGGCGTGAGGAACTCGCCACATGGCCGCTCCCACCAGGCGGGTCCCGAACATCCTCGACCTGCAGAGGCAAAGAGGAAAGCTGCGTTAAGGGAGGCCAACCAGAAGTAACAGATTTTCCTCCCCAAAGACACGAGCAGGTTATCTGTTGACAGCTTTTCCCTTGGGAAAAATCAGCAACTGCTTAGCAGGCAAAAGTTTCTTAGAAAATCATGTCCACGGTTATCCTGTTACTCAAAAAGGTGTGGCTGATGAGCCCATTTGGTCATGATCAGTGATGTTTCCCACGTAGACATCCTCTAGTTCAGTCATCTGAACCAGGACGGACTCAGATGGCACCAGTGAGCTAGCACCTACCCCCTGTAGCCACCGTGATGTTTCTTTCCCTTTGTTGAAAACCTATTTGTTCAATTGCATTTCCTTGTTCCTCTAATCTAATTAAAGCCCATTCTTCTGCTTCACAGCTGGCAGAAGTGTTTCCCATTTCAAAATTACAGTGCACTCGCTCGCTCACTGGAATCCAGGGTAAGAGCAGGAGAGGACAGGGAAATCTACTATCCCCCTCATCATGTTGAAAAAATATTTCTACACTTTTTAAATGACTCTAAGCTATGCATTTCACAGTCTTTTCTTGCTCACAGTCCTCCCAACCATCTACTCCACATCGGAAATATGGAGAAAACGATCTTGAGCCCTGGCTGTCTTAACAACGTGGTCATAAGGTGCACCAGAAGGGCAGCCTGTAATTAACGATTTTGGAGCCATTCCTTCCACAGTGCTTCACTTTGCACCTTCCCAAAACTGGAAGGAGCCCCATACGCATGGAAGCCTGGCTCTCTTGGCATGCTCCTGGAGGAAACGTGTCCCTGCGCTCTTTTCCCACTAGGTCAGCTTTGACGGCTTCCCCTTCAAGGGCCTTTCTCACTCCATTTACAGCATCAGTCATCAGGCATGACAGCCCTGCTCGCCCTTGTCCCGCCTCAGGAATTTCCAGCAATGTAGAGGAGCTGTTAAAGAGGTTTGCAGTTAGTTAACAGTGCATAAACCTACAGAACAGATGCCTCTAAGTACAAAGAGATGCTTAGTGAAAAAAAAAAAAAAAGCAAAAAAACCCGAGCATGCTCAGTGCTACATTCTCAAATTTACTGGCCAATAAAAGCCAGATCCCTGGTTATTAAAGCTGTATTTTCCTCCTCAAGGAGAGCCTTTGCTATACCACGCTTCTCCAATCCAAGTTAATTTAATGAAACGGTGCTTAAAAATGTTTATGTGAAGAGAGGAAAATGAGCACGTCAATGCCTCGACTTCACTGGGAAATACAAAAAGCTGAGCTGATTTTCCTCAGAAAATCTCCAAACCCACAGTGGCTGGAGGAAGCAATGGGTACCATCCCACACTCATGTCATGGGATCTGCTCCACAGAGAGACATTGTAATGGTGCATCAAAGCCCTCTCCTCTGTTCGCTTTTATTTATGGATGCTGTAGTAGGATTATTGGTCTGGAAGAGCAATACTGAGAATTTATCAAGATGGTTTCATATAAATGGCATTTTCTGACCAGGAGCTGTTGGTCTGCCTCCAACCCCCCCACTCCCTGGTATTATGATTGAGAAAAGAAAAAGATACAGTGGAGGAAGTGAGCAAATCAGAGAGCTGGGTGATAACAACACATAAACCGAACAAGAAAAAGCAATTCTCTTGTAGGGAGACAGATTTAAAAGGAGAGAGAAAAAAAAACCTCTTACTACCAGACTCATTGCCCCCCTGATCAGAGTGCCTGGGTACCTTCTCCTTGCCTAAATGTGAGCTGTAGCCACCAAAGTGAAAAAAATGCAAGCATGCTGTTTGTAAAGAGGAGCACCTTGTTGCAGGCCGTGCAGTGGAAGGCTAATCTGAAACAGATGTGCATTCACGGTCATTGAAATTCAGCTGAAGCGTGAATTAGTCACCCAACATCTGTACTCCTGTGCTTCACACTCCAAACCAAGTCATGGAGGCATTTGATAAAGGGGCTGTCAGAACACAGGCTGACTTGGTGGTACCTACTCTGTTTATCCCAGACAGCTCCTAAGTGTGGTTTTGTTTCCTTTTTAAATATGTAGGCTTAAAAAAATTCACTGTGGGCATAAAATATTGCTCAGTTGCACGGTTCTTCTTCACCCTCTCTTTCTAAAGGGTAGTAGTTTCTTCAGAAAACTCAAGAGCATCCACCTGTCCTTGTCCAGTTAATTTTTATCCCTGTGGCAAGTCATATCCCTGCACATGTACAATTATTCAGAGCAATCAGGCATTGTGAAATCCCCTTGGCAAGAAGAGAAAACAGATGGTTCCAGAAAAAAATGTTACGCTTTGGGTCACTGATTTAGGTCATGAAGAATAGGAGAGTCCCATCATCACACTTTGGACCAGCTCTGCAGCCTCGAAAGGATTTGGGTGCTGGAAGTCTCATTTGGAAAAAATGACAGCCACAAAACCAAATTAATAAGTAATTTATTTACCATGTGTTTCCTCTTTAAACATTCTAATAGAGGTCGGGTTTTGTTCTGTTTATTTGTTTGTTTGTTTGAAATCGAGTCCCTTACTACTTTAAACAGGAAGAAAAAGGGCCTAGAGGCTTGCATCTGAGCAATCCATATTTCTGGCATTCCCAACCAGCACTCCATGTACAAACAATTTTTTTTTTTCCCTCAGATGTCAGGAGGTAAGAAATGTGGGGCTTTTCTGGAGATGGATAAGGAATGGCTGGAGCTTTGGAAGAGACGTCCACCAGCCATGCCAATGTGCCTCTTTGAGCAGCAGCAGCATCCCCCGACTCTGCTGTGTTGTCGTTTTGTGCTGCAGTCATCAAGCAAGGTTCACACACAGCTTTCCTACTTCAACCTAAATTCACTACTTAAATCTAAATTTATGAGGCTCAGGAACTGTGAAGGGCTAGAAAATGCCTGGCCACAACATCCTAGTTACACACATGCAGCCAGAACCTCAAAGTATCTCTGAGAAGCACCTGTTACTAAACCATCAGTGTTTTTCATTTGTGCAATCCAAAATAAACAGCTCGGTCCCCAGAGACCCTCTTGCTCTGCATTTGCCCGTGGCTCCTGGTCAGCACACTGTGGCACAGTGCAGGAATATCCCCAGAAAAACCCCTTCCAACGTGCTGCAAGGAGAAAAGCAAGGCTACCTGGAGAGCAGCCCTCCCTCCAAACCCAACTTTGTTAGCTTTTCATTAAGGTGTCTCAATTGCATTTCATCAGCAATAAAAGCCTGTGCAGCAGCTGGTGCAGAGTGTCAGGCTGGCAAAGCCTGCCTGCCAGGGTGCTGGTGGCCTTGGTGGCACTGCCCCAGTGCCCCTGGGGACAGAGGGACACAGGCTGCTCTCAGGCTGGGTGCTGGCCATGCATACGTGGTGAAAAACCCCAAAATGCTGTCCTGGGCCAGCACTGCCTTGCCCATGAGCACCACCGGATGCCCAGGGGCAGCACCCTGAGCCCTTTTCTACCACTGCAGGAGGGGAACTGTCCTGGTGCTGCTGGAGAGCTCTCAGGGAGAGCCCAGACTCACCAGCAGAGACAGAGGCTGACCTGGGCTCTCCCGAAGTGGCACGGAGCCCCTTTCCCTCTCCAGACAAGCTCCAGCAGTGCCAGAGGTGTTTCAGGGAGGAAAGCCTGGGAGAAGCTCCATCACAAGCTCAGTTCAGACGGAGCTCCTGGCCAGGGGTTCTCGGTCCAGCCTTCCTTCCACCCCTTGGTGCTGTCAGACACCAGGAGGGCAGCTGGGAGGGTTGCAGGGATGTTTGCCTCTCTGCTGGACACGGAGTGAGCTCTGGGTTTTACAAACTGCCGGCAGAGAGCTCCTGCTGCCAGCTCCTGCTCCTGCCCCGCAGCTGAGGAGCTGCCAGATGGGGAGGAAACAGCCTTTTAGACTCTGCTCTGATCTTTCCCTGGCAGCATCGATCCTCCAGGCTGACTGGCTGCTGCATGCAAAGCGAGCCTGAAAGCTGCTCTGCATTTCAACAAAGCACAGAATTTTTTTTTTTTTTTAATTTATTTATTTATTTTTCTCCTTTGCAGCAGCGTCCCAAAAGTCCCATCTCCATCGGGGCACCTCAGCCTTGGAATATCCACTGTGAGACCCTCCCTGTTATTCTCCTAAAGCTTTGTATCCCCCCCAAAATGCAACACACTAGAAGCAGCATTATTAAGAGCACTAAAAAAACCCCTGCTGGTCCAGACACTTTAATTACAGAAGGGCTGGGCAAGGAAGGAAATGGCCTGAGCTCCTCACAAAAAAAAAGGACTGAGAGAGGTTTTCCAGGTGGAAATCCTTCCCCAGCATCCCACAGAAAAGCTGTGCAGAGCAGCTGGCACACAGCAGTGCCCACACCATCACCCCACAGCTCCATGGTGGCCATCATCACTGCCAGTTTGCTGCCAGCTGGGAGGGGACAAGGTGTCCCCAAATCTGTGTCACCACCGTGCAGGAGGCTGGAGCAGCATCCTCCCTCTCCCCACAGGGGGCCAGTAGAAAATTTGCTCTTCAGGTGGCAGTGGCTGCTTTTCAACTCGATGTGGGAACACAACCAGGAGGGTGTTGCAACACCGTGGGGATTCCCAAAGAGACTTTTCCCATCCTGCAGTCAGAGCTAGACAAGAGAGGACCTTTTCCTAGCACTAGGGAGAGGCAGGGAAGGCAGCTCAAGCTCCTCTTTTCTGCTGTCACAAGCTGGGGAGAGATGGTTTAGCCAGAGGGGCCAAAAATGACAGAGAAGAAGCTGGTGGTCACTGCAAGGAACAGCCAGCCTGCAGGATGGAGAAACAGAGGCTCAAAGCAGCTCAGCTGCTCCCCAGCCCATCCCAAAAAGGCAGAATCTCTCCCAGCCCATGGTCAAACCTGGAGTCCCCAAGTCACAGCCCTGCTTCTGTGCAGCAGGATGGGCCCTGCAGGAACAGAAAGCTTCAAGGGAGAGGAGATCAATCCCCTTTCCCCAGCTCCCTGTGACCATCCAGGGACGAAGAGGTGGAGATGTCCCCTGCCCCAGTTCCTCCTGCAGGAGGAGAAGAATCTACTGCAACCTTCCTGGGGAAAAGCACTGCCTGCCTGGCCTCCATGCATGGACTGACAGCCATGGCCCCATCTCTGGAGGAACAGTGAACTTCTCCTGTGCTGCTGGCCCTGCCTGGCCGTGCTCAAGCCTGTGCCTCACTGAGATCAGCAGTGTCTCTACAGCAGACAGCTTGAGCAAAGCCTGTACTGGGAAAAGATGTGGCTGTAGGGATAAAAAACCAAAAAACGAAACAAACCATCTGGTGTCTGACCACCACAGATCCAGCTCCTCGCAGCCAAGGGACACCAAAGGGATGCCAACAGCCCTGCAAGGAGGTGCAGGGTGCTTGGGGATCTGTCTGGGCAGCCAGGCTCTGCTGCCTTCGCTTCTGATCGTGGTGCTGAGCCCGTGGCGCAGCATGGGTAAAACTGAGCTCCTGCCAGCTCTGAGATTGACCTGTCAGAGCAGGAAAAGGACCCTTCTGACTCCTGTACATCCAAAAGGCTGCTCAGCCCAAAGGCTGTGTTGCCACTCAGGGCTGCACAGCACTTTAAACACTGCTTGGAGAAGCCTTGGCTCTCCCTGCTCCGGCTCTGCCTGGCTCCTGCTCCCTTTCACCCAGCTCTGCCCCTCCAAAACAGGCACAGCCTGTTGGCATCCCCTACCCATGACCCTGTGGATCTCCACACCAGGAAAATGACTTTCCAGGCCATCAGCATCCTGATTGCATCAGTAAAAAAAAAACCAAAAACCATCAAAACCTTTCCAAATACAGTCAGAGGCACAAGCCCTCCATGAAGCCGATCAAGTAAAACACACATCAGGCCACCCTGGTTTCTGTAAAAGACATTAAAAAGTAAGAATAATTATCAGTCTGCAGCTGATTTTTCCAAGTATCCTATCTCTTCCATGAAACATCCAATCCCCTCCCACAATTTCCCCAGCAACTTTCCAAAATAAACAGGCAAACAGAGAAAATAAAGCATCCCTGATATAAAGATTTCAGCCACATTGGATGAATTTGGGGGCAGCTTGCAGAAAACGAGCCTGGAACCGTTTGTCAGGGAGATTACAGTCTTGCTTTGCACGCATGGAGACCAAGTGTCAAGTTATCCTTTTCTCCCACGACTCAAGATCTCAGCGAGGAATATGCCAGGAGATAAGAAGCAAGGGGGAAATGCTACATTTCTCTGCGACTGGTTTGGGGTTTTTGTTTGTTTGTCTGCTTTTTAAACAACTCTCTTCCTTCTTGCTGCTGTCTTCAGACCATTTCTTTCTCTTTACCACCTGCCTTTGGTCTCTTCTTTACCGAGCAGCATCGGGCTCTTCTCCTGTGATTCCCCTTGGGATGCTGATGCCTTCCCCTCTGCCCTGTGCATCTCCCTTGCTGATTTAAGCCCAGTTTGCCCCTTCTCCAGGAGCTGGCCCTCAGGCTGCCTGCCAGCAGCCCTGCATCTCCCTGTGCTCCCTGTAAAATGGGAAGAGCATCTCCCGTGGGTGCCGGGAGGATAAAACACTGCTAACGAGCCTGGGGCTCCTGGGCAGCCTGGAGAGGAAGTGTCTGCCCAGAGGTGCCCCAAAGGGGCCAGAAGGGAGGAATTAACAGGCCTGTTGCTTTCCCCTGTGTCTGCTCTCCCCTCTGGCACTGTTTTTGCAGTGGGTTTGTGGCTGTGTGTGGATCTTGTGCGCAGAAAGCTTCAAAGGAGAGGAGATAAAATCCCCTTCCCCAGCTCCCTGTGACCATCCAGCGGTGGGGAGGTGGAGATGCTCATGGGGATGGACACAAATGCAACCCAGGCATGGTAGCAGGCAGGAGCTGGGCAGGGGGCTCACCTTGGCACCCTCCATCCATGGCTGTGACTGCTCCTGGCTGTGGGAAGGTGCTGGCAGCTCCCAGCACAGCCACATCCAGAGGCACAGCTCTGGCACGGCTGACTCTAGAGGGAGCTGGATGCCAGTGCTGATGGGCAGCTTTCAGGACCCCCAGCCCTCAGGCAAGGGATTCTGAGCCCAGGTGTGTGCCAGGCCTTCTTTACCCACCTCAAACACAGGGTTAGCCACCCCTGCCTCCTCTGCAGACTGCTCCACCTTCTCTGTCTCCTCAGGAGCTCTTTGCAGCACCAAATCTCCCTTCTATTTGTAGCCAGGTTTCCTTAGGAAGCCAGGCACATGAAATCACAGTTTCCACGTCTGTCTGTCTGCTCACACGGCTCCCCCCTCTTTCCAAGTTCACTTGAACTCACCAGAGGGACAGAGATAACAGCAAAAGCCGAGTTCCTCTGAGGTTCCTGCAAAGAGCTGGAGAGATACCACTGACACCCTTGGCAAGGGAGAGCCCAGGCAGGGAGCTCAGCCCAAGAGGATGGAGAGCACAGCAGCCTGCAGCAGCCCCAGGAGCAGCCAGGGTTTGCACAGCTGTGTGCACCTGTGGATGGCCAGGAGATCCCAGATCCCCTGCAGATCCCAGCACCCTGAGCTTGGACAGAGCTCCGGGTTGTTCCCTGTGCCAGTCTCAAGGAGAGCCATTGTCACTTGTGTTGTCTGTGTCCAACCTGTTGGCTGGTCACCCAGTGATGCTTGGATCTTGCAGGGCACTGGGCTTTATTACAGGATCTAAGTTTATTACAGGATCTAAGGATCTTAGTTAGGATGCTGGAGAACAGGAGCTTTCCCTCCCCCAGTGAGCAATCAGGGCTGTATCCCCTCAAAGCCACAGCAGAAACCCAAATTCTGTCCCAGCTGCAAGGCCAGAAAATCTCAACCCTAAACTCCCGAGTGTATCAGGAAACTGCAAAAAGGCAGAGACGTGGCTGTGCCCATACAGCATCATCTAAGGTGCTGTAGAAACTCCCAGGAGCAAGGACACAAACCAAAGTTTGTGCCATGTCATGAGCAGCAGTGGCAGGAGAGGAGACGAGGTGCAGCTACAGGGCAGTGAAAATTTCAGTTTCAGGAGCCATTCACAGACAATAGATTGCAAAAACCTTGGTGAAAGCAAGGGGAGGAGAAGCAAGAGAAGTTTCATCAGGTGAGAACGCTGCTACTCTGTGTTGGCACTCAGGGATGCTGGACACAGAGAGTTCATCCAGCCTCCTCAGGAACCATGAGTGCAAAGCCTGCTACAGAGGAAGCTTTGACCAACGTGGCTCCTCAGCCCTGATTTAGGAGTTGTTCATGTCAGCAGAGCTGGTGGGGGTGTGAGAGGAGCCAGACAGCTTTCCTGGGAGCTGCTGGTGGGGATCATGGCTTGGCTGGCAGGTGATGCTCCTAGAAATGGGACCTTATTTCCCTATTTGGACTAAATGTCTGTGCTGGATGAGGGGCAAAGCTGCTGCTGAAGAACCAGAGAAAGGGAGAAAGGAGCAGCTGATAGAGGCTCCCAAGGATCACAAAAAATGCCTTTCTTTGATGATAGCCACGTCCCCGGCCAAAGCCATGCAGCACAGCTCTTTTTTTCCTGGATGCCACCATCACCTCGACACGCCAGCATCCCAGATTCTCTTTTCTCATCAAAAGCTCACCCTTCTCTTCGGGATGGTGACAAAAAGCACGTGAATTCCTCGGCAGGCTCCAGGGGAGCCCACAGAGAACCCCAGCCTCTCCCAGCCCTCATTTCCATTGCCAATTCCCAACATGTGGGACTGGAGGAATGAACAGGTTCCCGCACAGCACAGGCGGAGAGGAGCCCTGAAAGCACACAGGAGCCCTGAAAGCACACGCTGCTCGCACCCACACGCCCGTGACCTTGTGATTTTTACTACAGCTTTCATTTTCAGGCTCCAGTCCCTCCCTAGTGCCTGCTGCATTTCTGCAACGTTTTGGCACTTTGCTCTCGCCTTGGAGACAGAGCAGAGCGTGGAGTTGTTTTGCACGGCTCGGCGGAGTGAGGAGAGGGGGGGGATGAAGCAACAAGGCTGTGAATAAAGAATTAAACTCAAGATGACGGAAGAGCCCCAGCCATGCTTCCACCTAGACAAAGCCTACGTGATGAGCGCTGCTTAATGCCAGCCCCTCAAGAACGCACGCTGCCAGAGCCGAAAATGGGAATTTCGGCGTGGTGGCTGCAGGTGCCTGCGAGCACTCACCTCGGGAAGCGTTTCACGGCAGGGAAAGCGCGGAGGCACCGCGCCCCGCCGCGCACCGGGGGATGCGCCCCAAAACCCCCCCGGGAAAGGAGATTTCCCCCCAGCCCGACCCCACCTGCCCGGCAATGCCCGGCTCTGGGGATAGCGGCGAAGACATATCGCGACATATCGCGACTGGGCCGCCCAGGGGAGGGCGGAGAGCCCCTTCTCCTGCCTGGAGGTGCCGCGGCTGGGCTGTAGAAAACCATTCCCGGCTGAGTGCGAGCATCCTGCCCTCGCCTCCCCATGGGCTCGGGGTCCCCCCGCAGCCCCCCCCGGCGCTGGGATGGCGGTGTGGAGAGCACCCCGAGGCTGGGCAGGCTCGGGATCGGGGGGTGCCGGTCCTACCTGGCGGGGTGCAGCAGCGGGCGTCGCCGGGGCCGGCTCAGCAGCGGCGGGGCATCGCGGCTGCGGCGGCGGCAGGGAGAGGGAGAGAGAGAGAGAGAGAGAGAGAGAGA